>CM072511.1:122124357-122408035 GCA_036898135.1 Oncomelania hupensis | reverse complement strand
TCACAAATGACCTGTTTGACATGTGGACATCATAATAATAATATTAATAAATATTTAGGCCTAGATTAAGTCTATGCCTTTGCGCACCAGGCTAACAATGTAAATCTGTAATTTATTGTCTTCAGTGATGTGTGTACCATTTTCCAGGCCTTCCAAGCTGGTAGTGGACGGTGACTTGGTGGTGGTGGTCATCCAGTACCGCCTTGGAGCCTTCGGTTTCCTAAACTCCGGTGACGGCGTGCTTCCCCCCAACTTGGGCCTGTGGGACCAGACTCTGGCCCTGCAGTGGGTTCACGATAACATCGCGGCCTTTGGCGGAGATCCAGACACCGTCACCCTCTTTGGGGAGTCAGCAGGCAGCATGAGTGTCGGATTGCACACGGGTCAGTACGGACACCATTACAACTAAGACCATAAACGCGGATTGCTAGTTTTCGATGCAGCATTTTGTAGCTGAAGGCCGTTATAAATCAACAAATTTCAGATTGGTAACCTGGGATTTTCCCGAGTCACGGTCTATTTTCAGGCAGTTGTTGTATGCTACATATAATCTATACTCGTTGCAGCATCTGTATCTTTTGTTCTTGTTACTTGCAGTGAGTCCTAAGTCCAAAGGGCTGTTCAAGCGCGCTATTCTCCAAAGTGGCTCTCCAATCGGGTTTGCTTTGACAAAAATTAGCCCTGATGTGTTTGTCAACCTCAGCAAGACCTTGGACTGCGAAGGAGACGATACCCAACAGAGAATGGAATGCTTGAAGAAGGTTCCGGGCCCTGACTTGAGTGTCAAGGTTGCCGAGTTCGCTGCAAAGCACCCCCTAGGCTTCATTGCGATTCCTGTTATTGACGGTGAGTTTTTGAGGAGAAGACAAAGAAGACACTGAAGCTGAACTAAGACGTAGTCTACATTTTGTTACAAATTGCAAGATCTTCAATCCATTGCACGGATTTTAAAGATCCTGACCCTCATGTCCTAGACGGGTGAGTTCAGGCTTAACAAATGCACCCAGCAAGAAATGGGTCCTTTCTCCATCATCTCCGGTAACCCAGGAATGTGCTTAACTGTCATGGACAGCAGAGGATGGCCTAAGGCAGCGATTGGGCGCCTCTGGCAGCTTGAGGTAGTTCCTGTATGGGCCAGCACCTTGAGCAGGAACAGCGCTATATAAGAACCAATAAATAACTAAATAAATGTTCGGCCAATTCTTTACCTAACAGAGGGATATTTGTAATTATTTTACCTTAATTTTGTCTCAGGTGACTACATTCCGGCAAGTCCTAAAGTGATTCTTCAGGATGATGAGCTCCTGGCCCAGACCAGTTTGCAGACAATTGAAACAATCATCGGCCTGAATAACCAGGAAGGCGCCCTAGTCCTCATGGTTCAGAAAATCGGCAATATGACCGACGATGAGCTCAGATCACCCGAAGTTTTCGCACAGATGTCGATGATGTTCCTCATGATGAATGGATTTCCCTCTAACGAAATCATGACTAAGGTAAAGCGATCGCCATTAGCTTATTTCCTAGAAGACTAGGCTTCTCTGCTATAGAACTTATAGCTTATAGTCTACACTGACAAAACGTATTTTCTGTACCCTATTTGCTTTTGGACTGATTTAAGGTGAAGTTTTTGGGATAGCGTATCTATATATACTTGACACCATCTTAAGGCAATTCTTTAAGTACCACTGCTGCCGTAGTCATTTGCCTTGCGATTTTGATTGTTGATGTTAATATCACAATCTAGTGTTTACATCACCCTTGGTCTCAAATCTATATGCCAGGCCTTACAGTTCAGCTACCTGGGCGCAGAGGCTGGAGGGAAGACTGTGGACATACAGAAGCTAGCTGACTTGTATGGTGACGGTATTCTGTCGGCGGCCATCTTAGACTGGATTGTTGTGCTGGCCGCGTCCCCCAAAACGGGCCCCAGGTAAGCGAAGCGAAAAGGATAGAAGGACGACTCCCATTTAAATCGCACGCTGCTTTTAATGTACAATATTCTACATGAAAATAGAAGAACCCAACATTGATGGGGTTACATAAATGAAGCAAACATCTTACTTTAGGTTGCACAGCAACATAACTTTGACCTTGAGATCGATTACTTGGACCTCTGTAAGACATTGGGCCCTCATGTAATCATGCATTACTATCGCAGAAGTAGAATTGATCATTTGCTATCAGAAAAAAGGCCGACTTTAAATGCAACAGATCTGTCATTTTCACTATATTCTTGTGTGTAGATATATGTACGTCCTGGAACACGATTTTGAGTTTAACCTTCCAACCCTTTTACATGGGTCTCACCATGCAGACGACCTGGCATTGCTGTTCGACCTTGAGCAGACAACCCCCTCAGACAGTATCTTTGCCAGGTTCAATAAGACTGGCATCGCAGAGCACGAGAAACCTCTTTCAAAGACGTTCACTCAGCTCTTCATTTCCTTCGCTCGTACTGGGTAGGTCATGCCACAGCTAGTTTAGATCTAGATCTAAATATATTGCTGTCGAGATTAGTTAGCATTTGTTTATATAAGAAAAGGTTAACTTTGGCCAACCTTTCACACGCGCTTGTGGGAGATTAATTAGCATTTGTTAATATAAAAAATAGTCACGTTGTCCAGCCCTTCACACACGCTTGTGGAACTGAAGCAAAATGTTTTCACTTTAAGCTGTATTTGTCTGTCAATTCGTTAACTCTTGCAGATCCATCTTTTTCGAAGGTCATGGACAGGTCATGAATAGGATGCTCTAATTAATTGTTTCTATAGGCATAAACATCATATTGTTGTCTTTAACACTCATCAGTAATCTGCACGTGCAGGAAACCCCAGATGACGCCGCCAGATGACGTAGAATGGCCACTGTTTACGTCAGACAAACAGCAGTTCTTGTCCATCTCTAACACCCCCAAGATCGTCGACAACCTGGGAAGATACAAGGTAACGTAAATATATCGACATATGCTTATTAAGTTGTTGTTAAGATGACTTGTTTGTAGAAAACACTCCATTTACGCTGTTTCCACTGAAAAACACCTACATGCGATATGAAAGAGAGAAATGCAGTTTTCCGTCATTTATTCAGGCAATTCAGCAATTCAGTTTTGTTTGTAATCTATTAGTGTGAAGTTCAGGCTTTTTGCCGTACTTACTAACTTAACGTGGCTTTCCGGATTCTAAAACTGACTAGCAATACTACTACGCAATACCATACTATACAATGCAGATGTATATATATATATATATATATATATATATATATATATATATATATATATATATATATATATATATATATATATATAGGCTTATAAACCATTGCTTCTGGGCACCTTAAAAGTCACCAACCGGTCATTTGGGTACCCGGCTTTGGATCTGGGGACCCGGCCGGGTCCCCGGATCCAAGGCGGCTCCCAGAAAACGACGATTAGGGTAAGGCAGTGCCTCGACGATTAGGGTAAGGCAGTGCCTCGACGATTAGGGTAAGGCAGTGCGCTCGAAACGGGTTAGGGTTAGGGTTAGCGGTCCGTCTACAAGTGATAAATTACATGCAATTATAGTGGGGGTACTCAAAAGCAAGGGGGTATATCTTATATATATATATATATATATATATATATATATATATATATTATATATATATATATATATATATATATATATATATATATATATATATATATATAAAATATACCTGTATAAAAGTCACAGCGCAGTTACGTTCCCCATTATACCGCTTATTGTCGGACACGACGTTAAGTCGTTCTTTAGTCTCTTATCAGTCTACGTCGTCTTCTTCCTCTGCTTCCTCAGTCTCACTCCCATTCTCCTTCTTCCTTCTCCTTATCTCCTCCTCTTCTTTGCTACTCCTCGTCCTTCTCTTCTCAGTTTCCTTCTCTCCTTCTCGTTCTCCTTTCCTCCACCTCTTTCTTCTTCTTCTTCTTCTTCTTCGTCCTCTCTATCTTCTTCATCTTCTGGTCTTCTTCTACGTCTTCTTCGTTTTCTTCTGCCTATACTTGAGGCCCCGCAGCTAAAGACTTCTTCAGACACTATCCTATCCTATCCTGTCCCATAACCCGAAGGTCGTAGGGGCACCACTGATGATCGCCCAACCAGCACACTCCATCCTTCTCTGTCCTCAGCAGCCCTCATGGCTTCGCTCAGTGTCAAACCAGTCCATTCTCGAATGTTGTCCTCCCACCTCTTTTTCGGTCTCCCCCTTCTTCTACCTCCTTGCACTGTGCCTTGCAGAATGGTCTTTGCAAGGCCTGATGATCTGGTGACGTGGCCATACCATCGGAGTTTCCGTTTCTTCACCACTGTGAGCAGGTCATCGTGTTGTCCAATGACAGGTGGATACAGCTGCGAGAAATCCGCACAAACCACCTCTAGTATTTTCACGAAAAGAATGAATAGGTTTTTGAATGTGCATTAGTGAATTGTCGTGGGGCCGGGTAGCTCAGTTGGTAAGAGCGTCTTGCTAGTAACCGAAAGGTCGCTGGTTCGAATCCCGGATTGGTCAACGTGTGATCATATTAGTTTCCCCTTTACCAACAACTGGCCCGCTGGTGTCAGTATAAATCGGTCCAGTAGTCACCTATATGCGAAAGTGTCGTGTGACTATAATCTACAAACAAACAAACAAACAAACAAACGTGAATTGTCATGTGATCAGCTCAACCAATCAAAATTTAGTTTTCATAGCAACTACTAATATCTTTTCAAAAGAAAACTAGCTAGCAATTATATAATGTCATCGGACCCGAATAACTTAAATACCGATCCGTGACAATACCCCCTTCTAGTTTTCAGATTTTTACCACAAACATAAAACAGTTTTTATCCACCTAAAACTGAACAAATAAGACCCATCAATTTTAATTATATTATATGTAAATATAACTGCATTACACATTCACACGAAGCATAATAGACATGAAAATGTACAGTACAAATCCAGGCATGCTACTGTAATACAACGAAATCAAAATCCAGTAAAGTACATTAAAGACCAATTTTCAGTATTCCAATTGATTTATCAGCTTTCAATATACAGCAACAGAAATTATATACAATGCATGTTTATTCCCCACCGACTCTATGGGATACACTCTATGGAATACACTTACGGTAGTATTTGGTTTTGGCTTCAGCTATTTTGATGTTCTCTTGAACCAGCTCGCAATACCATGCCATTCCATACCATACAACACAACACAGCGTAACGCAACACAATACAACAATGTTGTCTGATAAACGCAAACAATTCAGGTCGATTAAAATAGACATTATGACCCTAACGAGCGCAAAGCTCTCTCACGTGCACGCTTGTGCCTGGCCGGGGTCATTTAGGGACTTATCTGTTAGGTTCGAAGTTCGAATCCTGTAAGCGTAGTGTTCATTTATTACGTCGTTGCACCCAGTAATGTTTTCTCCTGAAATACTTTGTTTAAAAAAAAAAAAGTGACGTCGCCATGATGATGTCACTCGACATACATAAGTTTTGTTTTAGTTTCAAAGCATCTGCACACTCTAATTTCATATGACGATAACAGGAAATTAAAAAAAAAATTAAACGTCACCATGGATTTGCATAAGTTTGGTTTTTTTGTTGAAGGTATCTATAAAGTCTACGTACATAGTAAGTTTAAGCCAAATCTCTCCAGTACTTTGAGAATAAAAATGCGATTAGGAAAAAAAAGAAAAGAAACTAAAATGACGAGTGACTAAGACAGCGTCACCCGATATGCATACATTTGCGTCAGCTGGTAGGCATCTTGATGTTCTAACTACCTCCCAGTTTTGAAAGAAATCCTGCAGTTAGTTTCAGAGAAAAGCGCGCACGGACGGATTGATTATCGGACCGACGGACAGAACCAGAAACAATAGTTTCCCAGCGTTGCTTGTTACTCTTGATGCTCATGTTTGCTATCCTACTGCCCTCCGTTGGCAGAGAAATGGGAGGAGATCATAATACCATAACGAGTCTTCAGTAGAAACCAAGATTTCTTGTTTATTTTTTGTTTATTGTTCAGATGTTTTCTTTGTTGTTCATATGTTCATTTTCAACATTCGAGAATGGACACTGAACGAAGCCATGAGGGTTGCTGAGAACAGAGAAAGATGGAGTAATTAAGCTGGTTAAACGATCATCAACGATGCCCCAACGACCTTTGAATTACGGTATAAAATAGGACAGGAAGGATGTTCATTTAAAAAACAAAGATTTGCGAGGATGATGTTCTTTTTATTACTGAATCGAACTGAAATTACCTTTTGCCGATGAACATTGATGAGCATTGGTTTTTGGTTTTTTGTTTCTTATTTTTCATCTCCTAAACCAGAAACGGTGGGCTTTGTGGAACAAATATCTGCCAGAACTCAACAGTGCCGTTCAAAAGCTCCAAGGTCAAGGTGCTGGACAGGTTGCTGATGAGAACAAGGATGAGCTGTGAGCTATGAAAAACTGTTTATTAGTATTCGTGGATCTTCTTTAGCAGAAACAGAATTTGCTATTATGGGAATCATGTGTGAGATTTACTTTTGTATGCAAACTTTGATTTAACGAGAATGTTAACGTTTTATTGTTATAGACTACGATAAAGACATGGTATGATATCTTTTTCTTGAAACAAAATGGTTTCTGATCTCATGAGCGAACACAATTTTTTTTAGTGATGCACAGGTGTTATGAAAGTATTATTATGTTTACTTTATGAATTATTTGTCTTGTTTGTATTAAAAAAAATAATAATTAAAACAAACTGAGTGAAATGGACATATTCCTCTCATGTTGTTCTATATAACACTTCCTCTAGCTGTCTTCATTCATCTACATGTATTTCTAGGTCTATATGTGTTTACATATCCGCTATCCATCCATATATCAATGTTGTCCTGATTCGGCTCTTTGCAGTCCGTTGGATCCTATAAACAATGACTAAATAACTAACTATCCATCTATCAATCTTTCTGTCTAACTGTCCGCCTTTCTGTTACATGTCTTGTCCTGAGATTATATTATTGATAGTACTGTGGTTCTCTGTTCCATGTACTATATATTATAACTTTGTTATTTGTGTGTTGTTTCTTTTTTACATATTTTTATTCACCCAAAAACAATACAATACAACAAATAGAAAACGCGAGGCAAATGTTGGTTTTTATTTTAAATAGAAAGAAGAGAGATAGAGAGGTGTGTCCACATACATTGCAGTGAGAAAAACTAACATAAAAAATAATTGGACAAGCATTGCTAAATTAATTTTACAATCATGTCAAAAGTTGTTCATGGAAATATTTTGTTTTAAGTTAAGAGGGAAAAAAACCTGCACATTTTAAGAGCTGTATAATTTTGTAAAAGAATCTACTACATTAGCACATTAGTACTACACCAAGTGCTTTTAAACTTATAGTACGACATAATAACATTAGCGATCATTTTTATATTTCATATTTTGTTTTAAGAACGTTCACAAACATTTCATATATGGGTAATTGTTCAGATATTTTACATCTGTATATATACCATTTAGCTAATAAAGTATCAGATCAAATATTTGATCACTTTTTAAATTGAGTGTCACAGCCAAACAAGATCACATTTTGTGTGACATTTAGCTATTAAGGCTGTTTGTAAATCCTCCCAAAAACTTTGAATCACGGGACATTCACAAAATAACGGGGGTTCGATAAGTTGGGGTGAAGCCTCAGCCGTCCCCTGCGTGGGATGTCTTTATTGTAAAGTGACTGGCTGGTGGAGAGCTTTCGGTTTTACCACTAGGGTTGTTTCAGCAGATCTTTTATGCGGATCGGGGGTTGTCCGGTCCTGATTTGGCTCGGAAGAGTCCGCTGGACCTAAAGCAATAATAATGTAATGCAATGTAATTCACAAAATATATGTGGGATTGTTTCTTTAGCATCGTTGCAGAAAGTACATTTATTTTGCTTTTCTAACCCCAAGCTTTGTTAAAACAACGTTGGTCTCTATGATTCTATGGTGGATTCTAATTTGAAGCCATGTCAATGTCACGTCTTTTAACTGACGAGTCTTTAAAAATATTATTCCAATTAACATTAAATCCAAGTCGTTCTTCCCGTGTTTTACAGCAGTTTGGTTGGGTTTCCTCTTTCATTAGCTTATTATAAAATAAAAAGTTTTGCGCCTCTACAAACCGAGTACATTAAAGAAATCACTTTACCATAATCTGAATCATAGAAAACTTCGCTAGTGATGCACGATCCCATACTAGTAATGTAGTTTGTAATTGAATTTACACAACCGTAGTAAGCAATAAATTCTGTATCAATTCCATATTTGTCTTTAAATTCATGAAAAGAAAGGACCATTCCTTCTGAGTAAAAATGCTTTATATTATACACACTTTTCTCATTCCAAGGTTTATAGAGGAAAGTTTTGTGTTCAATAAGAATAGAAGGGTTACAAAAAACAGGTTCCGAACCAATCTCTTCAATTTTTTCAGGCTGGACCTATTCTCCCAAGTCTTCATATGCTTTTATTACATCATTCCAAAATGCATTTATTCTATTAATTCTTATGATGTCAACTTGTCTAGCAATGTAATGGTGTGCAGTGCACCACTTATAAAAAATGTCCACTTATGATTACTTAATTTAAGCCCCCCCACCCCACCCCTTACCCCTCTCCCCCGTGAGGGTGCCGGGGGTTTCTGCATAAATAGTATCCCCATTTTCGGAAATTTAATGCTTTAAATTCCCACTGTCGCTGTCTTTCTACTTTGTTCATTCTCATTCCTACTCGTTCTATCAATCTACTATACTATCTCCTTCGCTAGACTAGTCACCTACTTTTTTTCTTGAAAACTCTTTCAAAACTCCTCATTTGTGTATGAGGTTTGTTGGGTCAGCTTGGGAATATTGGACGCTTTGTGCCAAATGGTCACTAGGGTTTCCTATGATATTATTATTTGGCAATGTAGGCATTTTATATGTATGTGCTTTATTGATATTTCATAATGATGTTTATATTCTATTTTGTTTTTGTAATCGGAGGTTCGATAGAGTGTACAGCCTCAGCGTCCCTGCGTGGGATGCCTTTATTATAAAGTGACCGGCTGGTGGAGTGCCTTCAGTGTTACCACTAGGGTTGTTTCAGCAGATCTTTTATACGGATAAGGAGTGAGTCCTCTTTCATCCAAGTTGTGGGCTTGGTTTTGTGGTCCTGATTCGGCTCTTTGCAATCCGCTGGACCCTGTAAGCAATGAGTAACTAACTAATTAACTTACTTAATTTAAGGTTTTTTATCCATGTTATTTTAAGTGCATTCATGTACTGCTTTACGTTTGGAACACCAATGCCTCTTTCTGATACATTGTTTGTTGAAACTTTTCTGCTTTATTTTATATTTTTTTCTATCTTAAACAAACTAAAATATACATCTTGTCAAGAATAGAATCTGGAGGATTTGGCAATAACGGCCACAGATGAACAATCTTGGAAAGATTAGTGATTTTAAAATAGCAACGCGTCATAAAGAAGTTATTTGGCGCTTAAGCCATACTTTGTACAGGTTTGTAATTTCCACAATTTTTTCTCTAAAATTTATAGTAACACATTCCTTCAAATCACAGGTGGACCAAATACCTAGAACTTGAAATCTTTATGGGTTCCATTGCATGTTACTTTGTGTAAAACAATTAAAAAAATTGGGAAGTAAAACAAAAGAAAAAGAATAACATCAAAGAAGAAATTAATAGAAAAGGACAGGGAAAAAGTGTAAAGAAAAGATAAGTTATGAAAAAGAGGGAAAAAAATTTAAAAAGAAGAAAAAAGGAATTTAAAAAAATAAAAAGGTTAAAAAGAAATTAATGAAAATAAAAACTGAAAGAAAAAGAAAAGAGAGAACAAAAGGTCTTTTGTAATTTTCTTTTGCTATAATATTTTGATGGCCCATATAGTGGGAATGGTATTAAGTCTTGTTCTTGTACATTTGGTCGTTGAAGTCTTGATTCTTACATTTGCTTTTTGTTATATTTGTATTCAAACAAACAAAATGTGTTGTCGTCAATGTTTTTATTTGTACACTGTTGGCAAGAGGAGATGGAGTTGAAGCATTACTGTATGGGTTACGGCCTTTCAGTAAAAAAAAAAACGACAGTGTCAGTATCAATGTCTCTCTATTAAACACTCAAAGGCACACACACAACCTCTCCCTCTCTCCACCCCCTCTTACCCCTCGAAACACACACATAAGCACACCCTCGCAAACACGCACAAAAACACAGACACATAATCGTTTCCATAACCTTACATCATATAGACATTAAATAAGGGAAGTGTTATTGGATAATAGTCTCAGAGTACATGCGTTCTCTACTAGAACCTGATTTACAACAACTTAGAAAGGCAAGAGCCGACGTGACCCACATTCCCTTCAAGCTGTTTTCTATAAGGCACACTTTCAAGGTTGTGTGAAGCAGAAGATTTGCTTCATTAAAAGGTTACAATTCTAAGGTGTTGTTAACTTTTGTCGAAAACGGGGTTTCCCTAAAATTCGCATCGTTAAACAATGATTAAGTGAGCTTTCGTAGCTGAAACCAACCGCTAAATTTGAATTTTCGGTTTCGGAGTGATTTCCTTTGTTTTTAACGGTACATCGATCGGTACTATAGCCGTGTGTGACCTTTGACCCTACTTCTGAGTGAACTACCCGGCTTGAAGAATGCGTCTTTGGTGTCTGAGGTATGGTAGGGCCTATTTTCTCAACCTAAAATGAAAAACCTCACGAGCACTGACTTTACGAGTTCTGTCTCTTACAGCTATTGGATTGCTGCTATTTTTAGCTGCAGAATATTGGCTGGCAAGCCAACGGCTGTTGCTATTAATATGCATAAAACTCCGGAATTTGTTCATTTAAAAATAACTTATACTTTCGAAAGAGTTATTTTTGGTAATCTTTGTTTCATTGGGGCTACACTCACTGTAAATGTTTAAAGGCTTCGTAGTCAAAGTGGGTCCTTTTAATAAACTGGTGAGAGATGTGGTTGGTTGTCGTTTCCATTCATGGTTTTGCTAGAAATGGAATTATTGATATTGTATAATTTTAATGGTGCAACACCACTAGGTCTTAATGTCTAGATAGGCCATGAATTTAAACAATGAAATCTGCATGAACCAGGTTTGCAGGTGTGTTTTCCTTAAACCCATGTCATTATTGCAGAAGTTCAGATTTTGCTAAGCAGACTTTAAAGTGAGTGCGAGGTCATTCGCCCCTCAAACAATTACACTAGATAGTACGGTCACATACGACTTTATCAATCCACTTTATTGAGGTGATGGGTTCGTAAGCAACTTAACAAGTAATGGAAGTCCATGTCACTGTCTTCGCTAGCACAGTACAGGGGTCTATAATTAAAAAAATAAAAAGCTTCAGTCGCTCTTATATGAACATTTAATGCAGTCACTAAGCATCGCTTCTGACTAAAGGCATTCAACATGGGAAAGGTTAAAGTACATTTGTTCGAGTACATGTGTCCTCTTCCGTAGGGGATTTCACAGGACCTTAAAGGGTTGGCTCACAATATAAACGGAACTTTTACCCTCAAATGCTGTTAACCAGGAGCACGACGAAGTGTAAAGAATTAAGAGTGTTTCATTATTAAAAGGTAAGTTCCTCGACTGTTTGTTTATATCTCCAAATTTATTAATGCCGGTTTGGCTTCTTTTCAGGTTTTGCTAGAAATTAGAATAGTCCACATTATTGCAAAACCCAGTAGTTTGGCTATACAAGTTCGGGCCATTTTATAAAGTAAACATTGCATGAATAGTTAGACAAATAGCTATTTCTATAAATAGATTGTACTGCGTTTATCTTGAGTGATTATAGTCTACACCGACAGTATCAGGCTTCTCCATCCTGTGCTTTTCAAGCTGCGTTTTAAGCTTTAACGGACATGAATTCAGGACCTACTTCCATTGAGATCGCTGTAAATTTATAGCTGCTAGAACATGGTACATGATATTCTATTT
This sequence comes from Oncomelania hupensis, assembly GCA_036898135.1. Classification (NCBI taxonomy): domain Eukaryota; kingdom Metazoa; phylum Mollusca; class Gastropoda; order Littorinimorpha; family Pomatiopsidae; genus Oncomelania; species Oncomelania hupensis. The sequence goes on along the minus strand of CM072511.1, from coordinate 122,396,021 downwards.
TGTAATAGTTAGTAAATGTTTATAGGTTCCAGCAGATTGCAAAGAGCCGAATCAGGACCACATCTTAGTTGAAAGAAGGCTCATGTAACGTATGGATATTTTGATGTGTGTGCCTGTTTATAATAGCTAAGTGAATGCGAAATATAATTGACTCCTAGATCAAAAATAAGTGTGCGTGCAAGTCTCTCTGTTAACTGTTAACTACCACATCCACAAATTCACAGACTCTCATTAACACAGACAAACACCAACACAAAATATACGTTACACGTTCTCAATACTTTATATAAACAAACCACACTATTTTACAGCAATCATTCATACCAATCTGTTAAAATCAAGCTTGGATAATCACGGCTGGCAATCGCTTGTCCCGATCCAAAATAAGCGCAAAAACGTGTTACCTCTATAATTGTAGGAGGTGGGTGTACACAAAGGCTACAGAGTCTCGTAGACTGGCAGCTAGATGAACAGTGATCATGTAAACAGGTAGTTGAACGAGCAGTGATGTTGTAAACAGGCAGACGGGCGCGCGCCTGCTCTGTCTGAGGTAGCAAACGCGTCTTGGTCAGGTCCAAGACGCACGGCCGACCGCCGCTGTTCCTCGAGTCGCCCTTTCTCCGTTGTGCGAGACAACGCCGTGTGTCCAAGCGTATGAAGCCAACACCAGCTTCCCGTAGGAAGCTACAACAATATATATATATATATATATATATATATATATATATATATATATATATATATATATATATATATATATATATATATATATATATATATATATATATATATATATATATATATATATATATATATATATATATATATATATATATATATATATATATATATATATATATATATATATATATATATATATATATATATATATATATATATATATATATTTATATATATATATACACACACAGGTCAATGCTCTGACCTTTATAATCATATTGTTCTTCTTTGTTTCATCCTTGCTCACCTCCCTTAGTTTTTTTCACTTTTCCAATTCCATTTCGTATGTGACCCTTTCTTTCCTTCTTCCACAATGTTATCCAAATCCCAGATATAATTATTTCATGAATGACCATTACTATCAAACATGCTCACACCTTCCATTCATATTACATTATCTACTGCTCTATAGTTATAGCCCCATGTAATTACCAATATTATTACATCAATGAAAATTAGATTCAATCTTAGTGGACAACAGCTCACCACCTCTCAACACAATAAATCCAATACAAAAATATACCTCTCCACATTTCACAATCATGAAAACATTATAAATAGGGCCTACCTGTAATCTTTACAGCACAATATACATCCACTTTCAGAGAGAAAGACCCACCGAACCTACACAGTTCTCAGTGCTTTCTACCTCTTCACTTTTCACAACAATCATTTCTTTTTTTCTTTCTTTTTTCCTGGCCTGACACACTTACTCTACATATCCTGACACCTTGGAATACAACACTCGAGTGACTTCTATTTCCTTTCCTGCCAGCTATTCATTATTCCATTGGTTCAACAATTTTAGCCAATGAAAATAATAACATAAATTCAAAAAAATACTAAGATTCTAAAAAATAGAAATATTACTGAGAAAAGGAAAATTCACGTTCTCTACAGCTCACCCCTGATCAGTTTTAAAGATCTGCTGAAACAACCCTAATGGTAACACTAAAGGCACTCCACCAGCCGGTCACTTTACAATAAAGGCATCACATGCAGGGGTCTCTGAGGCTATACTCTAATATACCGAACTCCCGTTTATAAAAACAAAATAGAATATGAACATCATTATAAAATATTAACAAAACACATAATATAAAATGCCTATATTGCTAAATAATTTAATACCATAGAAAGCCTTAATGACCATTTGGCAGAAAGCGTCAAATATCCCCAAGCTGACCCGACAGGTCCCATATACAAATGAGGAGTTTTTGGAGAGTTTTCAAGTAAAAAGGTAGGTGACTGATCTAGCGAAGAAGATATTAGATTGATAAAACCGATTAGGAACGAGAAAGAACACAGGAGAATAACATGAACAGTAGTAATTTAAAGCACTAAATTTCCATAAAGTTGGGATACTATTTATACAGATAACAATCATAATGTTAAGTAGTATAGTGTATATGTGATAGCGGCTTTAAGATGGCGAAATTGCCTAGTGGTTATAGGGCCCACACTATGCTTCGACGCTAACAATCGTCGGGCTCGATGTACCAGACCAGAATATTATTATCTCCGCCAAAAATTACCTATAGGTATAGATTAGCCATGCAGACTATAAGAGTCCGAAGCAGTTATAGTGTAAACCCGTGTGGTTAAAATGGACCCGGCCAGAATAGAATGTACCTTCTTGGCCAGAATTCCCTCGTGGTTACTCTGTGTGTGTATGCGTGTGTGTGTGCGTGTGGTGTGTGTGTGTGTGTGTGTGTGTGTGTGTGTGTGTGCAAGCGAGATGCGAAAGAGAGAGAGACAGCAGTAACTTAAGTACGGAGCTAAGTTTGTCTTTATTTCACTGAAATAAACATACAGTTATCACAACCAACCTCGAATCTGTTCAGAACTCTTGGAAGATGGCGTCACTGAGCTCTCTCGTCAAAATATCGTCAACGATGTTGACGTTTCTGATGCTGCTGCAAACAACGCTAGCTAGAAACCCTCCAATTGTAGAGGCGCCTTGGGGCCGCATTCAAGGCAAAGCTGTGCCCGGAGATGGTTCACGAAAGATGAACGGTTACCTCGGCATTCCGTATGCCCGCCCTCCTGTTGGGGACCTGAGGTTTGAACGCCCACAACCGAGCCCAGGCCCCAGGAATAGAGAGACTTTTGTGGCTGATACGGTCGCTCCAGCTTGTTTTCAGGTAAATCATTTCGAATTTTTGTAGTCTCATTTGGTCCAGAATTCGTATCCGTGCCGATGCTGGGTTTGTTGTTGTTGTTATTTGATGTTTGTGTTTGTCTGTGTTTAGGTTTGAATATCTGTGTTTGCATCTGTGTATTGTCGTCTTCGTCATCCTCATCCTCCTCCTGCTAATCATCATCATCATAGTCGTCGCCGTGGTGTTGGCCTAAATGGGCTGTCGCGGCTGCTGCATTTTAGAAGTTTGTGTCACCAGGATCCCCCGACAGTGATAGGAAAAGAGAGGCCTCAGAGTGAGGACTGTTTGATACTGGACATCTACACCCCGACCACACCACCAACTGCCCTGCGACCTGTCATGTTCTTTATTCATGGCGGGGGCTTTCAGTGGGGGGACTCTCCAATTTACAGGTAAGCTGAGTCTTGTGCAGTTTGACCCATGTATACTTGCTAGCGACATAATTATGTTGACCGCGTACTGTATCTATTTTACTTATTACGGTAGGCCTACTGTAGCTTTTTATTTTCAATGCCTTCGATTATTAGCTCACTTCAGTCTTGGAATTTCCCTAACATATTTTTACTCTGCTGGTCCTAGCAAAGTGTAAGCTAGTTTTGTTTATTTGGAGTTGTAGTGAAGTTATTGATCTCAGCCATTCTTATCTCTCAAAATGCGCATATTCTTTAATTTAGTTTCATTCCTTTATATTACATTAACACCCTCCGCTTCCCCTTTAAAAACCATGGCCGTACTTTGTTTTTCTTATCTTTATTTATGTGTACATATTTCTTTCGGATAGTCAGTTGATCGGTTGATTAGTAGGAAGTTTGACAAAAAGATTGATGATTCCACTATTGAGGATACTAAAAACAATTTTGCATTAAAAACGACATCATTATTTGACATGTGTCATCATAATCGTATTAATAAATTTAGATTAAGTCAATGCCTTTGCGGACGCACCCCCAGTTCCTCGAATGCGATATGAATCTGTAACCTATTGTCTTCAGTGATGTGTGTACCATTCTTCAGGCCTTCCAAGCTGGTAGTGGACGGTGATTTGGTGGTGGTGGTCATCCAGTACAGACTTGGAGCCTTCGGCTTCCTAAACTCCGGTGACGGTGTGCTTCCGCCCAACCTGGGCCTTTGGGACCAGACTCTGGCTCTGCAGTGGGTTCACGACAACATCGCAGCCTTTGGTGGAGATCCAGACACCGTTACCATCTTTGGCGAGTCAGCCGGCAGCATGAGTGTCGGCTTGCACACACGTCAGTTCAGAAACAATTAAAAATAAGACTATAAACGCACTATCGCTAGATTCCGATGTAGCATTTTGTAACTGAAGTCCGATCTAAATCAACGAACTTAAGAATGCAAACTTAGTTTGTTCAAACCTGGGTTTCCTTTAACTGAGCTACGATCTATTTTCAGGAGGTTCGTGTATGCTATATATAATCTGTCCTCGTTGCAGCATCTGTATCTTCTGTTCATGCTACTTGCAGTGAGTCCCAAATCCAAAGGGCTGTTCAAGCGCGCTATCCTCCAGAGTGGCGCTCCAATTGGCTTTGCTTTGACCAAAATTAGCCCTGATGTGTTCGTCAACCTCAGTAAGACATTGGACTGCGACGGAGACGACACCCAACAGAGAGTGGAGTGCTTAAAGAAGGTTCCGGGCCCTGACTTAAGTGCCAAAGTCGCGGAGTTTGCTGCCAAGCACCCCCTAGGCTTCGTTGCGATGCCTGCCATTGATGGTGAGTTTTCGAGGGGGACAAAATAATAGAACAAAAAGTATTCGTGGCAACGAGGCAGAACAGGAGTTTTTTAAGCTGAAGATAAATAACTACGACCGCGGAGGAAGCGAAGAAAGGAATTTGGTAGAACTTTGTAACTAAAAATTATAAGTGCAAAATCGCCATCATTAGGAGACAATGAAGCTGATACAAGACGTAGTCTACAATTTGCTTAAGAACAAGATCGTTCCACATTTCAGGATCTTAGTTTATTCGCACGGACTTTAAAGATCCTGACCCTCATGTACTAGACGGTCGAGTTTCAGCTTTACAAATACACCCAGCAAGCGCTGAGTCCTTTCTCACTCAACCCCGGTAACTCTTGATTGTGCTCAGTTGTTTTGGAAAGCAGAAGATGCGCCAAAGGCAGCGATTGGGCGCCTCTGGCAGCTTGAGTTAGATCCTGTATGGGCCAGCACCTTGAGCAGGAACAGCGCTATATAAGATCCAATAAATAACTAAATAAATGTTCGGCCAAAGCTTCACCTAACAGAGGGATATTTGCAATTATTTTACCTCAATTTTGTTTCAGGTGACTACATTCCGGCAAGTCCTAAAGTGATTCTTCAGGACGATGAGCTCCTGGCCCAGACCAGTTTGCAGACAATTGAAACCATCATTGGCCTGAATAACCAAGAAGGCGGCCTAGTCCTGATGATTCAGATGGTTGGCAATATGACCGACGAAGAGTTCAGATCACCCGAATATTTCGGACAACTTTCTACGATGTGCCTTATGATGAATGGATTCCCCCCTAACGAAATCATGACTAAGGTAAAGCGATTGCCATATCTTATTTTCTGGAAGAATAGGTTTCTCTGCTATAGAACTTATAATGTATAGTCTACATTGACTAAACATATTTGATGTACCTGATTTGCTTATGGACTGATTAAGGTTGAAATTTTTGTGATAGAATATAAGCTTATATACCTGACATCATCATAAGGCAAGTTTGAAAGTACCACTGCTACCGTAGTTATTTGTCTTGCGATTGTGATTGTTGTTGTTGTATCACAATCTAGTCTCTAAATCATCCTTGGTTTCAAACCTATATGCCAGGCCTTGCAGTACGGCTACCTTGGCGCAGAGGCTGGAGGGACGACTGTGGACATACAGAGGCTTGCTGACTTGTATGGTGACTGTGTTCTATCGGCGGCCATCTTAGACTGGGTTATTACTTTGGCCGCGTCACCGAAAACGGGCCCCAGGTAAGCGGAACGAAACAGCTAAGAGAGTTATTTCCATTTGAATCACATGCTGCTTTGAGAAAATTTACAATATACGACATGACAATAGAAGAATCCAACATGACAATAGAAGAATCCAACATGACAATAGAAGAATCCAACATTGATGGGGTTACATAAATTAAACGAACATCTTGCTCTAAGTTTAAGAGCAGCATAATGTTGATCTTGAGAGCGATAGACTCTGTAAAACATTGGACACTCACGTCATTATGCATAAATATCGCAGGAGTAGAATTGTTTATTTGTTTTTAGAGAAACAGGCCGACTTTAAGTAAAGTCATTTCTAATATATTCTTGTGTGTAGATATATGTACGTCCTGGAACACGATTTTGAATTTAACCTTCCAACGCCTATACATGGGTCTCACCATGAAGACGACCTGGCATTGCTGTTTGACTTTGAGCAGACAATCCCCTCAGACAGTATCTTCGCCATGTTCAATAAGACTGGCATAGCAGAGCATGAGAAACCTCTTTCAAAGATGTTCACCCAGCTCTTCACTTCCTTCGCTCGTACTGGGTAGGTCATGCCACAGTTAGTTTAGACATTAGATCTAAATATTTTATATTGCTGTCGAGGTTAGTTAGCATTTGTTAGTATAAAAAGAATCATGTTTGCTAGCACTTCATACATGCTTGTGGAACTGAGGAAAAACGTATTCACTCTACGCTGTTTTTTTTAAATATCAAGTAGTTAACTTTTCCAGACCCATCGTTTTCCAAGGTCATGCAGGAGGAAGCTGAGATTAATTGTTTCTATGGACACTAACAGTATATTGTTGCCCTTACACTCATCGGTAATCTGCACTTGCAGAAAACCCGAGATGACGCCGCCAGGTGACGTAGAATGGCCACTGTTTACGTCAGACAAACAGCAGTTCTTGTCCATCTCTAACACCCCCAAGATCGTCGACAACCTGGGAAGATACAAGGTAACGTCAATATATTGTCATATGCTTATTAGGTTGTTGTTGTTAAAATCACTTGTTTGTAGAAAATATTCCATTCGCGCTCTCTATTTCCATTGAAAAAACATCTAATGGGATTTGAAAGAAATGAGTTTTCAGTCATTTATTCATGCAATATAACAATTCGTTCGGTTGGTTGTTTGTCACGTAATAGTGTGAAGTCAGGCTTATTGCGTACTTACTAACTTAGAATGGCTTTTCGGATTCTAAGGCTGACTAGCAATATCATACTATACCATACAATACCATGCCACTCCATACCATACAATACAACACAGCGTGACGCAACACAATACAACATCTCATAAAGGCAAAAAAATTCAGGTCGATTAAAATAGGCATTAATTAAATGAAACAGATTGTGGTCCCTAACGGATGCAAAGTTCCCTCACGTGCGCGCTTGTGTCCGTGGACATTTAGGGATCATCTGTAACTCGAGGCTCGAATCCCGTAAACACAGTGTTTATATATTACGTTGTTGCACCCAGTGATGATTTCTTGTCAACTACTATGTTTTAAAAAAAGTGTCACGTCATCGTGATGAGGTCACTGGACATACATAAGTTTTGTTTTAGGTTCAAGGCATCTGTACATTATAATTTCAAACAACGTTAACAGGAAATTAAAACAACACCAATAAACCAACAATTGAAAGATGATGTCACAATCGATTTACATGAGTTTGGTTTTATGTTAAAGGCATCTGTAACGTCTAAGCAAGTTTGAACTAAATCCTTCCCGTTGTATGGGTTCTAAATATACGATTAGAAAGAAAAGAAAGATGAATGACCATGATGACGTCACCCCATATGCTTAAATTTGCGTCAACTGGTAGGCTTCTTTGTGTTCTAACTAAATACCAATTTTTTAAGAAATCCGTCCATTATTTTCAGAGAAAAGCGCGCACGGATGCACTAATGGACAGACGGACAGAACAGAGCCAAAACAATAAGTCCCCCAGCAGCGTTGGTTATTACTCTCCGTGCACTCTCTTGCTATCCTACTGCCTTTTGTTGGCAGAACAATGGGAAAATATCATAACAGCATAACAAGTCTTCAGTGAAAAACCAAGCTTTCGTGTTTATTTCTGTTTATTGTTCAGATGTTTTCTTTGTTGTTCATATGTTCATTCCCCTTCCCCCCCCCCCTCCCTCCTGCACCCATCTCCCCCCCCCAAAAAAAAAAAAAAAAAAAAAGAAAAAGAAAGGATTGCGAAGATGATTTTTTGTAATCAGAGACTCGAACTGTCAGCAATTTTTGCAGATTAATATTAATAAGACCATTGTTGTTGTGTTTTTCTTCTCCAAAATTAGAAACGGTGGGCTTTATGGAACAAATATCTGCTGGAACTCAACAATGCCGTTCAAGAGCTCCAAGGTCAAGGACAAGGTGCTGCTGGACAGACTGCGGATGAGAAGAAGGATGAGCTGTGAGTATGAAACACTGTTTATCTGTACTTTAACTACTTCTAAGCGTGTTCGATCATTCATACTTTACTACTGCTAAGCGTGTTAGATAGATCAGTCATACCTAACTACTGCTAGGCATGTTAGATCATTCATACTTTAATACTGCTAAGCGTGTTAGATAGATCATTCATACCTAACTACTGTTAAGCATGTTAGATAGATCAGTCATACCTAACTACTGCTAGGTATGTTAGATCATTCATACCTAACTACTGCTAGGCATGTTAGATCATTCATACTTTAACTATTGCTAAACATGTTAGATCATTCATACTTTAACTATTGCTAAGCATGTTAGATCATTTATACTTTAACCATTGCTAAGCATGTTAGATCATTCATACTTTAACTATTGCTAAGCATGTTAGATCATTCATACTTTAACTATTGCTAAGCATGTTTGTCACGTGGGGTTTATGGGCTCTGCACAATGGAATTATGGACCCTCACGTTTATTCGGTGGGAACTGCTAGTACGTCACCCTATGAAGTACTTTAATAAATTTTTTTGTTTAGCTCGTTCTGTGTTAAGGCACAGGCGGCGGAAGCGGGGGGGCAAGGGGGGCACTGGCCCCCTCCAGAAAAATATTGGGGGGGCAAACCTATACATTTGCCCCCCCAATATTCAGCCCCTCAAAAAACATTATTTGGAGGTTCAAACCAATATTTTCCCCCTTTCTCTGGACTGATGCAAGTTAACAATATCTGTGCTGAGACCATTTTCAAAGCACTGAAGGACTGCTTGATCAGACTTTACTTGCCAGTGCAAAACTGTAGGGGCCAGGCCTACGACGGGGCGAGTAATTTTCAGGGTTCATGTGTCAGGAGTTGCAAAAGGATTCAAAGATGAGATCCATGCTGTGACTGAAGAGTTGGCGACAGTTCTTGAAAGAAAACAAACGTCTTGTGATGACGCAGTAAACGCTGCTGACATTTGTCTGAGAACACTGGAAAGCATGCGGCATGAAGATTGTTATGAGACATTTTTTGCTGACATCACAACGAAAGCTGCAAATTTGTGTGATGAGCCCTGCGTTCCTACACAGAAGCAGCCTCCACGAAGATTGGACGATGGCTCTCAGGGTCACAGCTACTCTTGTCCATCTGCTTACTACAGACAGCAATACTGTGAGGCCATTGACAACACCAAAGAACATTTAAAGAGCCGGTTTGATCAAATAGCTCTCGACTTACCAAGGAAAATTTAAGTTCTTCTAAGTGATGGAGCAGCAGGGAATAGACCAAAAATTCCTCAAGAAATCAAAGATACATATTCCGCTAACATCGACTTGGACAGACTCAAAACTCAGCAAGAATCCTCCCACATGCACCGGGTGACACCAGGAGGCGGCTAACTTTAGGATCACCATCTTCCAAGCACTGCCGGATGAACTGAAAGCTTCTGACACTGTGCGACGGATGCTGAGTGAAGTGGATAAACTTCTCAGACTGTACTTCACCATCCCAACCACAACTGCAACGGCTGAACGCAGTTTTTCAGCCCTAAAGCGGTTAAAAACATACCTTCGGGCAACGATGACGCAGGAGCGTCTAAATAAATGTCTTATAATGCATGTGTTCAAAGACAAAGTAGATCAACTAGACCTAGCGCAAACTGCTTACGAATTTATGAACACAAATGAACGCCGTCAGGCATACTTTGAAAAATTAACGGTGTAATTTCCCATGCCTAATGACATGCATGACTGCTGTTTTTGTTACTGTGATGGATCAACATTGCCAGGTCAGTTTCTCTCCCTTTCTCTCTACTCTTCCCCCCCCCTCTCTCTCTCTCTCTCTTATATGAACAGTTGTAGAAATATATATATCTTTTTTCTCTCTCTCACGTAGTGTCTATCAAAATAGTTCACATTATTTGTAGTAAATGTCCAGGGCCGGACCCAGAGGGGGGGGGGGGATACCTGGGTTCTGGACCCCCCCTCCAAATTAAAAAAAAATGAATTTTTTTAAATGCAAAGAGTTTCAATTTTTTTACATTGTTTTTAAAACATTGCAGTTTTTAGTCACTTTCGGTCCAACGTACAAAGAGTTATTTATAGTCAATTCAACGGAAATCCATTTCAAGGGATCCGTTGAAACGTCCAAAGCGTTTTCCCGTTGAAACGACCAAGTAACCCAACCCCTAAACCTAAATTAGTAAATGCAGCCATATTTTCTTGTTCTGGCCGCAAGCCTCTTCCAGCACCTTCACCTTGATACTGCCCTAATCCACCAAAAACGACTTTTTAGAAATATTAATTAAGATGTTAAGTTGATCATTATGACAATTCGTTGTAATTCGTTGAAACGACCATCGCTGAATCGTCCAAAAACATCGTTGAAAGGGAAACCCTTGACAGTGAAGCTGCAGAAAAGGACAAAAGATGTTGTCGATGCCTACTGGGAAATCAAAGAGGTCAGTAACTGCATGTCTTCTATTAGAAGAGATGTCGACACAGCGTTCGTTGCCTGGTTTGGTGAAGTCAGCAAAATGGCAAATGCTTTGACAACTGGTGTTACTGTTCCTCGTCAAGCATCCCGACAGATTCTCCGTGACAACCAATCTGCGGCCACTCCAGAAGAATATTTCAAGATTAGCATTGCCATTCCTTTCTTGGAACACCTGTCAACCGAATTGGACTCGAGGTTCAAACATGCTGGCCTAGTAGTTGATGGTCTCTGGTGCCAAGCACTTTAATAGACAACCAGGATGGTTTCATGCAGGTTCCAGAAGGGGTGAAGACACTGGCAATGTTGTGGGAGTCTGACCTACCAGACAACGCTACCCTTGATGCAGAATACCAACGGTGGGTTTGCAAATGGCGAAGTGCTGCTGAGAAGGCGACAGCTATCATCCCATCCACGGCATCAGAAGCACTGAAACATTGTGACAGGGATTTTTATCCCAACCTGTTCATCATGCTAAAGAACCTTTGCACCCTGCCTGTCGCTACTGCCGAGTGTGAGCGTTCAAACAGTCAGTTGCGCAACCTGAAAAACTACCTGCGCTCTACAATGGGGCAACAGAGACTCGATGGACTTGCTTTACTGAAAGTGCACAGGGATGTTGATATTGACTTCAAAGAGGCAGTGAACTGTTTTGCCAGAAGATACAATTCACAAATGGTACTAATGCCGAGGAACCTAGTGCAGCAAGACTGAATTAAATGAAAGCAGGGCGGTGATGTTCATAAACTACAAGGTAAAGCTTTATACCGTTAAGGATCAACAAAAAGTAGTGAATAATAATAGTATACAAAACATCTCTGCTGATAAATAAATGTTTGTGTGTGTGTGTTGTTGTTGTTTTTTTTTAAGGGAGGGGCAGAGGATAATTTTTGTACCCCCAGAGTATGTCAGTTCAATTGTTCAAAAAGCTCAAAGTCCCAGACCATCACAAATGGCTTTTTCAAGGTTCAGATTGCACCAGATTGCACCATTTTGCATCCTTGAAAAAAAAAAGTCCGGGGGAGCATGCCCCCGGATCCCCCTAGAAGGCTCGGCGCTTCGCGCCTTCGCTGAATCTGTAACCTCCCCCTCGACTTTTACAAGGTCCGGTCCTGATGTCAGTGAATAAAATGTGTGTGTGCCCCCCCAATCCTGAGCAGCTTCCGCCGCCTGTGTAAGGTTGGGGTACAGAAATAGATAGAAAAATGGTAAAAGATTACTGTCACACTAGCTTTCACACGGCTATGAATCATATGTAGTCCAGCCACTTGATAACAGTTAAAATCACACATTTATTTCTTCTACTCTATACAAGATTCTCTAAGTACTAATCTAACTTAAAAAGTCTCTTTCAATGCTAATAGTTCGATCGCTGATAGTCTAGGCAGCTGTTTTTCTTCCTCGGGCACTTGCTATAATATTTCATGTAGATTTGGACTACTGTGGTCCGTTTTACAGTTTCTGAAGAGTTGGACTACTGTGGTCCTGTTATGATCAGTTTAAGTGCACTTCTGGGTGTACATACACTTAACTTTCTTATGGTGCGGTCGAAGTCCTTCTGTGAGGTAGCTTCTGGTACACCTTTGTAGTTGTGTAGTTGGGTTCCCTTGCCACGCTGTGGGGTCTGACAGGGTGTCTTTCAAGGCCGCTCTTTCCGTCTTGTGCGGTAGAGGATCCTCAACCAACTAGTCGTTTCTGTGGAGTGGGGTGCACAGGATAGCTCGGGATAGCTCGGGATAGCTCGCCTGCTCGTCTGTAATATAAGAGACGAAATTCTGCACAACCCTGAATAATCGGTTTGTGCAGAGCGTCTCACTGAAAGCCAAAGTAGCCCTCAGTGATAGCTCCACATCTCTATACATAAGCGACGAACATTCTGCTACTTCCGGGTTCCACTGGAATCTCACTCTAAATTCCTATACATATATAAATATCAAACGTGGCTAACTATACACATACAGAATTAATAATATTATAAACATTCCGTGGTACAGCCACTGGTCTGCAAACATACATATAAGTTAAACAACAGTGGTTCCGTACGGGATACAACATGGCGGCGCAACCGGTCGTGTTTCGCCTCGTGGTAGGCTCTTCCACGTGGTCCCGCAAATTCGGATTAACAATTCACATTTATGCATAGCAAATTCTTCAAACATAATTTCAACAATAATACAAATATATCACGATGAAACAGAAGGGTGTTCATTTACCTGTTTGACAAGTTCAGGCCCGTTGTGACTTAATAGAATTCTGAGATTCTAAGTCCTGCTTCCTGGTCTATGAGTGAAGATAGTTCTCTGCTAGCTAAGGAGATGTTACTTCTTCCTCGTCTCACACACGACTGACCAAGCTGTGCTAGGTTTTGACACAGTCAAAACTGCTCTACCCACTTAGCCTGCTGCTGATTGGTTAAAACGGTCCGATTCAAAGCTCAAGTGCTGACTCACTGCGATGTGGGTGGCTCGCTCGCTGTGTGTGGTCTGCTGTGTAATTTAATTGCTGCTGTGTTATAGTCTAACTTCTCTACTGTTACAAAGACTACACAAGGCTAAATAGTCAACCAGCAGAGTTAAAACTAGCCAGTTCGTGACAATGTTACATCATTCATACCTTAACTATTGCTAAGCATGTTACATCATTCATACCTTAACTATTGCTAAGCATGTTACATCATTCATACCTTAACTATTGCTAAGCATGTTACATCATTCATACCTTAACTATTGCTACGCATGTTACATCATTCATACCTTAACTATTGCTAAGCATGTTACATCATTCATACCTTAACTATTGCTAAGCATGTTACATCATTCATACTTTAACTATTGCTAAGCATGTTACATCATTCATACCTTAACTATTGCTAAGCATGTTACATCATTCATACCTTAACTATTGCTAAGCATGTTAGATCATTCATAATTTACTGCAAAGCATTTTAGATTATTCATACTGTAACTATTGCTAAGCATGTTACATCATTCATACTTTAACTATTGCTAAGCATGTTACATCATTCATACCTTAACTATTGCTAAGCATGTTACATCATTCATACTTTAACTATTGCTAAGCATGTTACATCAGTCATAATTTACTGCAAAGCATTTTAAATCATTCATATTGTAACTATTGCTAAGCATGTTAGATCATTCATACTTTAACTATTGCTACGCATGTTACATCATTCATACTTATTGCTAAGCATGTTTCATCATTCATATTGTAACTATTGCTAAGCATGTTACATCATTCATAATATACTGCAAAGCATGTTACATCATTTGTATTTGTACTTTCTCAAAGGTCAAGGTTATTGTACTTCACCAGTTGCTAAACACATGCTGTGCTGTATCTCAAATTTTCTCAGCCAGTTTTGATAATGTTTTGCTTGGGGATAAATTATATCGTGTCCTTTCATTCTGCTTCGTTTCGGATAAAGCTGGGTCACAACACCGCCAACAAAAATTTATACTTTGGAAAAGGCTTACTTTTTGACTATGTGTGTGTGTCTGGAAATACAATTGAATGGCCCTGCCATCTTGTTCCAGTTGTAAAGTACTTATGTACTATATTTCACGTGCTTCCGGTCATTTTCTTCTTCTTTAGCAGGCGCACAATTTGCTGTGTAGGTATCTTGGCGGCAGGGATAGCTCAGTGGTCAGAGCGCACGACTTGTGTGAGTACGTCTTGGGCGACGTGGGTTCGAATCCTAACTTCAGCAAACTGTGGTGTGATTGCTGGATATTACGGGCCAGCGCCTTGAGAAGCTCTCTGAGCTTGTAAGTGCGCTATATAAGAGAAATCTCTTTCTATCTTGTGTGTGATATACATATTGTATTTATCCTTGCAACTTGTGTTGTTGTTTTTTTATGTATGGTCATTTAACGAGGATGTTAACGACACACATTATGTCAAGTTGATTTATTTTTCTTGAGAAAAAAAGAAAGATTTCTGATCTCATGAGTGAATGACTGTAATTTCTTTTTTCACTGAAGCACAGGTATTATACAAGTATTTTTTAAAATAATGTTTATGTATGATTTTTCTTGTCTGTATTAAAAACAACAATCTTAAAATAAATAAAAAAATAAAGAAGAAGAAGAAGTGTGAAATGGATATATTCCGTTTATATTGTTCTATTTTCCACTTCCTCTAACTCTCTACATTCGCCCTTCTCTAAATCTACATCTGTTTACATATCTCTTATCCATCCTTTTATCATTCTTTCTGTCTGGCTGTCCGCCTTTCTGTTTCATGTATTGTCCTGAGATTTTATTCCTCTTAGTACTTTTGTTCTCTGTTCGATGCACAATTTGTCATTTGTCGTGTATGGTTTTTGGTTCCGTTCGTGGTGTAAAAAGCACTTAGCTGTTAGAAGAGGAAAAGGAAAAAAATAATTATATTTTTTTTAATTATAGACAGATTGCATCCAATACCATTATTGAAGGGAAGGATGAAAACTGGGGTACCCGGAGAAAACCCTCTGTGACCTGAAAAGCCTCGTACTGGGTTCGAACCCGCGATCTTCGGCAAAGGAAACCAGCTCACTCTCGACCGAGCTACCAGGCCGCCTCTGAATCCCTATATTGTATTAAAAAAAAAAAATCTTCTCCACCTTCTGTGTCCAAATAGGGGGAGAATCCCTATCTCTTATTTATCCTTTTCCATAGGATCAAAGAGCATAGATTAATAATCTATGCTCTTTGATAGGATAAAGTAGTTTGCATTTGGTCAGCTCTGTGGATAGTTCGTGTGAATAAATCATTATCTCCTTGTAAGGTATTGAACTGATTGATGACGCGACATGTGCTAATAATTATGTGTAGTAGGCCTAGTCTGGTAATCGCGTTGAAACCTTTGTCCATGCAATGCGTAAGTGTAATTGCTTTTCTTCAACATTTACCAATTACGAAAATAGTGAAATTAAACACACGCACACGCACACACACACGCACACGCACGCACACACACACACACGCATACAAACCCTCTATTTTTCTCTCTCTTAAACACACACACACATACACACAAAGGCACTCGCACACCCATATACTACGCATACACACACGCACATATACAAGAACACAACCACATACACGCACAAAGACACAAACACACAGTCATCTCACTTTTTCCAGCAAATCTCACCTAAACAATTGTCGATAAAAGGGGACCTCTTACATCATATGTGCATTGAACCTACAACGAAGAATACAAAGCATGATGGTGAGATGCAACAGAAGGCTTCTGGGAATTTCCTATACTCAGCACATCACCAACGACCAAGTCCGACAGACCATCACTCAGGGGCGGATCAGAGTAAATGCCCGGAAAGGGGCACTGCCATTTAAAAAAAAAAATTTAATCCGGTATACAGATTCGTGCTTGCACTCAAACACAGTAAAAAAAAAAAAAGGTTGACATGAGTGTGGTTTTTGTGTGTGTGTGTTTGAGAGAGAGAGAGAGAGAGAGAGAGAGAGAGAGAGAGAGAGAGAGAGAGAGAGAGAGAGAGAGAGATCAACACGTGCGTGTTTCGTGTGAAATTAGAAATTAGTTGTAAGAAAAAATTTAAAAAAAAAAAAGGTTGACACATTGGCCCATAGCTAGAACACTGTCTTACTTTCTCAGGCGTTCAGCATATTGCGAGGTTGAAGAGCCATGATGGTGCGGTATCTTCCCGCAAACCGTTCTACGACATCGTCAATGTCCACTGTGATGTGTCGGTGAGCCCTCATTAGAGCGAGCCCGTTGAGCCTGGTCTCACCCATCGTTGATCTCAGATAGAATTTCAGCGTCCTGATGCCGCTGATAGTTCTTTCACATTCAGCTGTTGTGATCGGAAGAGTGCACAAAAGGGTCAGTAGCACGTGAATGTTCGGGAAAAAATCCACATTGCATGCTTTGAGAGTCTTGGCCACAGTATCAGGAACGGCCCTTGCATCAGCGCTCTCCCACTTGTGCATCTATCGGATGTACTCGGTGTCCAGCTCATGAAAACTTGGCAGATCTGCTTGCCATCGCTCGATACCCTCGGGTACCTTCCGAAAACCTGCCACTGGCCCGTTCCTGCCTTGCACGATGCACGAGGGTACAAGACCAAGCCCGTCAACAGCAATTTCAGAGCCGGTGGTGAAGCGAGAGTCCAGCTGGGCGATGAGGTGATCCAAAAACGGGATACCTATGGACCTGCGGAAGTAATCTTCAGTTGTCTCTGCTGACGGGTTACTCCGACATGTCTGTCGTTCTGCACCCCTTGGTCTGCGCAGATCAGAGTCGGCTGTTGCTGCCATCCGACATGCTTCCTGAAACCAGCTGCTGAAGGTTGCAATGACGTCATCCCTGAATCCCTTAACTGTTGTCTTCACTGCGCTTATTTCTCCGTACGCAGCCACAACATCCTTTGCTTTTTGCTGAAGTTTCAAAGTCAGTGGACGGAGAACTTGCAGGCATTTTCTGGTGACGACAAAAGCAACCAGAAAGTCACCCGACTGGAAAGCGTGCAAAAACCCTCCAGCTTTGGTGAGCGTTTCACTGTCCCAATCTGTGTTCTCCTGCACCATCTGGCCAAGGCAGTCATAGACCACAGGGAAGAGTTCGGCAAAAGTTTCAAAGGCAGAGTGCCTCTCGACCCACTGTGTTTTACACAGGTCGACCAGTTTTCTCCTCTTGCTTTCTGCTTGGGCTGACTCCACCACATGTTCAAACTTTCTCTGTCGTTTTGGAGAAAGAGAGAAGAACAGGGACACTTCTTTTAGGACTCCAAACATGTTCTTCACTTCTAGAATTCTGCAGGCATGAACAACACAAAGGTTCAAGCAATGAGATGCGCAGTGGAAGTACAGAGCCTGCTTGTTAAGTTCTTGAATGCGTGCCCGAGGGCCAATGAGGACCTGAACAGCTGGATGGACTAGTGGGGAAGGTGGGCACGCTTTTCTTCTTTCCACCTTTTAAAATTTTTGTATTATTATTTTTGTGTTGGGGGGGGGGGGGAGGGGGGGTTCCCCCTTTTTTTCTTCTCATGTTTTCTTTTCTTTTCTTTTTTTTTCTTCCATTTTTTTTTCTTCCCTTTTTTTGGTCGCCCATGAGGGGGGGGGGGGGGGGGGGCACGTGCCCACTGTGCCCCCCCCCCCCCCCCCTCGTCCGCCCCTGAGATTCACACAAGCCATTGGACAACACGATGACATGCTCGCAGTGGTGAAGGAACAGAAACTCCGATGGTATGGCCACGTCACCAAATCATCAGGCCTTGCAAAGACCATCCTGCAAGGCACGGTGCAAGGAGACAGAAGAAGAGGGAGACAAAAAAGAGGTGGGAGGACAACATTCAAGAATGGACTGGCTTGACACTGAGCGAAGCCATGAGGGTTGCTGAGGACAGAGAAAGATGGGAGTACGCTTGCCCCAACGACCTTCGAGTTACGGGACATGATAGGATAGGATACAGTACATGTGTACTCTACTAGGCCCGGGTTTACAACAACTTAAAAAGGCGGAAGCCGAGGTGAAACACCACACCTCTTGAAGCTGTTTAGTGCTATCCAACCTGTTTACTATAAAGCATACTTACAGTGTGGTGTGAAGTAGATTTGCTTCGTTATTAAATAGGTGAGAAATGAAGTGTTTGTTGTTGTTGTTGTTGTTGATGTTTCCTTTCATGTTGTTGCTATAAATGGTATTACTAATATTGTATGCTATAATTGTAACGGGACAACTCTAGGTTTTGAATGTCTAGGTGGGCCATGAATTTATACTCTGAAATCTGAATGAATCAGGTATCCAAGGTATGTTTTCTTTAAACACATATCGTTACTGCCGAAGTTAAGATTTTGCTAAGCAGACTTTAAAGTGAGTCCGAGGTCATTTCCCCCCTCAAGCAATTACACTAGATAGTACGATCTCGGAAGACTTTTATTTATAAAATTTATAATTAATCCACATTATTGAGGTGATAGGTCTCCAGTAGGCGTGCAAGCAGCTTAAAAAGTCACGGAGGGTCCCTGTCAAGGTTTTCCTAGCAGAAGGGTCCTCCAATGCAGTCATTAAGCTTCACTGCAGACTATAGGCACAGCAATGATTCCTGCAAATCCATAACGCATTTGCGGGTTTGTTGGTCCTACTTCGCTGGGTTTGTGGATAGTTGGCGTGTGCCTGTGTTATAATGGAGATAAGCCATTTAGGTCTACTGCTATTGCAGACCGTTAGAATGCTCGGACAAGGCGTTTAGATTAAAATTTCGCAAATATTAGACCTCAGAAATTAAGAATTCAGCAACTAGTGGCCGTTAATCTACCCAAGCCAAGGGGGAGGCGCGTCAGAGGCATAGGCGCTCGCCTGTCCAGATACAAGCGCTTGTGATTTTAAGGCTCATGTCAACAAGCAGGCCTAAAAACATGTGTTGACCATTGAACAGTTTCCAAACACGACTGTGTGAAGAACTTGCACAAGAATCGAAAATATTTAGAATTGAGTCCTACTTGCGCGATTAGCTGCTAAAAAGTAAGCCTGTACTCACATTGAAAATAACGTGCAGCGGTTGTGAGTGCATCAGGGGAGGTAAGTTGTAGTTATAGACATTGAGTGCAGATGTCCCGTTTTTAAAAGTTCGACAGTCTCAGTGCAAACAGGGCAAGGGCCGACCTATAATCAAAGACTGTAGGTATAGAATAGTCTTTGATATAGCGTCACGCAGTTGTTACGCAGATCGTATATCATACCATCCCCCTCCAAATCTATGATCATACGCATGCCTTATACTATTATACTATATGCCTCATATTATATTGCTCGCTACGACTATTTTATTTATTTGTTTTATCACTTTTATATAGCCCTTTTCCAGTTCAAGAGCTGCTGAAGGCGCTACAGGATACAGGATCTAACGCAAGGCGCCCACCTGCCACCTTTGGGCGCATAGTCACAATGAAATCCTGGGCGACCGAGGATAGGGAGAAGGCACCTAGTGCGTGCTGGGTGTTTTTGTGTAGCAGGCACTCACCCGTCTAGGACATGCGCGTCAGGATCTTTAAAGTCCACGCGATGGAATGTGTGCGTGCATAGACTAGATCTCGGTTTATACTCTCATCCATAGGCATACTTGATAGGCTTGATGAAATCGATGCAGTTGCCTTTCCAGGCCTCTAATACACAAAACGTTACACATACATGACATTACAAAAGTTTATTGGCAGGATATAAATGTCCTTGGGTTTACTAACAGTGGAATTCAGGGTCAGAGGTACTATAAGTACCAACTGCGCGTACTCCGCATTCACAATGAGTCTCCTCTCTGAAAATCCTTACGGGAAGAGAGGGGACTATAAACTGATAAACACTCCGCATTCGACAATGGATGGAGGCACGCGCGCTATAAAGGGACGTCATCATCATCATCATAACGTTTCTACTAAGGGTGAAAGTTGTCTGTGTCTGGTAATGTGGTGCGGTTGTTGTTGTTGTTATTGTTGTTGTTATTGTTGTTGTTGTTGTTGTTGGTGGTGGTGAAATGTGTGTTGGCGCGCGCATGTTTTTTGTTTTAATTAAAAATTTTATTTATTACTTGGAAAAAAATATATATATACACACATACATAGTTGTAGTAAGCTTATTTCCAGGCTTTCTCGCAATACTTTAAAATAGCCGGGGGGAATCAGAATTAGCCAACCATCAGTCGGTCGGTCCGTTGGACGTCATATTATTATTATTATTATTATTATTATTATTATTATTATTATTATTATTATTATTATTATTATTATTATTATTATTATTATTATTATTATTATTATTATTATCATCATCATTAATATTATTACAAACATGTATAGACGTCTAATCTTGACAGCTCTAGGCGGGTACAATGAATATACACAATAGCACACACACAGGTTTACAACAAAACTGGCCCTATCTCAAGAACCAATTACTACCTCAAAGTTCAAGCTCATTTTGTTGCTCAACACGTTCTCAATCTCTCAAAAACGCCTGAAGCGATTTTGTTGAGTTTCGGTATACGGGGATTTTAAATAATGTCCCTTCCTACTGTTGTCGGGTGTGAAGCGATGTGTAAAGGAGATGGTGTAGGGGAGATGCACACAGAGAGAGAGAGAAGAGAGAGAGAGAGAGAGAGAGAGAGAGAGAGAGAGAGAGAGAGAGAGAGAGAGAGAGAGAGAGTTGCATCAATTTTTATTAATCAGATTAACATAAGTTGAACTGATGTAACATAAATAATTCCCAAATTCGACCATGCGTACATCATAAATATTTTCTAAATAAATTAATTAAATTAACTAACCATATAAATCATCACATTACGTACACGCCATAAACACTTTTAACAACATTCACTTTTACAATCTAATTCCCTTGTAACAATTCGTTCACATAAGAAACTATCCTATCCTATCCCGTAACTCAAAGGTCGTTGGGGCGGGCGGGCACCACAAATGATCGTGTAACCAACGTACTTCATCTTTCTCTGTCGTCAGCAACCCTCATGGCTTCGGTCAGTGTCAAGCCAGTCCATTCTCGAATGTTGTCCCTCCAACCTCTTTTTCTGTCTCCCTATTCTTCTGCCTCCTTGCACCGTGCCTTGCAGAATGGTCTTTGCAAGGCCTAATGCTCTGGTGACATGGTCATACCATCGGAGTTTCCGTTTCTTCACCACTGCGAGCATGTCATCGTGTTGTCCAATGACTTGTGTGATGGTGTTGGTGATTTGCTGGGTATAGGAAATACCCAGAACTCTTCTGTAGCACCAAATCTCCACGCTTTGCATTCTTCGTTGTAGGTCTGCTGTGAAGGTCCATGTTTCGCAAGCGTATAGGAAGATGGAGATGACAAGGGAGCGCAGCAACCTTACCTTGGAATATAGACTGATGGTCCTGTCTTTCCAAATGGGCTTCAACCTTGTCAGGGCAGCAGTTGTTTGAGCGATCCTGGAGAGGACTTCCTGTCGGGACCCATTGTCTGATACGGCTCCTAAATATTTGAAGCTATGCACTGTGTTGAGGGATTGGCCTTGGACTTTGATGACCATGTTGATGCCATTGGTGTTGTTGGCCATCAGTTTGGTCTTCTCTGCACTTATTTCCATTCCATAGGCTCTGGAGATGGTGTCAAGCCTCTGTACCAGCTGTTCAAGTTCTTGTTCCTCTCTAGCCAATCCATCAATGTTCTCCGCAAAACGTAGGTTGGAGATACTCTAACCCCCTATGCTGACTGCAAGGGCATCTGACATGATGCGCTCTAGGAAGATATTGAAGAGTGTTAGAGAGAGTAGACCTCTTTGACGCACACCGATTGTTGTTTTGAACCAGTTCCCGATGGCGCTGTTGTGGAGGACTGCATTGGTAGCCTTGTCATACAGGTTTTTGATGACTATAATAATAATTGGGCTGATGTTATACACTCTCACGGTTGCCCACAGAGCTCCATGCCAGACTCATTCAAACGCTTTCTTGAAGTCTACAAACACGCGATATAGATATTGTTGGCGCTGTAGGTATTTCTCGCAGATTATTCTGAGGTTGAAAATTTGTTTAATGGTACTTCACCTTGCCCTGAATCCTGTTTGTTCTTCAGCTATGATTTGTTCAGCTCAGGGTTTCAACCTGTTGAGTATTATTTTTAGGAGGACCTTGCTGGGATGGTTGATGAGCCTGATGGTGCGGTAATTTTCACACTCATGAAGGTTACCTTTTTTGTGAAAATTGATGATAAGCGACCGGGTTCATGGTGTAGACCACTCCCCACTCTGCCAGATCTTGTTAGGATAATGGTGAGGACGCCAATCATCGCTTCTCTTCCAGCTTGAAGCAATTCCGCGGGTATGTCCACTCCCGCTGACTTCCCCTTCTTCGTTGATTTCACTGCTGCCTCAATTTCTTCTCGGAGAATTGGGAGGATTTCTTCCTCTTTCTGTTTTGGGGACACGCTAGAACTGATGGGTCTCCGTTTTGGTATTTGGTTGTAAATGTCAGAGCAGTACTCTGTCCATCTGTCCAAGACTTCTTGTTCTGCTGTAAGGCATATGCCAGACTTGCTTTGGATCGTGGAGACCTTGGGCTGTTTAACACTTGTCAGCCACTTCACAGTCTGGTAGATCTTTTTGCTGTTGTTCTTGTTCAGACTTTTCTCTATTTCCTGGCATTGATATTCTATCCAGGTCTCCTTTGCGGTGCGCATGCCTTTTCGGATGTCATTGTTGATTTTTCGGTAGGCATCAGCTCCCTGTGAGGTGTTCTTTTTCCTATTCATATCTCTGCGTTTGTCACACAGGTCCAAAAGTTCAGATGTGATCCACGGTTTCTTCTTTGGGCGGTGCTTGCCAAGGATCTCAGTGGCGGCATCTGACACAGCTGAGTAGAAGGTGGTGGTCATGGTGTTGACATCTACTTCCCCCAATTGTGACTTGGAATATTTCTGCCACGCGTTGCAGGTTGTCCAGGTCGAACTTCAGTCTAGTGCACTTTGCTGTGTTTACTCTTCAAATGGAGCCGGAAGGACATCATCATGAGATCGCGGTCACTTTCGTTGTCTGCTCCTGGAAAAGTGTGTGTTCTGCCAATGTTGATGCTTGATCTGAAGCGTTTCTTGACCATGATGTAGTCAATCTGGATGTGATGCTCCCCGCTGGGACTGTATCATGTCCATCGTCTGGATTTTTATTGTGGAGATCAAGTGTGTTTGCCAGTATCAGATTGTTGTATCTGGCAAACTACCAGAGTCTCAGACCCCTGTCATTTTTCTCGCTGTTGCAGTGGGTTCCCCATGTGTCTCCCCAGTTGTGGTGCGCATCTTGCCCACACTTGTCATTCCAGTCACCTTGCACTATGACTATGTCCATTTTCGGCACTTAGTCAAGGACAACCTGTAGATGTTCATAGAAATCTTCGACTTCGCTGTCGTCATAGTCTGGTGTTGGGGCATAGGCCTGGATGATGGTAATGTTGAAAGGGGCTGCTCACACGGATGGTAATGTGTCTACTGGAAACTGGGCGGCAACCCATGACAGTGGCTAGAATGTCTTTGTGGACCAAGGATCCAACGCCGTGTTCGTGCCTGTCATCTTTCCCGCTGAAATAAAGCTTGTGGCCTTTGTCGGTCGTTGTTTCACCTAGGCCTTTCCAGCGCAGTTCCCTGGTATCTAAAACGCTCCATCGATAGTGGGCCAGTTGTTCTAATTTTCCTTCCGCCGTTCGGGTCCCGACATTCCAGGTTCCTATGACGATGTTGTCTCTCGTGCGGATCCTGCTAAGTTGCCCATCAGTAGCACACTTATCACCTCCGTTCTGGTGGCCAACGGAAGGCGCAGTCCTTGGTGACCCGGGCGACGACCTATCCAGGATGGAATGAATGGTTCTTTTCATCATGGGCAAGAAAAACCTGGCAGGGCCCAGTCCCCTCCAGGTTGTTGGCCACAGCCGAAATCCACGAGTACAGTGAGGCTCGCAGTGTTCCTATATTTTCAAAACTATCGAATACGAATGTATAAGTTTACTTTTCTACATTACATTTCTTTATCCTTGTTTTATCAAACATGTTTGTAATTATACTTTTTCTCTATAATTGTAGTACTAATTAATGTTCATAACTAATACGAAAAATACGTGAATTTTTTTTGAAATATTGAAGGTATTTTCTGATTGGCCGAACTGGTTACTGTATGAAAATACAACTCACAGACTTGATTTACAATAATATAACAGTTGCTCTCAATAATCGTGCAGCAAATAGATTCTTTTGGGGTTTTATTTTAGGACCTGTACCACACTGAATCGGTATGTTAAAATATTTTGTCTTTTCAAATATTGAATTGATTAATGAACTGTGCATTTATTTCTGGCTTGATAATTATATCGCTTACGTAAATTTATTTCCATTAAAAAATATTCGAAAAACTCGACTTCAAACAAGTCAATTTTAAGAGTTATGTAAAATAAATTTTAAAGAAGATTTTTCATAAATCATCATATATTTGTAAAAAGTAATTATATCCTTTTTATATAAGGTTCAATATGTTGGAGGTTTTATGAACATCACATTTCCTTGCTCGTTACCATGGTTATCATAAGCGAATAATGAGAGCTATATAGTACACCACAGGCTCTACCCTTTGTCAAAAGCCGAGGGCCTGATCCTTTCATAGAAAGGAGTAAGCACACCAGAGGCTGAGAATTGAAATACAAGAATAATGATTTGCACGATTTATTCAACAAATAACAAAACACACTCACTAAGATGAAACAGGATGAGAATGGGTGATGATGATGACAATGAAGGTTGTGCGAAACGAATGCAGATGAACGATGATGATAGAGAAATGTAATTCTCATTCCTCCTGCACATAGGATTTTCTTTTTCTTCCTCTTTGTGCACTTGAATGATTGACGTTGATCCCTTTATCCCTTTACATATCCGAGTTCTACTAAACTGTTAATTGTATCACTGGCTTAATGCTTCGCCAAGAGTTCCTAACACAATATTCACTTCTTTTTTTTAAATGAAAACTTACTTTTTTGCCTTATCTAAGAAAAACGTACCCGAAATATTTTTTCTTTCCTGATACCCTAACAATACTGCTAAGCATGTTAGATCATTCGTAAATGCCCTTTCTG
This sequence comes from Oncomelania hupensis, assembly GCA_036898135.1. Lineage (NCBI taxonomy): Eukaryota > Metazoa > Mollusca > Gastropoda > Littorinimorpha > Pomatiopsidae > Oncomelania > Oncomelania hupensis. Next base: position 122,370,585 of record CM072511.1, on the reverse strand, counting down.
AAAAGTTAAGGTCATTGTGCGTCCCTATTTTCTAAACACGTTTTAAGCTATATTTAAAAATTGACTGAACCGATTTTGAATAATGTTTGGCTTGCAGATAGCTCAGATAGGGGACTGAAGTCGACTCACAACCCCGGCAAGAAAATTAACACTATTGAATATGATCATTTTTCGGCTATGTGTGCGAATGTGTGCATATACATTTGAATGCTTTGCCTTTTTGTTTGTCTCCTCAAATACCCCCGTTGGGGTGCCGGGGTTTCAGTATAAATAGTATCCCCACTTTCTGGAAATTTAGTGCTTTAAATTCCCACTGTCGCTGTCTTTCTCATTTGCTCTTTCCCATTCCTGCTCTGTTCTATCAATCTGCTATACTATCGTCTTCTTCGCTAGACCAGTCACCTACCTTTTTTCTTGAAAACTCTTCCGGACAAGACTCCTTGCTTGTGTATGAGGTCTGTTGGATCAGCTTGGGAATATTGGACGCTTTCTGCCAGGTGGTCACTAGGGCTTCCTATGATGTTATTATTTAGCATATAGACATTTTATATGTATGTGTTTTGTTGATAATGTATAATGTTTGTATTCTATTTTGTTTTTGTAAACGGGGGTTCGATAAGTTGGGGTGAAGCCTCAGCCGTCACCTGCGTGGTATGTCTTTATTGTAAAGTGACTGGCTGGTGGAGAGCTTTCGGTTTTACCACTAGGGTTGTTTCAGCAGATCTTTTATGCGGATCGGGGGTTGTCCGGTCCTGATTTGGCACGGAAGAGTCCGCTGGACCTAAAGCAATAATAATGTAATGTAATGTCTCCTCAAATTGTAAAGTTTAACCGCATTGAATGGTATAACAGTAATCAAAACCAACTCTCAACCTGTTTCAGAACTTTATGAAGATGGCACCAGTGAGCTCGATCGTCCAAATGTTAAGGATGTTGATGTTCCTAATGCTGCTGCAAGCGACGACGGCTAGCAACCCTCCAGTTGTAGATGCACCTTGGGGCCGCATTCAAGGCAAAATTGTTGCCGGGGATGGTACACGAAAGATGAACGGTTACCTCGGCATTCCGTATGCCCGTTCTCCTGTTGGAGATTTGAGGTTTGAACGACCACAGCCGAGCCCAGGCCTAGGGAAGGGAGAAACGTTTGTGGCTGATACAGTCGCTCCAGCTTGTTTTCAGGTAAATCCTTTCGATTTCTTCTAGTCTCATTTGGTCTAGAACGTGCGAGCAGTCTAGTTTTAACTGAAAATCCGGGGTTTGCCAGTTATATAGCCTCATATGTTTTTTTTTTACGTGTGTGTGTGTGTGTGTGTGTGTGTGTGTGTTGGTGTGTAAGTTTGTGTATGTGTGTACATAGCGTGTCTGTCTGTCTCTTTGTCTGTCTCTTTGTCTCTTTGTCTGTCTCTTTGTTCGTCTGTCTCCCTTCCTATCTTTTCCCCCTACTTCCCTCCCTCCTTCCCTTCGTCCCTCTCTCTTTTACTTTTCTGCTTAGTCCGGATTTTGAATTAAAGCTCTCCGTATCTTAGCCAGTAAATCTTATATTTCTAACCTTCTGTACGTCTTGGCAAATAGTTCACGACGACAATGATAATATTCCTTATTTTAATTTCTTCATCATCTCCATCGTGTTGGCGGGGGCGGATGATGTTTCTGCGGATGATGCATTTTAGAGGTTTGTTTCACCAGGACCGGTTACTGATAGGAAAGGAAAGGTCTCTGAGTGAGGATTGTTTGATACTGGACATCTACACTCCGACAACATCATCAGCAACCCTGCGACCAGTCATGTTCTTCATTCACGGCGGGGGCTTTCACATGGGAGACTCAACATTTTACAAGTAAGCTGAGCCGAGATTTCGACATTTTCACTTTCTTCTAGTTCGATGAATGCACACTTAATAACGGCGTTTTTTCTTCTGTTTTTAATGTCTTTAAAAAAAAAAAAAGAATGTAGTGTATAAGACACAAACAAAAAGAACAAAGCTATACACACTCTGACCTTATAATTTGCTCTAAATTTGTAGACAAAATATTGTCTTCATTGATGTGTGTACAATTATCCAGGCCTTCCAAGCTGGTGGTGGACGGTGACCTGGTGGTGGTGGTCATCCAGTACAGACTTGGAGCTTTCGGCTTCCTCATCTCCGGTGACGGCGTGCTTCCCCCCAACCTTGGCTTGTGGGACCAGACTCTGGCCCTGCAGTGGGTTCACGATAACATCGCGGCCTTTGGCGGAGATCCAGACACAGTCACCATCTTTGGCGAGTCAGCCGGCAGCATGAGCGTCGGGTTGCACACACGTCAGTGTAGACTACATTTAAAAGCGCTCCATTGCTAGGTTCCTATGTAGCATTGGTCAATCTGAAGTTCATAAACAACCTTCAGTTCATTAATCGCTATATAAGAACGATTAAAAAAAAAAAAACATCGCAAACTTAGTTTGTCCAAACCTGTAATTTTCTTTTACTTGAGCCATAATCTATTTTCAGGCACTTTTTGTTAACAATATGTTATACTCTTTGCAACATCTGTATCATATGTTTGTTACTTGCAGTGAGTCCCAAGTCCAAAGGGCTGTTCAAGCGCGCTATCCTCCAGAGTGGCGCTCCAATCGGCTATGCTTTGGCCAGAACTAGCCCTGATGTGTTCGTCAACCTCAGTAAGACATTGGACTGCGATGGAGACAACACCCCACAGAGAGTGGAATGCTTGAAGAAGGTTCCGGGTCCTGACTTGAGTGCCAAGGCCGCCGAGTTTGCAGCCAAGCTCCCCTTAGGTCTCGTTGCGATGCCTGTCATTGACGGTGAGTTTTTGAGGGGGATAAAATAATAGAATAAAGAAATACACATTGCAGCAATGAAGAAGAAAGTTCATATTGCTGAGGATGAATAACGGAGCAACCGCGAACGATGGTAGAGGAGACGAAGACAAGAACTTAGTTATTTCTATATACTTAATGTTTTGCTAGTAAATAAAGACTAAATTCAGTAACGTCTTCAGGAGACAAGCTGAACTAATACATACATTATGCTGACTAAAAACACGTTTCACATATTGCAGTATCTTCGGCAACGAATTCTCCAAACAAAATATTAATAATTATTTTACCTTTTTCTCAGGTGACTTCATTCTGGCAAATCCCAAATTGATTCTTCAGGATGATGAGCTCCTGGCCCAGACCAGTTTGCAGACAATTGAAACCATCATTGGCCTGAATAACCAGGAGGGCGCCATAGTCCTCATGACTCAGTTGATGGGCAATATGACCGACGAGGGGCTCAGATTACCCGAATTCTTTGAACAAGTGTCCATGATGTGCCTCATGATGAATGAATTTTCCCCCACCAAAGTCATGACTAAGGTAAAGAGATTGCCATATATAATCTGTACGAATATATGCCGACTTAACGCAATTCTGCAAGTACAGAACACAAAATACAGAATTTATTCCACCAAGTGACATTACACAAGGAATTAGCTCCGATGTGGGTTCACACACACACAAGCACACCCACCCACCCACCCACACCCACACACACACACACACACGCACACACACACACACACACACACACACACACACACACACACACCACAGACACTTAATCCATGACTCGTTCCTTTCGTACATGACCCACGCCATTATAAAAGGCATAGTTTTGGGCTGAAAACTTGCAGTGACATACTATGCAGACCACTGCTGCCGAAGTTATTTGCCTTGCGATCTTGAATGTTGTTGTGAATAACTTTGGAAGAGAGTATACACCGAGGTCTACGCTGTGCACGCACGCATTTCGTCGCACGGACTTTAAGGATCCTGCCGGGCATTGCGTATACAAGTACACCCATCACGCACTAGCTACCTTCTCCCTGGTCGCCTAGGACTGTGCTCAGTTGTCTTTGCTTCAGGCTCTGTGGCCAAAGGCGGCAAGAGGGCGCCTCGAGTTGGATCCTGTATTGGCCAGCGCCTTGAGCAGCTCTCGAGCTGGAAAAGTGCTACATAAGAATGATAAAATATCACGATGTAGTGTTTACCCTCACCCTTGGTTTCAATTCTATATGGCAGGCCTTAGAGTTCAACTACCTGGGCGCAGACTTTGGAGGGAAGACTGTAGACTTGCAGGGGCTTGCTGACTTGTATGGCGACGGAATTCTGTCGGCGGCCATCTTAGACTGGGCTGTTGTGCTAGCCGCGTCCCCCAAAACTGGTCCCAGGTAAGCGAAATGAAACGATTTGAAGGATGACCCATTTGGATCACACACTGTACAATATTCTACATGAAAAATGGAAGTGCCAAACACTGACGGGGTTTAAAGATGAAACTAAATGCTTACAGGAAAATGCAACGTTAATTGACCTTGAGATCGATGGCATTGATCTCTGTCCGAAATTGGACACACACATGCGGTAAATATAGCATGACAAAAGTGGAATTGGTAATTTGTTGATAAACAGAACAACTTTGATACCTCTCATTTTCACAATGTTCTTGTGTGTAGATATATGTACATCCTGGAACACGATTTTGAGTTTAACCTTCCAACCCCTCTGCATGGGTCTCACCATGCAGACGACCTGGCATTGCTGTTTGACTTTGAGCAGACAATCCCCTCAGACAGTATCTTCGCCATGCTCAATAAGACTGGCATTGCTGACCACGAGAAACCTCTTTCAAAGATGTTTACCCAGCTCTTTACTTCCTTCGCTCGTACTGGGTAGGTAATGCCACAGTTAGTTTAGATTTAGCTCTAAATAGGGTTATTTATGAAGTAGGAAATTAAGATTAGGTTAAATAGTCGCTGCTGGACAATAATTAAATTCTACCTGTCCTCCGAATATATACTTGTGAGATTGAGGGAGCTCGTATTCTTTTGAATCTGGGTTTTGTGGTCTGGGAGAAGATAAGTTTCAATTTTTGATTGAGGAATACTTGAGTATTGTAGGTCAATAGCATTGCGCGTATTCTTGTTGAGTTGATTGCAATGATTGATATTAGCAAATTTCTGTTTCTATCAAGATCTTGTTATTGATTGTTGGTTGGAACTGAAAGAAACTAGACTAAATTCTAGACATCATTTCTGTTGAGGCAGTTGATGATTGAAAGAAAATGTTGAAGATTGATAGCTAGATGGCAACGAGATTGGAAACCATGTCGAACATATGGATACATTTCTTACTTGCGTTCGGAATCGCTCATAAAAACTATAATTGGAAGCTGACATTTTTAGTTGATCTAGCGACCTTCGATGAAAGTGACGATGATCTGCACGTGCAGGAAGCCAGAGATGACGCCCTCTGGTGATTTAGAATGGCCACTGTTTACGTCAGACAAACAGCAGTTCTTGTCCATTTCCAACACCCCAAAGGTCGTCGACGACCTCGGAAGATACAAGGTAACGACAGAATGCATACTCTCGCATGCTTTTTAGAATGTTGTTGTTGCTGTAAATTCCTCTTGTAAAGATAATTTGACTATGTAGATTCTGCATTCACCGCTGCTTCCTTGAGCGCCAAAATCTATTTGTAAATGATACGGTCAGAAACGAGAAATTCATACTGTCAGTTCTCAATCGTTAACTAATTCAGTCATGCAATATTCCTGCCACCATTCGTTATGTCCATCGAACAGGCAGCTTGCAGAACTTGGGACCATGTAGCCATGCCATGTCTATGCAATATTCCGTGCCGTGCAATATACCACACCACTGTGTTACAAACGCCCACAGTACAGATCAATTTATTAAAAAATATAACCGAAACACTGAAAAAAAAGCCTTTAGCTGTCGTTGCAGACTTCGGCTATACTGTACTTTCGATTACTCAAGAGTGCAGTTTTATTAATTGCGACGCTGAATTGTTATTGCGGAGGCGAACTTAAATAAAAGTTTTCAATGAATATTAATAAGAAACCGTTTATTTTTCTCATTGACAGACGCGGTGGGCTTTGTGGAGCAAACATTTGCCAGAACTCAACAAGGCCATTCAAGAGCTCCAAGGTCAAGGTGAAAGTCAAGTTAAGCTTACTGGACAGACCGCGGAGGAGAAGGATGAGCTGTGAACTATGAAAAACTGGTTTGTTTTGGAAAACAAAAGCGTGGAATGAATTAAAGCGCTTGTTAAACCTTTGGGTGAAATATATTTGTAACCGGAGATTACCCTCATGGGTGGTACAGTCTACGTCTAAAAATCCGTTTTGTGCATGGTTTACTTATGTAATTTCTCAACATCGTTTGGCTGAATATGAAAACTGTTGGTATTAATTTTAATTATTAGTAAGTACCATTCATGCTCAATGTATGTCTGCAAGCCTAAAAGTTTTTCAGATAATGATATGTATAACTGCTGCGCATGTGGCTTCCAGACGAACACATGTTGGTATAGTGTTGATGATGACAGTGATGTTCATGGCTGGCGTGTTATTTTCTGCAATCTGTGAAAACAATTTACATTATATAGTTGTTAATTTATGTTGCTTTTATCAAATTAAATATTTTGGTTGAAGATTTTATTTCTTTTTGTAATAAAAATGCTGAGGAGTTTTATTTTTTTTACATCCAGAGTATACTTGCTTAACATGTTGGCATTTTGTTGTAAGGTATACTTAAGCTTTCAAAATGGCCTTGGAAATTGTTTAGTGTACTAGTTTAATTAATTGTGAAGGATTTAATGGACATGTTACCTGCGTTGTCTCTGACCTATATATATATGTATGTATGTATGTATGTTTGCACCACTATTTGTCATTATAAATTGTCGTTGGACACTGTTTTTTTTCTTACACATTATTTTGATTTATCACCGTTGATTGACGCAAAATTTATTGTAATGTACGAAAAAATCAACACTTAGTGTGACAGTATTATCGTGTTTGTTGTGTATGTACGGTTTTCCTTGATTAAAATTCCCCGATTGGAATGGAATACATCCTTCTAGATCTAGAGCTCTTTGCATGCATTCACTCGTTCATATATCATTATCTAGGTCTCTCCCGTTGGGGTGCCGGGGGTTTCAGTGTAAATAGTATCCCCACTTTCTGGAAATGTAGTGCTTTAAATTCCCACTTTCGCTGTCTTATTTGCTCTTTCTCATTTCTGCTCTGTTCTATCAATCTGCTATACTCCTGTCTACTTCTTCGCTAGACCAGTCACCTACCTTTTTTCTTGAAAACTCTTCCGGGAAAAGACTCCTTCTTTGTGTGTGAGGTCTGTTGGATCAACTTGGGAATATTGGACGCTTTCTGCCAGGTGGTCACTAGGGCTTCCTATAATCTTATTTAGCAATGTAGGCATTTTATATGTGCGTGTTTTGTTGATGATTTATGTTTGTATTCTATTTTGTTTTTGTAAACGGGGGTTCGATAAATTAAGAGTATAGCCACAGCGTCCCCTGCATGGGATGTCTTTATTGTAAAGGGACCGGCTGGTGGAGAGCTTTCAGTTTTACCACTAGGGTTGTTTCGGCAGATCTTTTATGCGGATCAGGGGTTGTCCGGTCCTGATTTGGCTCGGAAGAGTCCGCTGGACCTAAAGCAATAATCAATGTAATGTAATGATCTAGATCTGTCTGCTTTATTTGGACACATCTCTTTATCCATCCAACTTCGATCCGTCTGTCGGTGTAGTTTATGTCCCTGTTAATGTTTTCAGTTGTTAATTCTCTTTCTGGAGAAAATTACTTTTGCAACAGGCACAAATGTCCACCCAGTGAGCTCGGTGCTAAAGAAAGAGATTAAGATAACAATTGTATTTAACAAGGGTAAAAGAGTAAGCCCTGGGTGTGCTTTTTTTACCTCTTGGGGCATGAACAATAATAATTAGTATAACAAAATATATTATAACTATAACATTATGTAAAATTATAATCGAGATCTGAGAGAGACAGAGAGAGACAGACAGAGAGAGAGAGACAGAGAGAGAGACAGAGAGAGAGAGAGAGGGCATGAAAGCAAAGAAGAAAAAGAGAGTAATCTAGATGGGGGAGCAGTTTTTTTTTTTTTTTTTAAAACTTTTAACGACACAAAATAAGACAAAAATACGAAAAAAAATTACACAATACTGTAGGTTTATTTTATTTAACGTATATTCGCAGAAGTGAATTTAGACTACACACACTTATATACTTTCTTTTTATAAGGAGTGTAGATCTACTCTATTTCAAAGAACAGATAAATGAACACCCATTACAATACAATTTGTAAAGAATACTGACATGAAATACGAACAAATGACATTTTAAACTGAGATCCAACTACACATTGAAGAAGAAACTATTCGACCAGACCTTTTGTTTATTGATCCTAATGACTAAAGATTACTTTGAAATTTAAAAAAAAAACTCTTAAAAGAAAACGATTTACACAAACATTTCGTAAATGGAAGTGCATGTAATAAAACTACAGCACGTAACGAGCGGTATTTTTAGGATTTTGAGAAGTGTCGACATCAAGACGTATTTTAGGACGGGAAACAAAATTAATTCACACTATAAACTGACAATTTTGAATGCTAAACGTTATGAATGAATGAATGAAATGTAAATTTATACGCCTAACCTTTTACATCAGCCCTAGGCGTTTACAATGGCAAACATTAACACGTTCAGACATACAATACAATCTGACCAAACAAAGCAGTTGTGTAATATGAAGAGGAAAGTTTAGTGAAGAAGATGGAAGAGATGAGTTTTTAAAGAGGTTTTGAATGACAGCATAGAAGTGGAGTGACGGAGTGAATGAGGGAGTTTATTCCAGATAGATGGGGCCTGTTAGGAAAAGGTGCGCTGGCCATAGGTTATCGTTATCTAAGATGGAAATCTACAATACCTTAATGGTTCAATAGAATGTAGAAAAGAACACAGAAAATATGAAAATAATCAGCCGTGACATTATGATCATCATCATTCGTTATCATCACGGTCATGATCATCGTCGTCGTCGACAGCACCCATAACAGCAAAAACGAAAACGACCGCAACAACAAAATCATCTTGCTTCATCTAGTACACATGCACTCTCCGGAGAGCGCATGAGTCTATATCATAAATCATTAAGTGAAAGCGTTATATTAATTATATTATACCATCAGGTAATTAATTTATTGGAAAGCTGGTAAAAACATTGTACACCAGAAAACATCCCGACATGCGAAAGAGAACACGAATTATTCGTTTTCAGAGGCGTATAAAAGGAACGTTTAAATACAAACTGTGTTTCAAACCATATATATTGTCTCCTCTCTGAAAATCCTTACCGGGAAGAGAGGGGACTATAAACTGATTAAATAAATAAATAAATAAATAAATAAATAAACCATATATAGTACTGAAGAAGCATTTTAGCGAATTGAATGTATCGAGAACCTTTTTTTTTAAGTCTGCTGCGTTTAATCCCTTATTTTCTTTTATCGTCTTCTCATAAAAATTATAATTTTTTTTATCGTCTTCTCATAAAAAAATTATAATTATTGTTTCTGAACGTACAACGTGGATAAGCGTAAATAGTGGCAACATTTGGCTTACGTTTTACGACTTATGCATTAGGTTATGAGATTTTTCACTTACCGGAATTTTGACGTGTGGCCGCACTTTATGAGTTTAATAGCTACATTTGGCTTACATTTTACGGCTTAGGCATTGGGTCCGATGTAGTGGCGCCATGTTTATCAAGGCCCGGTTTGAATTTATAAACGTGTAATTTGTTTAATTTCAGTACCACAAGGCATTTTTCATGACGTTGTAATATACTCTTTCACGGTTTGACTATAATATGAAACAACTTTACTAAGATCGATACGCAACAAGTGAATTCAAATGCCTTAGTTCGCCAAGTCGTGTGTAGCAGACATCCTTTGTTGCTTGTAGGCTAATCATGCGTTGTTGTTGTTGTTTGTAGATTATAGTCACACGACACTTTCGCATATAGGTGACTACTGGACCGATTTATACTGACACCAGCGGGCCAGTTGTTGGTAAAGGGGAAAATAATATGATCACACGTTGACCAATCCATGCGCTGTGTGGGGGATGTTTAGGTTGACCTCTAAACTCGTTAGTTCACAGCCTCGCTTCTGATTGGTCCTCGTAAGCGCGGCTTAAGTATTTTTGCAGAAGAAATCAAACATGCGCGCTATCCTTGTAAAATGTTTACGTTAGCCAGTATATCTACGCAATGAAATACATAAGGAATTCATAAGCGTAACACAAGTATGGCCCGGTGCGTAACGCCAGTGTGGCCGGTGCGTAACACAAGTGTGCCGGGCCTTAATGGGATATACGGCATGATTGTAGGCCTAGTAGCAGTCTATCAGGACAACATATGTTAATCTGATGAATAAAAATTTATACAGCAAGAGTAGCAGTCATTTGAAATATAACCAATTGCAATAAAGCCTAATAATATATTTTTTAAGCTTTTATATAGCGCGATTTTCCAATTAAACTGAGCTCAAAGCGCGTCACTTGTCTTCTAAGAGCTGTAGCATGTGAATCATTCACTGACAATTTTTAAAAAGTAATGGTTGGATCGATGGGCTTTCGGATTTCACATATACAATGAAAAGTAATCAGTGGTTGGATCGATGGGCTTTCGGATTTCACATATACAATGAAAAGTAATCAGTGGTTGGATCGATGGGCTTTCGAATTTCACATACGCAATGAAAGTCAACTGTAATGTATCGTGGTTTATAGCTCATCTTTCTTCTCATCAGCAGTCTGACCAGCACCATCTGCCGCGCCCTGATCTTGACCTTGACCTTGGAGCTCTTGCACGGCCTTGTTCATCCGGCAGATGCTTGATCCACAAAGCCCACCGTGTCTATAAATGAAAAGGAACACAGCTGGTCATATATATATATAAAAAAGGTAAAGGTAGTCCCATAGCCTTGTGGCCGTAGGGGAGCGTGATGTTGGAGATCACACTTATCTTGGGCCAGCGTAATGAGGGTGATGCCCAACTCTCTCCCTCGCTGCTTTACCTTCCCCACCCTCAAGAGAGTAGGTACTCAATCACAGTTGAGTCAACTGGGGGCGTTGTTGTTTGTCGCTTCACACCTTAGCGGTCACCCATCCAAGTGCTAACCGCACCGGACGGTGCTTCACTTTCGACACAGTAGCGAGTGCTCCAACCACTGCACTATCCGACACCCCATATATATATATATATATATATATATATATATATATATATATAGAGAGAGAGAGAGAGAGAGAGAGAGAGAGAGAGAGAGAGAGAGAGAGGGAGAGAGAGAATATCCTATCCTATCCTATCCTATCCTATCCCATAACTAGGAGGTCGTAGTGGCACCACAGATGATCGTTTAACCAGCGTACTCCATCCTATCCCTGGCCTCAGCAACCCTGATTGCTTCGCTCAGTGTCAAACCAGTCCATTCTCGAATGTTGCCATCCCACCTCTTTTTTGGTCTCCCTCTTCTTCTACCTCCTTGCACCGTGCCTTGCAGAATGGTCTTTGCAAGACCTGATGATCTGGTGACGTGGCCATACCATCGGAGTTTCCGTTTTTTCACCACTGTGAACAGGTCATCGTGTTGTCCAATGGCTTGTGTGATGGTCTGTCGGACTTCGTCGTTGGTGATGTGCTGGGTATAGAAAATGCCCAGAAGTCTTCTGTAGCACCTCATCTCCATGCTTTGTATTCTTCGTTGGAGATCTGCTGTGAGGGTCCATGTTTCGCAAGCATATAGGAAGATGGAGATGACAAGGGAGCGCAGCAGCCTTACCTTGGAATGTAGACTGATGGTCCTGTCTTTCCAAATTGGCTTCAACCTCGCCAGGGCAGCAGTTGTTTGTGCGATCCTGGAGAGGACTTCCTGTCGGGACCCATTGTCTGATACAATGGCTCCTAAATATTTGAAGCTATGCACTGTGTTGAGGGATTGGCCTTGGACTTTGATGTCCGTGTTGATGCCATTGGTGTTGTTGGTCATCATTTTGGTCTTCTCTGCACATATTTCCATTCCATTGGCTCTGGAGGTGGTGTCAAGCCTCTGTACCAGCTGTTCAAGTCCTTGTTCCTCTCCAGCCAATCCATCAATGTCATTCGCAAAACGGAGGTTGGAGATTGCTCTTCCCCCTGACTGTGCCTTTGTGGTCTGCAAGGGCATCTGACATGATGCGCTCTAGGAAGATGTTGAAGAGTGTTAGAGAGAGTAGGCATCCCTGACGCATACCGATTGTTGTTCTGAACCAGTTTCCGATGGCGCTGTTGTGGAGGACTGCAATGGTAGCCTTGTCATACAGGCTTTTTATGACTTCAATAATTTTGGGGCTGATGTTGTACACTCTCATGGTTGCCCACAGAACTGCATGCCAGACTCGGTCAAACGCCTTTTTGAAGTCTACGAACACATGATATAGATGTTGTTGGTGCTGTAGGTATTTCTCGCAGATTATCCTGAGGTTGAAAATCTGTTCAGTGGTACTTCGCCCTGCCCTGAATCCTGCTTGCTCTTCAGCTATGATTTGTTCAGCTTGGGGTTTCAACCTGTTGAGTATTATTTTCAGGAGGACCTTGCTGGGATGGCTGATGAGGGTGATGGTGCGGTAATTTTCACATTCCTGAAGGTTACCTTTTTTGGGAAGAGTGATGACAAGCGACTGGGTCCAGGGTGTAGGCCACTCCCCACTCTGCCAGATCTTGTTACAGATAATGGTAAGTGCGTCGATCATCGCTTCTCCTCCTGCTTAATGCAGTTCCGCAGGTATGTTGTCCACTCCCGCTGACTTCCCCTTCTTCAGCGATTGTACTACCGCCTCAACTTCTTCTCTGAGTATTGGGAGGATTTCTTCTTCTTCTTTGTTCTCTGGACATGCTAGAACCGATGGGTATCCGTTTGGTTTGTTGTTGTAAAGGTCAGCTATATATCAGAGCAGTACTCTGTCCATCTGTCCAAGACTTCTTGTTCTTGTGTAAGGTATAAGCCAGACTTGCTTTGGATCGTGGAGACCTTGGGCTGTTTAACACTTGTCAGCCGCTTCACAGTCTGGCTTCTTGCTGTTGTTCTTGTTCAGATTGTTCTCTATATAGAATATATTCATGAAAAAAATTCCAATCTTCCATAACAACAGCATAGCAATTCACAAATATTATCATCATCATCATCATCATCATCATCATCATCATCATCATCATCATCATCATCATCATCATCATCATCATCATCATCATCATCAGCAGCAGCAGCAGCAGCAGCAGCAGCTTCATCTTCTTCTTTTTCTTCGAGAAGAGAGTTGTTTTTAGGCGATACGACACACACTATGTTGTCTACCTTGTTTATACACAACAGTAGCCAATTTCTCACTAAAACCTTGTTCAGAACTACCAAACTGCAATCCTAGAATAAGTTGGGTAATATTAATAAGTTATGTTCTTTCCCAACTCAACAAGCCTACCCAATAACATGACAAGGCTGCCGCGGTAACAACGCAATTGTCACCCGTATTTTTCTATAACACAATTCCACAAACTCCAAGCACTGACAGCAGAGAATGGGCGATTGATCTTTGGTATCATTTCTTATTTCAAGCAGGTCAGAATCTGCTAAGAATAATATACAAGGTGATGCCAAATTACCTGGAGTCCAATTACAATAAGCGATACAACTAACACCCGTGTTTTACAGAACCGTTTTAGTCTCCTTCTTCCTCCAGTCATACGCTGACCTTACCTTGAATCTTCCGAGGTCGTCGACGACTTTGGGAATGTTGGAGATGGACAAGAACGTCTTTGCGTCTGACGTAAAAAGCGGCCATTCTACGTCACTTGGTGGCGTTATCTCTGGCTTCCTGCACGTGCATAACATTAACCTTTGCATACGGTTAATAACACTGAATTTATGGACAAAGTCCTCAAGTTTCAGCTTTCCAAAGACAAATCAATCCTCGGTTCCAAGTGCCTCCATGTGTTTTTCATTTGATGTCATCATCACAACAAATACTCACTGTAAGATTGTGAAATAAGGACTTGTAGCAGCATCCGAGTTGTTCCACTCACTCGGACATATTTGCGAAAATTAATTAGTGTGCTTTTAAAAGTAGAGAAAAAGGCGAATAAGATGCAAAAGATAGAAATCGAATAATATTTTAGTAGATTCAAACTTACGCATGCTTGAATCCGAAATCCAGAATTCCATAGGTTTTCGCCTCAGCAAACTAGGATAAAAAAATATCCTGTCGATGCATGAAAGAGAACTGCCGTAACATACTTGTTCTTTTGAGTATATATCCTATCCTATCCTATCCCGTAACTCGGAGGTCGTAGGGACACCGCAGATGATCGTTTAACCAGCGTACTCCATTTTTCCCTGTCCTCAGCAACCCTGATTGTTTCGTTCAGTGTCAAACCATATATATGGAACAACTCGGATGCTGCGCCACAAATCCTAATTGCACAAATCTTACAGTATATATTATAATATACAGTATATAAAAATATATATATATCTTAGTGTTACGTTGAAACGCGCATGATGGTGCGTGTGAAATGCGCACGATATTATGTGTGAAGCGCGCGCGATAGATCTGTTCGTTTTATTTTGCAACGCATGCAGTAATAGAGTGTATTTATCTTTGATTTGATTTTGCATTGTTATTAGAAGAAGCTTTGTGTAACGTTGGGGTTTTTAGTTGGTCGATATTATTTGAGAATTTTCGAGAATTGGTTGTTTACTATCGATCGAAGCGTATGGATTGTTCTGTTGGTTTTACCATGGAAGCTTCCATTCCAAATAGGGTTGTGTCACGTGAGAAAGTAATGATGAAATTAATTTTGATTGGTTGTGGTGTTTCATGTAGGATATTCTCGTTTGTTCCCGAGTATGTAGAGACTAAATAAGTGCCGCACTGTTTCAAAATAGGTGTGTGTGTGTGTGTTGTTGTTGATAGTGAGTTGGAAAGTAAAAGTTGAGAATGGAAAAGGTGATTGTATGCAGTTGTTGATGAACGCTAATAAAGTTTGAAAATTTTATACGACTCCGTGCCTTGTGGCTGTTTGAACGGGTTGCGTGGATAAACGAATCTGAGCTACACTCATCAGTACTTCAGCATTGGGGCTGAATCAACTACTGATTGAAAACACCAACTTCGTATCGAGTGTAACACTTAGAAGTTATTTATTCTAATGGTGGCTAACTCTGGGGTGTTTTTGTTTTTTGTCTACGTGCTAAAGTTCATTGTATCTATCACTGCTACTAACCCAGTGCGTGCGAAGGACGCTAAGAGTTTGGCGAACATTTTGGCCAAGGGTTTTTCCTCCTCAGTGATGCCAGTCTTGTTGAGCTGGGCGAACACGCTGTCTGCGGGGTGTGTTTGGTCAATGTCAAACAACAGCATCAGGTCGTCACCGTGGTGAGACCCACGTATAGGCATGGGAGCATTAAAGGCGAATTCGTGCTCCAGCACGTGCAGATACAATCTAAACACGGAACAGCAAAGCTGAGGAATAAGTATTAATTAAGTACAACCAAGAAAAAGCAGCTAGCGGTGACATCAAACATTCCTACTCCTCCTCCTCCTCCTCCTCCTCCTCCTCCTCATAATAATAATAATAATAATAATAATAATAATAATAATAATAATAATAATAATAATAATAATAATAATAATAAATATATAATAATATTTTCCTAAGGAACAATATCAGTTCAAAGCGCAGTACTCACGCATTCATTCTAAACATCCGGCTTCATACAAAATAAAATCAGGCAAGACACTTGCAAACGAATGAGACGGGGGAGAGAGGGAGGAGGGAGAGCTAAAAAGGTGTGACGGGGTGGTGGTGGCGGTTGTCTGAATTTTAAAAAATCATCAACTCCTCCTCTATCATTATCATCATCCATCACAATCAGCAGCAGCAGCAGCAGCAGCATCCAGATTTACAATAAATGTTCAACTGTGAACACCACAGCTGGAAAGTTGGTTAGGTTCCACGCTTACTTGGGGCTTGTTTTGGGGGATTCGGCCATTTCAACAGCCCAGTCTAAGGTGGTCGCTGTCAGAATGCAATCGCCATACATGTCACCGATAGCCTGCACGTCCACCGTCTGTCCTCCAACGTCAGCGCCAAGGTAGCCAAATTCTAAGGCCTGACAAAAACAAAACAAAGGCGAAATCGAGGTTGATATGCAGATGTGACAACAAACAAAACAACATTTCTGGTGGTCAGTTAAGATCCTCATAAGGGTTGTAACTCCATCAAGCTCTTTGCCCTTCTTCCTCATAAAGACATAATTCAACGTGTTAGGCATTAATTATTCACTATAAACCTATCATCAGGGAATGGTTTGAAGTTATAAACTTATAATCAGAGAGTTCGAGGTAAAATATAAAAGCACTGCAGCAGATTTCAGGATCGAGGTTTGCTTAATGCTAACCATTTGGTCAACCTCTTTGAATGTTGTCTGCATTGTTCTTTTCATCAAAGAATTTGTTAATGTGTGAGGAAGCGCTTTGAACTGTACTTCTATTATTAATTTTCCTATCCTATCCTATCCTATCCTATTCTGTCCCGTAACCCCGAGGTCGTAGGGGCGCCACAGATGATCGTTTAACCAGCATACTCCATCTTTCTCTGTCCTCAGCAGCCCTGATGGCTTCGCTCAGTGTCAGACCAGTCCATTCTCGAATGTTGTCCTCCCACCTATTTTTCGGTCTCCCTCTTCTTCTACCTCCTTGCACTGTGCCTTGCAGAATAGTCTTTGCAAGGCCTGATGATCTGGTGACGTGGCCGTACCATCGGAGTTTCCGTTTCTTCACCACTGTGAGCAGGTCATCGTGTTGTCCAATGGCTTGTGTGATGGTCTGTCGGACTTCGTCGTTGGTGATTTGTTGGGTATAGGAAATGCCCAGAAGTCTTCTGTAGCACCTCATCTCCATGCTTTGTATTCTTCGTTGGAGATCTGCTGTGAGGGTCCAAGCTTTGCACGCATATAGGAAGATGGAGATGACAAGGGAGCGCAGCAGTCTTACTTTGGAATGTAGACGGATGGTCCTGTCTTTCCATATGGGCTTCAACCTTGTCAGGGCAGCAGTTGTTTGTGCGATCCTGGAGAGGACTTTCTGTCGAGACCCATTGTCTGATACAATGGCTCCTAAATATTTGAAGCTATGCACTGTGTTGAGGGATTGGCCTTGGACTTTGATGTCCGTGTTGATGCCATTGGTGTTGTTGGTCATCATTTTGGTCTTCTCTGCACTTATTAATTTTATTACTAAGCAAAACATAAACAAATTAAAAAGTTATCTTTTTAAATTTTGGTCTTTGAGAAAAGAGGCGGGCATTAACGACTTCCCGTTTCTCCAGAGCAGCTTCATGGAGGCAGTGTCCGTCTCTTTTCTAAATAGTGGCAGCGATAAAAAGTGAGAGTCTAATCATTATTTTAAAACAAAACAGGTACACAAAAGATGTTGTATTTCAAACTTGCTTATGCTATGACGCATCTTCCTAAATTTTGATCACGGCGACCACTTTACCTTAGTCAAGACTTTGTTGGGGGGATAGTTATGAAGCATAAGACACATCTGAGATATTTGCTGGAAAAATCCAGGAGAGGTGACCATCTCGTCCGTCATGTTGTACATGCGCTGGATCATGAGGATGAGCGCACCTTCCTGGTTGGTAAGCCCGACGATAGTTTCAACTGTCTCCAAGCTCGTCTGGGCTAGGAGCTCATCGTTGTGAAGAACGACTTTGGGGTCTGCCGGGATGAAGTTACCTGAGGAGCAAAAAGGTTGGAAGAATTATTTTCATCCTGACGGGCGAAAAATAAAGCTGATTCCTTGGCTCCTTGGTAAGGTATAGAAAGCAGCGAACGAAATAATGTGGACCCAGTTTTCACTTATGGCACTGCCCATAAGGCGGTCCCTTCTGTCTTTCTCTTTATCTTAATGTATCTCTCATCCTCATATTTTTCTCTCCTTCTTCTTCTTCTTCTTCTTCTTCTTCTTCTTCTTCTTCTTCTTCTTCTTCTTCTTCTTCTCGACAACACCTTCTCCTCACACACACTTCTTTCTTTCGCACACTTTCTCTCAAAACTCACCGTCAACGACAGGTATTGCATAAGTGCCAAGGGGTTGCGTGAGGGCAAACTCGATGCTCTTGGCCATGAAGTCAGGGCCCGGAATCTTCTTCAAGCATGCCAATCTTTGCTGGGTGCTATCCCCTTGGCAGTCCATGCTCTTACTGAGGTTGACGAACGCCTGAGGACTAATGGAGCTGCCGTACGTGGCGATGCCGGACGGACTACCACTCAGCAGGATGGCGCGCTTGAACAGCCCTTTGGACTTGGGGCTCACTAATAAGCAACACGAATATAAAACGAAGAAAATGAAAGAAATAAGGCAGCAAAAAAAGAGGAACGCATTGTTGACACCCCCACCCCCTTTCCCTCTCGCCAACTCGTTTTCCATTTATACCACACCCGCAAAAGTATAACATAGGAACATACCATATTGATATCAATATTCTATTTAGACCTCAGGTACCTAATTCTATACGTCAAACACTCATGCAATGTTTATACTTACGTGTGTGCAAGCCGACACTCATGCTGCCGGCTGACTCGCCAAAGATGGTGACTGTGTCTGGATCTCCGCCAAAGGCAGCGATGTTGTCTCGAACCCACTGCAGGGCAAGAGTCTGGTCCCATAACCCCAAGTTGGGGGGAATCACGCCATCACCGGTGATAAGGAAGCCGAAGGGGCCCAGACGATACTGGATGACCACCATCACTAAATCACCGCCCAGTACCAGCTTAGAAGACCTGGCATTATAATACCAAGCATACATACGCTTTACAATCTATTAGATGATATTTTTAGCGCCAAAGGGGTAGCTAGCGGTTGATAATAATAGGCACAAAAACTAGGGAACTGATTGATTAAAAATAAAAATAAAAACTACTTTGGAAAGAGTTTTTTGTTTTGTTTTGTTGCAGCCTAATTTAATTTCAGTGGGTCAACATTCATTGTGAATGTTAAACGGATCTAACGAGATGGCATGGTCAAAGTGGGCCTCTTTAACTAGGGTACAGTTTTCTGCATTCACATTGAGTATCACTTGTAACTTAGTAAGCTACCTTCATTTTCCATAAATGTTGTAAGGCGAGACTTGTATATTATCCGCCGATCGACTGCTAGACTGCAATACATATCCACCTCGGCTGGGTGCTTCTACGGCCGAATTGAAGCTTACGTAACGTTACACGCAGTAAAATGTATGGGTTGTGCGCTATTCTTGACTTTGGTCTTACCGGTACAATTGCGAGTCCCCCATGTGAAAGCCTCCACCGTGAATGAAGAACATGACAGGTCGCAGGGTTGCTGATGGTGTTGTCGGGGTGTAGATGTCCAGTATCAAACAGTCCTCACTCTGGGGCCTTTCTTTTCCTATCAGTGCCGGGTTCTGCAAAGGCAGAACATAGGAAAAAAATATAACAAAAAGATTGAGTTGGCAGTTCACTCCTGAAGAATCTTTTAGCAAAATGCAAGTATTGAAAACCTTTTCATGTATTATTTTCTTTAGCTTTTAGCTCTGTTTTGGTGAAAAATCATCATCATCATCATCATTATCATCATCATCATCATCATCATCATCATCATCATCATCATCATCATCAGCGTCATCATCATCACCATCATCATCATGTTAGTTGAATTAGTCGTCTAACTCATCATTATCAATTGTGTTAACGTAACACAAACACACACATACACACACACACACGCACACAAATGCGCGCTAGCTGGATGCTCACAAAACAGCATGCACACCCTTCATACAAATCACCGTACAGACTCAGTATGAGCGAGAGAAAGAGAGAGAGAGAGAGAGAGAGAGAGAGAGAGAGAGAGAGAGAGAGAGAGAGAGAGAGAGAGAGAGAGAGAGAGATCCGACTGAACCCCTCTCTGTACAATCATTCGAGGCTAAAAGAAAAAATTTGAAAATTTGACCATAGCTTACCTGAAAACATGCTGGAGCAGCCGTATCAGCCACAAAAGTCTCCCCCTTCTGGAGGCCAGGGTTCGGCTGCGGGAGTTCAAACCTCAGATGCCCAACGGGAGGTCGGGCGTATGGGATTGCAATGTAACCGTTCATTTTTCTAGTGCCATCCCCAGCCACTAGAATGCCTTGAACGCGGCCCCAAGGTGCGTCTATTACAGGAGGGTTGTTCGCTGTCGTCGCTTGAAGCAGCATCAACATCAGCAACACCGCCGACGACATTTTGACGATTAAGTTCACAGGTGCCAACTTCCTAAAGATCTGAAACAGTGTAAAGGGGCCGGTTCTGATGGTCTGAAGATAACGCGTCTATGACCCGACGGACAGACCAACATGGCAGCAGTGTTTGTTAAAATACCCTACACTAAGAGTTTATCCACCCCGAGTATGTGAACTCTGACTTAAGCTTTATACTTTCTGAAACAGGCATACGCCCCAGCAATTTATGATATTCCGTGAAGTCTGCACTCATGTAACGTGCAACTGGACGTTTGCAAGCAAGCAAGAAAGCAAGGTCTTAACGCTGAGTATAAAAGAGGTGATGGCGGTGAGATCTTGTTGAACCTACGATCCCTTTGTATGTAAATTCCACAAACTGACCAACATCTTTCCTTTATCCGTTGAACTGACCACTGTTGATTAAAAGATGTAGGCTAAATGAAAGAAATAGCTCTTAAAACAAGTATGTTTTAAATAAAAATTAAATAAGAGATTCTAATGACCCTCACGCAGGCGCAAGAAAGGAAAAGCGTGTGCGTTTTAATACATTTACACAAACATGCTTGCGCTAAACCACTACAGGCATGCGTGCGCTCACGCACACACACACACACAAATAGATACACGTACCCGCACACACATTAATAGTACGCCTAAAAAAAGTAAAATATAAGTGAACATGATTGATTGATTGATTGATTTATTGTTGCTTTAGGTCCAGCGGACTCTTCCGAGCCAAATCAGGACCGGACAACCCCTGATCCGCATAAAAGATCTGCTGAAACAACCCCAGTGGGAAAATTGAATGCCCTCCACCGGCCAGTCACTTTACAATAAAGACATCCCACGCGGGGGACGGCTGAGGGTTGACCTCAACTACGCGAACCCCCGGTTACAAAAACAAAATAGAATACAAACATCATTATAAATCATCAACAAAACACATACATGATATAAAATGCCTATAGTGCTAAATAGTACAATCATAGGAAGCCCTAGTGACCACCCGGCAGAAAGCGTCCAACACTCCCAAGCTGATCCAACAGACCTCATACACAAACAAGGAGTCTTGTCCAGGAAGAGTTTTCAAGAAAAAAGGTAGGTCATTGATCTAGCGAAGAAGAAGATAGTATAGCAGAGTGAAGGACAGAGCAGGAATGGGAAAGAGTAAATGAGGAAGACAGCGACAGTGGGAATTTAAAGCACTAAATTTCCATAAAGTGGGGATACTATTTATACTGAAAACCCCCGGCACTCCAACTGCCGCAGTGAATCTGTCTTGCCTATAAAGGAAAGACAGGTTTTCAACTGTGGCTTTCACTGTTCCCTTTATAGGTTTGAACAATCTACAGTGGCAAGATTGATTGATTGATTGATTTATTGTTGCTTTAGGTCCAGCGGACTCTTCCGAGCCAAATCAGGACCGGACAACCCCCGATCCGCATAAAAGATCTGCTGAAACAACCCCAGTGGGAAAAAGTGGCAAGATTGCTCATGACCCCAAGGGGTAATATAAGTGAACAAAATGGGATGAAAAGACAACATGGCACAACTAAAATAGAACACACCGTTCAATGAGCTGACAACCCAACACAATATAACGCGACCCGACACAATGCAACACGGCACGAACGACTCGATACAATATAATTATATAGATCTAGTACAACGTGTTTAAAATACATTTTTTGCTTTTAGGGGGCTATCGTTACCTACACTACAAAAGCCTACTAACGGGAACTACCCTACCAGCAAAAGTAACCTTCAAATACAACTTTTTTTTTTTTAATTCGTCACTCATGCGGACGAAATTCGGGCTGTCATTTTTAGTGAATGCGTGGCAGCCTCAAGAGCAACGACACCAAGATAACCAAACATTGCCAAGTGAATAATACACAAAGAATTCATTTGGTCCACGCTGCACCGCTACACACAAAAGCACATATAAAACATAGTGAATAAGCTGACAGCAAATCACAATAAAAAAAAGAAGAAGATTAAAGTCATAAAACAGATGAATTGTACAAAAGGGCAAATATATAGTTGCTAGTCAACACACACACACACAACACACACACATACACACACAGCCGAGGTTACACAGTATTATCATGACTTTCCCGAAACGCCACATACGTTGTGCTGACAATGGGTCATATTTCGTCCCCATTTTTAAGTACTTTGAAGTGTTCGAACCCTTTCCCTAATCCTAATCCTAACCCTAACCCAGCCCTAACCCTAACGGATCATTGTTCTGACGTCAAAACAAGTAGGCATGTCAAGTTATGTAGATGTTCACTGATTTGTCCAGATACTGTAACACTGTTGTGTAAGTGTGCCCACAAACACACACACACACACACCCACAAACGCACACACACACACGCACACACACACCAAGGACAAGACCTATATTGCATGCTGGGTGTATTGTTTTTTTGTTTCTGGCACTGTACCCGTCTAGGACATGAGCGCCAGGATCTTTAAAGTCCGTGCGGTGGAATATGCATGCGTAAACAGACCAGACCTTGGTTTATACTCTCATCCGAAGGAGTGTCTAGTGTAAAAAAAAATCAAACTCTCTTAACATCTTCTTGCTCTTCTTGTTCTTCGTTTTTGTCGTCGTCGTCTTCTTCGTCGTTGTCTACTGCTGTTGAACCCTTACACTTAAACTAAGGCAGACATAAGGAGCATGCAGTATTTCTAAAAGGACAAGAGAACCTATGATTATATCCTTATATCAGCCCGTTCATCATTGCGTTAGGAAAACTGTACCTTAGGTCTCTATGAGACAGGGTAACAGGGTAACAACATTTCATTAAAACTGAAGTATTCTACACAAAAGGGGCATTTAGAAACTATGACACAAGCGCTCTGTGGTCTAATGGTAGTGCTTCGGCTTGCGGATCGGAAGGTCCCGGGTTCGAGCCCTGGCCGGGCCATTGTGTTGTGTCCCTGGGAAAGACACTTTACTCCTGTTTTCCAACTCCTTCGGATGAGAGTATAAACCGAGGTCTAGTCTGTGTCGCATACATTCCATCATAACGGACTTTAAAGATCCTGACGCTCATGTCCTAGACGGGTGAGTGCCGGTGACAAGAAAACACCCAGCATACACCTAGGTCCTTCTCCCCCATCCCTGGCTGCCCAGGATTGTGCTCAGTTGTCCGGGCGTCAGACCATGTGCCCAAAGGCTGCGGGTGGGCGTCTCGGGCGGCTTGAGTTAGATCCTGTATCGGCCAGCGCCTTGAGCAGCTCTTGAGCTGGAAAAGCGCTATATAAGAACGATTAAATACTGATATTTTGAAATCAATTTATTGCGTTAGGAAAACTTAATACTATATGTGTACGTGAGAATGAGAGTACTCTTAATACTTGATCTCAACGACCTTGGCCTCATTTATCATTCCAGGCAAGAGTGCGGCACCTCCAGTGAAACCCACCACTAGCACATCCCCAAACACCACCCGAAAAAAAAAATAAATAGAAATAAAATCACACCGTCAAACCCATCATTTTTCCATGATCCGGACTGAAATTAAGCAGTAAATGTGATAACTTATTATATTATCCGGTTCAGCAACTCCTGCTTAATAGAGCAGCACGTTTCTTCAACAGAAGACTGCTAACACTGTCAGTGGTAGAGATTTATCAACTTGAAGCAATGTGTAAGTCCTATGGCTCAGCAGTCTCGGATAATCAACATAATGTATGAGGTTTATCTACAACTATACTAAACTATACTGATAATAAACTATAGTAAATACAGGGCAAATACAGCTTACACTAACCTCTTAGTTTTGAATATAGGAGGTTAGTCCCTGAATAGAACAAGAAACTGCAGAATGTCTACACTAAATCATTCAGGTTAGCAAGAATAAGTAGGCCTAATAAGGAAGTGAAGCATGTAGGTTTCTTCAACTGATTGAAGTTGGCTACCAACACCAAAGAAGAAGAAGTAGATCTTGTGTCATTATACATTATATCTGTTTGGACTTCAAGACCTTTGTACTGATTATAGGTTTAAGTTATAACCAGGAAAAAGCTAGCTGACAATCATTACATGTTCACGCAAGAAATCTGCTGAACACACAATTTCTAGCCCTACAACGACGATTAAAAACAACAGGAAAGCACAAACACACACACATCGATCCAAATAGGAAGCCACCATGTTCCGGCCTACAATTCAACAATGGTAAAGGTCACGCATTTAACACCATGCGCTTAATGTACAGCTTTTAAAAGGTGACTGCACAATGTAACATGTATGATAACATTAAATTAACGATTTACTGAAATAATTTTAGTAAATAGCCTACCTTATAGAACATTCCGTTCATAGGCAACAGCTACGAGAGTATTCCTAAAATGTACCATTGATTTAGGTGCACGCTGAGCAGACAAAAATTCAAGCACTGAGGAATAGAGTACCCAATGTACCTGGATTCCGGGTATAGAGTACTCAATGTACCTGATACTGTCCAAACTAGTTTTCAGTGCGATAATAATCCAGAGCGAGGGTTAGTCGGGTAGTAAGTAAGTTGGGGTGGGGGAGAGGATTCGAAGTGTGTGTGGCGGGGGGAGAGGGGGGGAAGAAGGGGAGGAGGCGGCTTTGCAGGGAGGTGGAGTGGGGTTAAGTTAACAATTAATACTAAAGAAATTATATGTGAGGAAGTGATGTGTGTGCGTGTGTGTTTGTATGTGTGTGTGTGTTTATATATTAGTGCGTGTCACGGTGTTTACATATGAATATGTGTCCATGTTGAGTTGTGATGTGTAACAAGATAGGCTGTGAATGCATGTGTGTATGTTGTGTGTGTGACTGAATGTACAATGTGTGCACGCGCGCGTGTTTGTGGGCATATGTGTGTGTGTGTGTGTGTGTGAGTGGGTGTGACTGAACGTGTGTGTGATTGAATGTGCGTGTGACTGAATGTGTGTGTGTTGTGTGTGTGTGTTTGTGTATGTCTGCATGCATGAGCACGCGCGCATGCGTGCGAGTGTTGTGACATTTGATTTTTCTCTGATTTACCGATTAAATCCTCCGTACAGTACGAGCAACATCATGACCGCGGAGATAACATAAGCTTAAACGTTTGCTTTATACTCGTACACCCTGGAATCAACTGGTTAAAAATTGGAAAGAAAAAAGACCCAATCACCCAGGCCTGCTATTGTAATATCCTCGAAATCAAATCCACTAAGCCTATATTATTATATTCCCACTATTCCCTATCTCTCATTCATATTTACATGGGATGTGAATGAAAGGATGAATAATTTATAAAGCTCGATAAATATTTCCAAACCTAAGATGCTTAAAATCTCCAACGATTCGCCTCTCAACACCACCTCTTGACGACATCAGTCCGACCCTTTCTTGCCAATAAATCTGTCATGGAACCTCGTCCAGACTTGAAATTGTAATTATAAATGTTATTGCTGCTGCTGCTGCTGCTGCTGTTGTTTTCACATAAACGATAAGCGTTCTAAAAGTACCAGGAATACTAGAAGAATCCAAGTTGCTTTCAATAAACTCCGGTCCAGTCTCCTTAGGAGAGACAATTACTTACTATATGTGCTTTACACAACGTTCTGTCTTCCATTACTTGCAGAACTGGGAAGAAAAGCGAGGAATGCAAGTCCACTATGAATACAAGTACATGTGTACCGAACAGTATGAAATATAAGCCTACTAAACGCATAGCACACATTACGCCGTAGTTTGTACCGTTCAATCTCAAGTTCAAGGGAGAAGTAGGCCTAACATGGACCCAGGTAAAGAGACTTGTCGCCAGAATGTATTGAGCCGTATGCTTAATTTATTACACGCACAGTGTAGGGGAGACTCGTCAAGGCTATACGCGTATCTCTCACTCAGCAACAGGCGCATGTATAGTGCGGGATTGTAAGCGGAGTAGATTCCACTAATCATACAAGGTGTTCAAAGTAAACCGCGGGTCATCGCATTTTTCAAATCTATATCAACGAACTTGAAGATTTATCCCGAAATAAAGCGACTCAATTTATTGAACTGTGATTCATGCCATTACCCAAAGTAATAAATATAGGCAGTCTATCTTCAAACCCGTTTAATTTGTGTAAAATTGTTTTTTTAAATCACGTGAACGGTTCATCATCATCATTATCATCATTATCATCATCATCATTCTCATCATCACCATCATCATCATCATCATCATCATCATCATCATCATCATCATCATCGTCATCATCGTCGTTGTCGTCGCTATGAAAGACTGTCATGTTTGACTTGGTCGAAATTATCAGTGGAAGTAGAACGTTAATGTTCTTACTTCTCTTCCACCTCCTCCACATTTATCCTCATCATTCTCTTCGTCATCGTCGTCATTACCAGTACTACCACTACCATTTCCTCCTCTCCTTCCTGCTCATCATCATCATCATTATCATCCTCCTCCTCCTCCTCATTATCATCATCATCACCATTATCATTATCATCATCATCATCATCATCATCATCATCATCATCATCATCATCATCATCATCATCATCATCATCGTCGTCATCATCATCACCACCATTACCACCAACTCTACGGTCACTGCCCTCGATTTACTATCAAACTGACCAGCTGAAGTTTAAATGAAAGGACCTACTCGTATAGTCTTTTTCAGCAGGCCAACAGGCAAGAATCAAGATGGCAGCCTATCCTATCCTATCCCGTAACTCGGAGGTCGTAGGGGCACCAAAGATGATCACTTAACCAGCGTACTCCATCTTTCTCTGTCCTCAGCAACCCTGAAGGTTTCGCTCAGTGTCAAACCGGTCCATTCTCGAATATTGTCCTCCCACCTCTTTTTCTGTCTCTCTCTTCTTTCTACCTCCTTGCACTGTGCCTTGCAGGATGGTATTTGCAAGGCCTGATGATCTGGTGACTTGGCCATATCATCGGAATTTCTGTTTTTTCACCACTGTGAGCAGGTCATCGTGTTGTCCAATGGCTTGTGTAATGGTCTGTCAGACTTCGTCGTTGATGATGTGCTGGGTATAGGAAATGCCCAGAAGTCTTCTGTAGCACCTCATCTCCATGCTTTCTATTTTTCGTTGTAGATCTGCTGTGAGGGAGCGCAGCAGTCTTACCTTGGAATGTAGGCTGATGGTCTTGTCTTTCCAAATTGTCTTCAACCTCGCCAGTGCAGCAGTTTGTGCGATCCTGGAGAGGACTTCCTGTATGGACCCATTGTCTAATACAATGGCTGTTAAATATTTGAAGCTATGCACTGTGTTGAGGGATTGGCCTTGGACTTTGATATCCGTGTTGATGCCATTGGTGTTGTAGGTCATCATTTTGATCTTCACTGCACTTATTTCCATTCCATAAGCTCTGAAGGTGGTGTTAAGCCTCTGTACCAGCTGTTCAAGTTCTTGTTGCTCTCCAGCCAATCCACCAATGTCATCCGCAAAACGAAAGTTGGAGATTGCTCTACCCCATATGCTGACTGTGCCTTCATGATCTGCAAGGCCATCTGACATGATGCGCTCTAGGAAGATGTTGAAGAGTGTTGGAGAGAGTAGACATCCCTGACGCACACCGATTCTGTTGTTCTGAACCAGTTTCCAGCGCGGCGATCTGTACCAATATGACACGCTCACACATGTTTCACACAAACACACACACACACCCACACACTCCCACATACACAATACACACACATCTATCACTCAAACCCGAGTTGCAAAGGCAGGGAGATCGCTTTTATAAGACGGAAAGGAATGAGAGATGAGGGGATCACTAAAATATATCAACACTGAACTACCAGGGCAATCATACTGCAAAGATGCCCACCACCGGGAGCACCAGTGGGTTACCGATGTGCCAAGCGAACGCTCTACCATTGATCTATGGCGGCCGGTCTAAGACTCAAAATGTCTGCTAAAAATTTTTTAGACCTTAGCTCTGAATACAAAGGGTAGTAACTACAGAGCTGTGCAATTACATGGTTTGGGGGCGATTAGACATCTCACTATTAGGCTACTGTGTCTCAATCCATGATTCGTGGCAAGACAAAGGGATAGGTATATCTAGTTGTGCGGCATCAACGGTTCATCTTGATATCTCTGAGGTTACACCTTACATCTCCCTGCCTTGCACGACAACCTGCTGCCAATCAGGGACAAATCTAGACAACAGCCTGTATAGTTGTCTTTGAGGTCTCCACTACAATAATCAGCCTACAATGAGGCCCATTACCATTTTGTCCACCCGTAGCCAGTCAGCGCCCTCCTCTTATTTGTCTCTGTTACAAGAAGAGAGAGAGAGAGAGAGAGAGAGAGAGAGAGAGAGAGAGAGAGAGAGAGAGAGAGAGAGGAAGCTGACTCCTCCTGCCGAAGAGACCTCTTGACTAAAACCTTCAACCTAATCGACACTATTATTTTCTAGAGTAAGCTCGTCCTTGAATAGAGAGAATACCAAGAAACGTATCTTAAATCTTCAGTGAAAATTTTAAGAAGTTGTGTATTTTTAGATTGCGAGAACCCATAGTTGTAAATCACAAAACGATGCTTAACGTCCTATTGCATCTGACAAAAACGCCGACGATCCCCACGTCGCCACCCTGACAACAATGACCATCATCATCATATCAAAAATGAGATCCAACGGATCTTGGTTTTTAGTTGTAAATCATAAAAGCAGACAGTACAGATACATCTGACAAAAACCGCCGATTTCCCCACATTTGCTTAGCTGGACTGGACTTGTTGCACTACAATAATAATAATAATAATAATAATAATAATAATAATAATAATAATAATAATAATAATAATAATAATAACATTTTTTCATAGCGCAAACCCAAACTTAAAACTTGCTCTAAGCGCTCGCACGCATACACACACATACGATCGCAAGAATATATATTTAAACAATGTGGTAAAACATTATGAGATAAACAGTTAAACATCGTAAGAAGTAATAAAAACATCACATCTAACAAGCATAAGTATGTGATCAATACAGTACAATACAAGGAACGACTTCGTTTTGACTACTGCATGGAGTAATTATTGTTGTGGATTTATTTCTTGTGATATATATCACGGCAGCATAATCCTCAATACTGGGGGCGGACTTGTTTTTTTTCGCAGACATAATTTATAAGTCTTGCACAATGTTGTTTCCATAGGTGTGAGACTTTAACTTTTATTAAAGAAGTTTTAATGATAAAACTTGCTTAAAATCCTTCGGCTTGTTTGTTAAAAACAAATTAAAACTATATAATAGCCTACTTATGACTACTATGCAAAAAGTTATTAAAACAATGTACATAACAAAATACAATTCCTTAAAACAATGTGACTAACACTAATAAAGTCGTCAAAACTATTAAATAAACAAATTAAAACAAAATAAGCCAAACAAAACTTTTGAACGGTGTTACATATTATACAATAAATCCTCATGACTGTTGTTTACTTTAGGACGATGTCTGGCAGCATGGAATTGTGTCCTTGTAGTGTGGACATACGATATACTCAAAGGACAGCAGTGATGAATTTCTTGAACTTATTTCGTACTAAAACTCTGAACTGTACATGTCAGCCTGCCAATAGATCATCGTAATAAAATAATGATTAAGTCTTTCCTTAAAGATATATCGGATAATTTTATTTTTAAACAAATGTGTTTTATAAATATAATATTTATTGAATAAGTGAAGGACACAACAAATGTGAGTTAAGAGCGTACATTTTTCGATTAATCACAACAGTTTTGAAGTAAAACCAAATGCGTTTGCTTGCTTTTAAGAGTGAATTTTGACAAGTAAAGAAGGTAAAAACAAAACAAAAATGGGAGGTCTCCAAGAGAAAGGTTGCCCACTTACAGAAAATATCAAATCCTTGGTATTTATATATTGTATTTATTTACTGGTTCTTATATAGCGCTTTTCCAGCTCAGGAGGTGCTCAAGGCGCTGGCCTGTGCAGGATCTAACTCAAAAAGGGTAGAAACACTCAGATATTAGAGCGTTTCTACCTTAAGGAAACTGTTATTTCATGGCTAGATTTGGACATCATTTTTCTGTTTCGTTTGCTCCGTTGTTTCACCCTCTTTATCGTTCACAGATCGATTCTAATAATGTATCATATGACATGCAATTTGACTGAAATAGCGCGCATGCGCATGGGCACAAGCATCTTTAGACATACACGCTCACGAATAAATTTAAAAAAAAAAAAAAAAAAAAAAAAAAAATATATTATATATATATATATATATATATATATATATATATATATATATATATATATATATATATATATATATATATATATATATATATATATATATATATATATATATATATATATATAATAACACTGAATGCTTTATCCCCAAATCTCTAATGAGGCACAAAGCGCGGCGATCTGTACCAACATACACGCTCACCACGCACACATGTTTCACCCACTCTCACACACAAGACAAACACATCTATCACTCAAACAAGTGGTGTAAAGGCAGGGCAATCGCTATTAGAAGGCGGAAAGGAAATTGAATTGCTATTTTTAAAATCTTTATAATGACTGCATCTAATACCATTATTTACTTTAATAATAATAATATATATAATAATAATAATAATAATAATAATAATATAATATAATAATAATAATAATAATAATAATAATAATAATAATATAGTTTATTAAGGGCTAGCTGTAAAACAGATCTGTTGGACATAATGCTATTAATATTAAAGTTTGGACATCGACTTCGACTTTGACTCACTAATTCCCTGCCTCAATAACTAATTAAATAATCAAAGCAGTTGGAAACGCCGCACACGATTCGCACTAATGATGATCATGAGGGAATTGGGCGGTAACGCAGACATGGGGGGTATGCCTTGACTCAGTGCAATATTGTTTCTGATGCAGTGCGCCATCATTAGAAATAATAAGCTATGTGGTGGCGTTTTTGTATTACGTCTCACAAGGCCGATGACCCTGCCTGTGGCCCAGTACAGCTAGCTGCAGTCTGCAATATGCTACTAAACAACCAACTTGCACTCAATCTATATATTATCTTCGTGTTTATTGCTTCCACCAGCGTTGGGAAAGTGCTCGGGCTATATTTTATCTTTAGAAAAATGGGACATTCTCAACGCATGGGGACTAATATTTAAATATAAAATGTTGGAATCTATTTATCTTCGTGTTGGTTTCACCACCGTAGGACGAACATTTTTGTTAATAGATTGTATCATAGTTTATAAGGTCATTTCCGCAATCCTGAAAATTTGCCATTTTCAGCGCATGGGGACTTATCTAAACTAGAAATGTTGAAATCAATCAAGCGACAAAAATATGTCCGAGATAAAAAGCCCCTCCAGAGAGCTTGCAACTCCTTGCGAAGCGTATTGGCGAACTTCATGCACAGAGAATCGATATCTAATGTGTTGTATCTCCTTCTACGTTTTAAACCTGTCTTCCAGTTAGGTTGGCTTGCTCAGCTCATATTTCTGAGAATACACATGTTTTCTTTGTATTGCATCAATTAGTGCACACGATCTGAGTCTTTTTTTTTCTTCTAATTACCTGTTTACACTGTTTTGGACCTTAAAACAAAACAAGTGCTGAACCCTAACGGATACAGAGTTCACTTGCGTGCTGTCACACACACACACACACACCCACACACACACACACACACCCACACCCACCCACACCCTCACACACACACACCCACCCCCACACACACACACACATCTTGTATGTAAACAAGACATAACAATTTTAAAAACTTCTGTAAAAGATGACGTCACGATGACTATTCGATGTGCATAAAATTGGTTTGATCTTAGAGGCACAGGTAAAGTCTAAGTACACAGCAACCTTGAACCAAATTCCTCCAGAAGTACGTTTGGGAGGTAATAGGATTAGGAAAAACACAATTCTATATGCATACTTTTTTGTCATCAGGCAGTGTTCACTATTACCTAACTAAATTCCAAGTTTCAAAGAAATTCGTCTATTAGTTTCACTGAAAATTACGCAAATATTACCTCCGGACGGACGCTGAGTTACCACGATGACGTCACTCGATAGACATAAGTTTTGACTAAGGCTCAACGCGTCTGTACACTCTCTTTACATAAAAGTTGAAAGGAAATGTATTTAAAAAAAATTAAATTAAAAGATATCATCATTATGATTAGATCGCTCGATTTGCCTAAGTTTGCTTTTACGTTGGAGGCATAGGGAAATTTCCCGATAAAAAGGGACAATAAAGCATTAAAATCTAAATCTAAAATCTAAGTATATACCAAACTTGAACCAAATTCCTCCAATATTTTGGGAGAAAATAGGATTCTAAAAAAAACCAACTAATTATGAGGTCATCATGATAACGTCGTCACAGAATGACGTCCCTCAATTTACCAATTTCGTTTAAGGCTCAAGGCTTCTGTACACTCTATTTAATCTAGAAAGATTTATTTTTTAAAATTAAAAATATTTTTTTAAAATCGTTTACAAAATGAGGTTACGATGATTACCTCAGTCGATTTGCATAAGTTTGGTTTTACCGTAGAGGCACAAGTAAATTCTAAGCACATACCAAACTTGAACTAAATCCCTTTAGTAGTTTAGGAGAAATTAGTATTAGAAAAAAAAAATTAGGAAGTCACCATGATGACTTACCCCGATATGCATACTTTTTGTCCTCTGGTAGGGTTAACTATTTTCGAACTAAACACTACGTTTTAAAGAAATTCGTCCATTAGTTTCATAGAAAAATGCACAGATATAAACTCCGGACGGACGGACAAAGCCAAAAACAATAGTCTACAGATCGGGAACTAAAAATAATTATAGCTCATTGGTAGAGCGACAGGCTCGGGTTTCATAGACTGCAGGTTCAATCCCCGGTGTCTTTAAATATGAAACTGGCTGTAAACTATCTTATTGGTGCGAACTGCTGAGTAGTTCTTAAGATTTTCAGGGGTGGGGCGGTAGAAAGGAGAGGCGTGGGTGCGGTGGAGGGTGGGTTTAGGTGAGGATTTTTATAACGCACTTATCTCGCCGTACTTGACCAGGCTCTAGGCGCTGGCCGATATAGGATCTAACTCAAACCGCCCGAGACGCACACCCGCAGCCATTGGACGCATGGTCTGACGCTCGGACAACTGAGCAATATCCTGGGCAGCCAGGGATGGGGGAGAAGGACCAAGTGCATGCTGGGTGTGTTCTTGTTACCGGCACTCACCCGTCTAGGACATGAGCGTCAGGATCTTTAAAGTCCGTTATGATGGAATGTATGCGACACACAGACTAGACCTCGGTTTATACTCTCAACCGAAGGAGTAGGAAACGGGAGTAAAGTGCCTTTCCCAGGGACACAACACAATGGCCCGGACAGAGCTCGAACCCGGGACCTTCAGATCCGCAAGCCAAAGCACTACCATTAGACCACCGTGCCCCCACCCCCTCTCTCCCCCTGGCCTTTGTCCTGGGTTGCGCTGCACTGCGGTTGAAGTACTTTTACGGAAAAGGCAACCCGAATGCCACTCACAATTTCCTATTTTACACCACTATATTGAAAGAAGAGGAGCTTGAACAAAGATTTCCAAGATTTTAAGACCGCTTTACTCATCGTTTAGTAATAATTGAAAAGGGAAATACGTCCTTTTTTAAAATACATAGTACGTAGCACCGTTTATTATTCGTTACATCGTACATGAGATCAAAATAAAACTTTTTTTTTTCAAAATAATAATTGTCGTCAATTACGATTGGCCTTTATTTACCAGCATTCGTGACAGTTAAAAGGTGTTGTTATAAAATTCAATCACTGGATTATAATAGAAGATAATCTCTTGCCTCGCTGAGCAAAGGGGGAGTAGAATTATAGAAGATAAACCTTGAAATAAATGATAGTTGTTTTTTTTTAAATTAAGAATAACATTAATTTTTAAAGCTACATTAATGGCTGTTAAATGATGATTAGTATTAAGAAGCAGAGATCAATCACCGGATTACCGTTCACTATAATGTATCGTATCGTAGAGCAGAACAAAATATTTTAAAATGCAACGTTGACATCATTGCATGATATGGGGGAACCTCAATTATTGAAATCAAAATTAATAGCAGTTAAAATCGTGAAAAGAATGAAAAGAGAGACCAAGCACGTGATTATCCGAACCATCCATTTCATTGTCGACATTGGCAGATAGCATGCGAAAACGCTGTATATTGTCACAGCATTATGTGGTTGTGTTCCCCCCCGTTGGAGTGCCGGGGGTTTCAGTATAAATAGTATCCCCACTTTCTGGAAATTTAGTGCTTTAAATTCCCACTGTCGCTGTCTTTCTCATTTGCTCTTTCTCATTCCTGCCAATCTTCTATCAATCTGCTATACTATCGTCTTCTTCGCTAGACCAGTCTTCTACCTTTTTTCTTGAAAACTCTTCCGGGACAAGACTCCTTGTTTGTGTATGAGGTCTGTTGGATCAGCTTGGGAATATTGAACGCTTTCTGCCAGGTGGTCACTAGGGCTTCCTATGATGTTATTATTTAGCAATGTAGGCATTTTATATGTATGTGTTTTGTTAATAATTTATAATGATGTTTGTATTCTATTTCTTTTTTTTTTGTAAACGGGGGTTCGATAAGTTGGGGTGAAGCCTCAGCCGTCCCCTGCGTGGGATGTCTTTATTGTAAAGTGACTGGCTGGTGGAGAGCTTTCGGTTTTACCACTAGGGTTGTTTCAGCAGATCTTTTATGCGGATCGGGGGTTGTCCGGTCCTGATTTGGCTCGGAAGAGTCCGCTGGACCTAAAGCAATAATAATGTAATGTAATGTGGTTGTGCATTGTCAGGTCTCACACATCTGACCAGGACTGAATATACATCAAAAACTGAATTCATAGAACACTCCAAATATTAAAGATATGCCTTGTGTATGCTCAAACCTTTTTTTTTTAAAGCGTGAGGTATATTCTGTTTAAAATGTCTAGTTACAACAACATTGTTTAAGGAAGATAATTTAGGTACTATCATAAACGAACATACAAGAAGTAAAAGAAAACATTTTGTAAAAAAATACTGAATTAATGCTGTCAATAGTTTCAATCATCAGTTCACGCAAAACGGCTGCTCAACTCTCTGGTCACCAAGATCCAGTATGGAAAAAGAAGCTTGCTGGAATCGCACTTGAACCCAAAGAAATATATTTGATGCAAACTTGTGATCTACGGACCACTGAGTTACCTAAAGCGGTCACATTAACCTCCGTCTTCGACTTGCCCCACAATGTTATTAAGAACAGAATAGAACTCATGTCGCCCAAGCTCTATAGAAGCACTATGTAAAGCTATGATCGTTGAAACACCTACAACACTGTAGACTTTGCTCTAGGATTTGTAAAGAACAGAGAAAATTAAACAATGTTGTAACAGATCAGTTTTTAGTCTGAGACTTTTTTTTTGCCTCTGGGTCGTTTGATCAGACTGTGTACAAGCTAGGAAATCAAACCATCCTGGGGCTTTTGTAAACCTTTCATCCAGACAAGATTTTCATTTCCTTTCTTCCCCTTCACAACCATTTTTCCAATCCCAGACTCTACTCCTTCTGCCTTACCCTTCTGTTCACACCCAACAAGGGCGGATCAGCAGGTTCACGCGGGAGGGTGCACTTTTTTTTTTTTGGGGGGGGGGGGAATAGAGAGAAGTTTTTGTATCTTACCTCAGATTCATAGCAAAGAACAGTTATTCTTTCAAAACAACAGTTTATGGGCAAAACGCCATGACATACATGTGTTACACTTTCTTTTGTTGTTGAGTTGCTACCTAATTGTACTTAGATCAAGGTGTTGCTATAACTGCTGTAAATATACATTTTAAGAATAAACAGGATTAGAATAATATTAACAAGAACAAACGACAAATAAAATAAATTATAAATATCTTTATCTCTATCCCTATCATTATCATCAAACAAAATATGTACATACCACTTCAGTGTGAGGTAGGTCACAAAATGGTTCAGCACAATATAAAATGTCTTTTCACAAAATAGAAATACTCCTAAAAACTGGTAACTAACACTAATGCTGTGCAACAACGCTAGGCTGTTGCTTTTTTGACGTCTAAATAAAGAGTGACACAATATAAAATGAACTTTTATACATAGAGCGGGAATGAGAGGAGTGTAAGGATTAAGGGGAGAGGTGCACTAACGAAATAAGCAGAGGTATTCTCGCCCAATTTCCGGTCTTGTCATCATGCGCTAATCATTGACACTGTGCTTGTTTAGTCTACGGGCTGGACAGTCCCCGCTTCTATCAACAATGAGCCCAGCGCACAAGGAAATAAATGTTTTACATTGAAAATAAACCTCTTACATAAATGCACATGAAAATGCAAGCGACATATGACGTTTTAGCGGATGTTACACGTCATAATTGGCCGGCGTTCTTTGAAGTTGAGCTGTTACATGTCTAACATGTGTAGGCCGATTGGTGAGTGTGAGTAAACGAAAGAAGAAAGGAGGGAGGGGGTGGGGGTAACAGGAGATTGAGGCGTGAAGAGGGCAGGGATTGATATGGGAAAGAAAATAGGAGAGAATGCATCTTTATTATTATTATTATTTATCATTCTTATATAGCGCTTTTTCAGCATCTTTGGGGTAAATGACGATTATTATTATTATTATTATTGTATTACTTTGGTGGAAAGACTTTTAAATACATTAAACAACTTCTTCTTCTTCTTCTTCTTCTTCTTCTTATTATTATTATTATTATTATTATTATCATTATTATTATTATTATTATTATTATTATTGTCCTTTATTATTATTATTATTATTATTATTATTATTATTATTATTATTATTATTATTGTCCTCTATTCTTCTTCTTCTTCTTTTTATTATTATTATTATTATTATTATTATTATTATTATTATTATTATTATTATTATTATTATTATTATTATTATTATTATTATTATTATTATTATCATTATGTTGCTGCTGCTGCTGCTGATGATGATGATTAGCATGATTATTAGCATGATGATTATTATAAATATTATGGATATTCTGAATATTCTTCTTCCTCTTCTTTTTCTCCTTCCTCTTCTTTCTTCTTCTTCTTTTCCTTCTTCACTTCTTCTTTTTTTTTTTGGTCGTCCGTGGGGGGGAGCACGTGCACCCGTTGCACCCCCCCCCCAGATCCGCCCCCAACATTTTCAACCCCAGCTCTTTATCTTTCCTTTTTACATTGTGGTTCTCCTGGATTAAATATGTGATTTATTAATGAAAAAACACGACAAAGAAAAATATTTTATTGTGTACAGGAATGGCAACGAGCAAGCTTATTTAAGCCGGCCCTGTTTAAATAATTAAAAATAATATATGACAGGCAACAAATATTATAATTTTATTTAAGTGAAGAAGGTGAAGTCAACGGGAGTTGACAACATACCCGCGGAATTGCTTCAAGCAGGAGGAGAAGCGATAATTGACGCCATCACCATTATCTGTAACAAGATCTGGCAGAATGGGGAGTGACCCGCTCCATGGATCCAGTCGCTTGTCATCACTCTTCCCAAAAAGGGTAACATTCAGGAGTGTGAAAATTACCGCATCAACAGCCTCATCAGCCTTCTCAGCAAAGTCCTCCTGGAAATAATACTCAACAGGTTGAAACACCAAGCTGAACAAATCATAGCTGAAGAACAAACAGGATTCAGGGCAGGGCGAAGTACCACTGAACAGATTTTCAACCTCAAAATAATCTGCGAGAAATACCTACAGCAGCAACAAAATCTATATCATGTGTTTGTAGACTTTAAAAAGCATTTGACCGAGTCTGGCATGCATTTCTGTGGGCAACCATGAGAGTTTACAACATCAGCCCTAACTTTACTGAAGTCATCAAAAGCCTGTATGACAAGGCTACCAGTGCAGTCCTCCATGACAGCGCCATCGGGAACTGGTTCAGAACAACAATCGGTGTGCGTCAAGAATGCCATGCCTACTCTCTCCAACACTCTTCAACATCTTCCTAGAGCGCATCATGTCAGATGGCCTTGCAGATTACGAATGTACAGTCAGCATATGGGGTAGAGCAATCTCCAACCTCCGTTTTACGGATGACATTGATGGATTGGCTGGACAGGAACAAGAACTTGAACAACTGGTACAGAGGCTTGACACTACCTCCAGAGCCGTCGGAATGGAAATTAGAAGAGAAGACAAAAATGATGACGAAGAAGAACAATGGCATCAACACGGAGATCAAAGCCAATCCCTCAACACAGTGCATACCTTCAAATATTTAAAAGTCATTGTATCAGACAATGGGTCCCAAAAGGAAGTCCTCTTTAGGATCGCATAAACAACTGCGGCCCTGACAAGGTTGAAGCCCATTTGGAAAGACAAGACCACCAGTCTACGTTACAAGGTAAGGGTGCTGCGCTCCTTTGTCATCTCCATCTTCCTATACGCTTGGGAAACATGGACCCTCACTGCAGACCTACAACGAAGAATACAAAGAATGGAGGTGATGTGCTACAGAACACTTCTTGGTATTTCCTATACCCAGCACATCACCAACGGTGAAGTCCGAAAGACCATCACACAAGCCATTGTACAACACGATTACATGTTCACAGTAGTAGATCTCAGTAGTAGATCTCCAACGAAGAATACAAAGCATGGAGATGAGGTGCTACAGAAGACTTCTGTGCATTTCCTATACCCAACACATCACCAACGACGAAGTCCGACAGACCATCACACAAGCCATTGGACAACACGATGACCTGCTCACAGTGGTGAAGAAACGGAAACTCCGATGGTATGGCCACGTCACCAGATCATCAGGCCTTGCAAAGACCATTCTGCAAGGCACAGTGCAAGGAGGTAGAAGAAGGGGGAGACCGAAAAAGAGGTGGGAGGACAACATTCGAGAATGGACTGGTTTGACACTGAGCGAAGCCATGAGGGCTGCTGAGGACAGAGAAAGATGGAGTATGCTGGTTAAACGATCATCTGTGGTGCCCCTACGACCTTCGGGTTATGGGACAGGATAGGATAGTAGTGTAAAAACGGAAACTCCGATGATATGAACACCTCACCAGAGCATCAGTCCTTGCAAAGACCATATCCTGCAAGGCACGATGTAAGAA
The DNA here is from genome assembly GCA_036898135.1 of Oncomelania hupensis. Taxonomy (NCBI): domain Eukaryota; kingdom Metazoa; phylum Mollusca; class Gastropoda; order Littorinimorpha; family Pomatiopsidae; genus Oncomelania; species Oncomelania hupensis. Next base: position 122,331,158 of record CM072511.1, on the reverse strand, counting down.
GGCAGAAGAAGATGAAGACATAAAAAGAGGACAACATTCGAGAATGAGCTGGTTTGACACTGAGAGAAGCCATGAGGGTTGCTGAGGACAGAGAAAGATGGAGTACGTTGGTTAAAGGATCATCTGTGGTGCCCCAAGGACTTTTGAGTTACGGGATAGGATAGGGTAGGAAAGAGTTCCATGAGATAGTAGGTAATGGGAAAAAAGATTTGGGGTATAATTTAGTTTGGTGATGAGGAACGTGTCTTTCAAGCGGTCTACGTTGGTGGTAAAGGTTAATATGTGCAACTTGTGGCGGAAGAAAATTGTACATATATTGTGGTACATGATTATTGAAAATGCTATGGTACATTATTAGTTTATGTCGTTCTCTACGGGTTTTTAGGGAGCAGAAACCAGACTCTGTGTACAATATTTCGTGGCTAGTGTCCCTTACCAATCCGGTTACTTTGAGGTGCAAATTTTCTAGGAAGTACAATTGCTATATAAGATGTCTGCATAGTCAAAAACTGGCATCAACTTCGAGTGACTTTCTGTTCAGTGAATATTTGATAGTTCTCCTTGTTCCGGTTGTTATCCATCTCAAGGCTTTCTTAAAACGTTGTACGTCTTTCTCTTCTCTCTCTGCCTCTGTCTGTATCTAATCGTTCTTATATAGAGAGATTTTCATGCTCAAGGACCTCTGGCCGATACAGGATATACCTCGAGCAGCTTGAGAGCCATTGCTATCTTAGGCGCATCGCCTGACGCACGAGACAGCGGAGCACATAATTCTGGGAGGACGGGGATGGGGGAGAAATGACCTAGATTTTGCTGGGCGTGTTTGTGTAGCTATAGCAATCATCCGTCTAGGACACAGGAGTCGTGTGCTAAAATACGTGGGTGCACAAATTCACCAAATTAGATCTCGGTGATATACTCATCCTGTCTGTCTGTCTGTCTGTTTATCCCTCTCTCTCTCTCTCTCTCTCTCTCTCTCTCTCTCTCTCTCTCTCTCTCTCTCTCTCTCTCTCACTCACTCATTATGTTAATAACGTTAATTACGACACGCAAAGACCAATGTTACAAAACAGAGCATGCAGTTTTCAAACTAGGTTACATCTAATTAAAAGGTAAAAAACATCTAATTACAAATTTTATAAATCCCAAAAATACATTCAGGTTTATAAAAAGTAGGTTGCCGGCTCAGGAGAATAGAGGAATCAACAAGAGAATATTTCCTGTAGGAAATTTCCAAAAGTTCTAGCATGTTATGAATTTTCACGCTATATTTAAAAATAGGCATTATTTAATTGTTGACATTATTGACCATTAGTGACCTTGACCTCTGCGGTAGAATAATTATGATGGCAGGCCCGTAGTCTAGGCAATGTTCCTATGAAGTTTGGTCAAAATCCGTTCAGGGATTGTTGAGATAAATAAGGCTTACATTTGGCTCGTTCTGATCCCCTCCGCCCCTTCCCCCTTCCCCCCTTCCTCTTCCCCGCTAATTGTAAAGTATTTGCAGTTAAGTTTAGAAATACAAAAAGAAGAAGATGAAAAAGAAGAAGAGGAGGAGGAAGAGAAGATAAAAGGGAGGATAAGAGGAGGGAGAGAAGCGGAGGAGAAGATAAGAGAGGAGGAGAAGAGAGGAGGAGATAAAGAAGAGGAAGAGGTTAAAAAAGAGAAGAAGGTAAAAAAAAGAGGAGAAGGTAAAGAAGAGGAGGATATAAAAAAGAGAAGGAGGTAAAGAAGAGCAGGAGGTAAAGAAGAGGAGTAGATAAAGAAGAAGAGGTAAAGAAAAGGAGGTGATAAAAAGATGATAAGGTAAAGAAGAGGAGGAGGTAAAGAAGAGGAAGAGGTAAAGAGGAGGAGAAGGTAAAGAAGAGAAGAAGGTAAAGAAGAGGAGGAGGTAAAGAAGAGGAGGAGGTAAAGAAGAGGAGAAGGTAAAGAAGAGGAGGAGGTAAAGAAGAGGAGAAGGTAAAGAAGAGAAGGAGGTAAAGAACAGAAGGAGGTAAAGAAGAGGAGGAGGTAAAGAAGATGAGAAGGTAAAGAAAAGGAGAAGGTAAAGAAGAGAAGGAGATAAAGAAGAAGAGAAGGTAAAGAAGAAGAGGTAAAGAAAAGGAGGTGATAAAAAGATGATAAGGTAAAGAAGAGGAGGAGGTAAAGAAGAGGAAGAGGTAAAGAAGAGGAGAAGGTAAAGAAGAGGAGGAGTTAAAGAAGAGAAGGAGGTAAAGAAGAGGAGGAGGTAAAGAAGAAGAGGAGGTAAAGAAGAGGAGAAGGTAAAGAAGAGAAGGAGGTAAAGAAGAGAAGGAGGTAAAGAAGAGGAGGAGGTAAAGAAGATGAGAAGGTAAAGAAGAGGAGAAGGTAAAGAAGAGAAGGAGGTAAATAAGAGGAGAAGGCAAAGAAGATGAGAAGGTAAAGAAGATGAGAAGGTAAAGAAGATGAGAAGGTAAAAAAGAGGAGGAGGTAAAGAAGATGAGAAGGTAAAGAAGAGGAGAAGGTAAAGAAGATGAGAAGGTAAAGAAGAGGAGGAGGTAAAGAAGAGGAGAAGGTAAAGAAGAGGAGAAGGTAAAGAAGAGGAGGAGGAGGGGAGAAGAAGAAGAGGAGACGATGAAAAGGAGTAGGAGGAGAAGATGAACAACAACAACAACAACAACAACAACAACAAGACTAGTAAATGAAGAGGAGGCCAGGGTAAGGACTTGGAAGAAGAAGATTGATGAGTGGTATTAAATGGAGTTTGATAATTAATTGGACGGTATCCGATTATATTGCTGTTTTTTTACACAGAAACAAGGCCATGCTTTAGCGCACCTGTTAAACCTGTGAAATGTCATGCATTATTAATACGCATGCGAAACATTGTTAAATAAACCATTACACACAAGAGTAGTCCGTATAATCACAGACTTTACCCGGACGGAAAACTCCCATATAACGCTTACAAGCCACGTTTATGGCTTTTTTCTCTTACGAATGACGAAGTCCGACGATAGACCATCACACAAGCCATTGGACAACACTACAACCTCCGAGTTACGGGATAGGATATGTTGGGATAGGATAAGAAAACCAAACTAAAGTGTGCCTTAAGCGCTCACAAGCATACACACACTTAGCATCATGTTTAATATAAATGCACACAACAAAGTTCAACCAATCATAGAATGAATGTGGCAAGGTGAATTTTAATAAAATTCAAAAGTATAATAATTATGCATTACATAACATAAAATTGCATTCAAGTGGTCTCAAATTAAGCTAATTTACGGCTACATACAATAAGTAAACACAGAATTAACATTTTTCAAGATACCTTTGTATGAGTTTGTGCTTTGCTACATTTTTTATCACAAACATCATCATCCTTTTATGTTTTGGGAAAAGCTGCACAAAGCAGCAACGCCTCAATTTTTATTTATTTATTTTTTGTAAACAAATCTGGCCATTTCTGTTTTAACAAATTACTGCAAAAAGGAATCTTTTTAAATGTCAAATGAGTTAATCCACTTTTTTTCTTGTGTGCGTAAGCTCTTTGCACAGATAACATATTTTGCAAATTATTATTATTATTATTATTATTATTATTATTATTATTATTATTATTATTATTTTTGTTATTATTAAGGATTTGTATAGCGCACTTATCTCGCCGTAATTGACCAGACTCTAGGATACAGGCTCTAACTCAAACCGCCCGAGACGCCCACCCGCAGCCTTTGGGCGCATGGTCTGACGCTCGGACAACTGAGATTAGACCTCGGTTTATACTCTCATCAGAATGAGTAGGAAACGGGAGTGAAGTGTCAATGGCCCGGACAGGGCTCGAACCCGGGACCTTCAGATCCGCAAGCCAAAGCACTACCATTTTGCCTCTGTCAAATAGCATGCAATTTTATGTAATTATCACAACTAACTTGATTCGTCGAGTGGATAACGAAATAAAGAGTTTTCTTTGCAACTGAAAGTGTACACATTGCTACGGGCCATACAGTGATTCTCTCCAGCTCTGCGCTTCACTTTCACAGCTGCCATTATAACTCTTAATCAACCCATTTTCAAGGGGCGCAACTCTTGTTAACATGTTTATCAGTTTATAGTCCCCTCTCTTCCCGTAAGGATTTTCAGAGAGGAGACTGCAACTCTTGTAAAAGGCAACGCAAAATGACCGGTCAACTCCCGATTCGACTTCAGCTTATTTTTCTTGTTTAAATTAACTTGCCTCCCTTGGCTTGTTTTTATTCCTTGTTCCTTAATGGTTGCTGTATGGTGCTAGCCATTTGGAGAGAATTTATATTAAATTTTACAATTATTTGAAAACCATTTTCAAAGTAATTCTCTCGGTCGGCCCTGGTAACTGGGGTATTTTCATAGTGAGACTGGCTTCTTCCTAATGTGAACTTCTTTACGGGTGTCTTTGTGACTACCCAGGCAGTACATTTGGACTGCACTTAGTGTAGTTTATGCATTCAGGGCCAAACCTCCTCTGATGAGATCTTTGGTAAAGATCGAAACGCGTCAGGAGAACCAGGCTTTATGAATGCAATTCTACTGCTTATTGAGCTCTTGTAGCTCATTAAGAAGCACATGGAATTGAAAGTCACTATGTCTCACTTTTGTCCACCTTTGAGAGCAGGATAATTATTTTTCTTATATATATATATATATATATATATATATATATATATATATATATATATATATATATATATATATATATGTGTGTGTGTGTATGTGTGTGTGTGTGGGTGGGTGGTTGGGTGTGTATGTGTGTGTGTGCGATACTTGGTAAAACTACTCGATAACCTTTTTCTCGACGAAGAATTTTTTTAATTGTTTTCGGTCTCAGTTAATTCTTTTAATTGAGTATTTATGGAATATGTCTCCATTTGACCTGCATGTGCTAAGCATTGTGAATGTTAATTACAAGGCACGTTAATAAAATTGTCTGATTTTATATTTTGTAATTCTATTATAATTTCTAATTCATCTTCCTGTCCCTATCTTTTCCAACAAATTGTGGCTTTGGATATAAATTCAGGTTGATTTTTACAAGGACCGTCTTTTTACTATTCCGCTTTTGCTTTTGTTTGACATGCCTGTCGTTCTTTGAAATCTGTTCGTGTTATACATCTATTATTTCCTGAATTTTGTTATTTTAGTCATTTTCCTGTTATTTGGTTTTCTTACTTGAATGTAAATTTGTTCGTTCTATTCTTTTCTTATAAGTTTTTTTTTAAATAAATATTTTAATCCAGTAATTGTATTCTTCTTTTTGTCCCCAGACATCCATTTTTTCAGTTTCGGGTACCCTATTGACTTCGCTCACATCATTGTCCAGGCATGGTGGTTCCTGCATCCCATTCAATCGTCCACCTTTCCCTACTCCTCTCCCCATCTTTCCAACAACTTTCCCCTTTCTATCTCATTTGCCACCCCCATCCCACTTATCCAGCTACTCGTCCGTACCCCAGACCACGAAAAGAAAGTAGGTCAGTGTGTCCATGCCCAGACGCGTTATGATAAATATTGACATAGGAGGGCAAACGCAATCATCAGCGATCAAAGTTTGAGCATCGAATAATGAATGACATTTTCAACTATGCCCGGAAGGTCTTCCGTCTGTCAGAAATATTTCATAGAATGGTGCACGCTTCTCTTTCTCCACCCCCCTTCCCCTCTCACAATCGCACACTCCCTCCCCTTTCCCCCTCTCTCTCTTTCTCTGAAATGCTATCATTGACCTTTTCTAAAATGTCCTCATTGCTCGGAGGATAGCTAATAAGGGTTATATCCAAGATGTTAACAACAAACTTCAGTCCTATCTGTTTAGGCGAGAACCTTTATTACTTGTGTTCTACACACACTGGTAGTCTTCCTTGCTATCATTGAACAAGGATATGATTGGTGAAGCGATCCTAAATAAATGAGGGCGGGGTAGTTAGTCCCAGAATCTTGCGGTGTGTCTATTTATGCAGCGCAGTGCTATAGTGTCAGTTCCTCGTATGCTGCAGCCCATGCGTGCCCTGACCCCAACTTAAAACTATGCGACTTCTAACACGGCCGCAGACTGATACTGGGTTTAAAATAAAAGATGGAGGTCACTTGCTGTCAAGAGAGAGAGAGAGAGAGAGAGAGAGAGAGAGAGAGAGAGGAGAGAGAGAGAGAGAGAGAGAGAGAGAGAGATTAACGCAACTTACATAGATATACATCAGTAGGCTAACTTTCGGGTCTACGTGTATCAATAAGAAAATGCACACTCGTGTGAAGATCAGCTGAATGTGTGGCTGGGGTTTCGTATTCCCAGAGAAACCCAAAATGTGGGAGTATGTTAAAATCGATCAGAACTAGGGATCTTGCCACGTGTTAGTCAATGGGTCGATTCTGTCAGTTGCACGCGATACCTCGATAAATGCTGGAATTTTTTTTTTCATTAGCAAAGCTACCAACGCCTCAAAGTATTACTAGATTTCTGTGAATACAAAAATATTAGCATGGCGGCTGTTGGTGACGTTGATGATGATAAAGATGGTGGTGATGATGATAATAATGATGATGATGATGATGAGGAGGAGGAGGAGGAGGAGGAGGAGGAACAGGAGGAGGAACAGGAATGGGACGATGAACAGTTTATGTATTCATATATTTGATAATTGCTTCAATCCTTCACTTAGAATACGTCATAGCTCGTATAACTTTTACACATGCTTCTTGTATACAATAATTCCCATCGAAGAGTTTCTTAGAACATTACTCTCACTTTCATAAGCCGTAGAGAAGCACAACCCAAGACTAGCGAGAGAGAAGGAAGGGAGGTGAGGGTGGGATATGACACAGTGTTTGCGGAGTATGACGGTGAGCCTAGCATCTCCCGTCTAGAACTTGAGTGTCAAGATCTGTAAAAATCCATATGATGGATTAAGGTGTAAGCTTAACACGACACCCCCCCCCCCACACACACACACCTCCCCCTCGCCCCCCATTTTTTAATAAAAATATTAATGTTTTAAATACTTTATCTTGCAGTTTCCTGTTTCCTTTTTGTTCCTTTGTTTGTCGGTATTCAATGCTGTATGACACGTTAATTTGACACCAATGAGCAAACACAAGAAATCAACAAAGAAAACCATTGTTGGAAATACTAACATTACTTAACGATTGCTGATGTTCTAAAAGAAATATTATTGCGTCCTTAACACATTTCCGGGTGAGAAGAAAAGAAACATATCGCCTCAGGATGAGAAAGCTATTGAAATATCGGATTATTGATAAGATTAGTATTGTTCGAGGAAAAGCAAATCGTTCAAAAACGATTTCATAGACACGCTATTCTCCGCGAAGAAGAAGAGGAAGGAGAAGGAGAAGAAGAAGAAGAAGAAGAAGAAGAAGAAGAAGAAGAAGAAGAAGAAGAAGAAGAAGAAGAAGAAGAAGAAGAAGAAGAAGAAAAACAACAATAACAACAGCAACAACAACAACAACAACAAGACAGAAAGAAGCCTACTTTATCTATCGGAAAAGGATTAAAAATTAATGTTCCTTTATGGTTTACTTGCACAAAACCCAACAAATCAATCCAATATGACAACTGGTCCTGACACAGGAAACAAAGAGACAAAGAGACAAATAAACAGAGAGAGAGAGAGAGAGAGAGAGAGAGAGAGAGAGAGAGAGAGAGAGAGAGAGAGAGAGAGAGAGAGAGAGAGAGAGAGAGAGAGAGAGAGATTAAAGCTAAAATTGTAACAAAAGAACGGTTTGTGGAAGAAGAGTGCTTTGAGCTTTAATTGCATTATGACTGGTTTGATGTTTTCCTGATATTAACTCCATGGTCTTGCTAATTTGTACGGGGGACTTTCTATAGTTTTTGTGATCATAACTTTATGTGTATGGCGTTTGTGTAGTGTGGTTTATATATAGTTGTATGTATATTTGTATGTCTGTAAATGTGTGTGTGCGTCCGCGTGCGTACGTGTGTTTGCATGTGTTTGTGTGTGTATAAGGAAATGAGGTTCGGGGAGAAGAGAGATTTGCCTAAGAAGCCAACCTCATTTAGCTCAGAAATGAGGCGTCGAGAAAATAAGAAATCTGAATCTTTTAAACAAACCGAGTGACAGATTTGACGGCCTCTGTGTTGGAAGAAAAATAAAAAGTCTGAACAGTGAAACAGCAGATTTGAAAATGCCTCCTGTTTTTTGTTTTTCTTCATCTCTCTCTCTCTCTCTCTCTCTCTCTCTCTCTCTCTCTCTCTCTCTCTCTCTCTCTCTCTCTCTCTCTCTCTCTCTCTCTCTCTCTCTCTCTCTCTCTACCTTACACACACACGTACACACAAAAACATTCTCACTATATCTCTCCATCCCTCTCTCTCATTTACCGCAATCTCCCCCTTTGAAATAATGAAAATAAAATAGAATATAAATCACAAAGTTTACACCTCGAACCATTGTTCACTGTGTTCAATACTTACCGTCAGGTCGAAGGCTACGGATACCGCTCGCTAAGAAAAACGTTACACAAGAACTTTCATCCCTCAATCCTCAACAATTGCTAATTCTGTTGCCTAGTCAGCCAAGCCAGTTTTGTATGTTTAACTCTTTCAGGTGTTTTAGTCATATTTATCACTTTTAAAGAGTTGAAGGTCTTTACAGGGCAGGGATAGCTCAGAGGTCAGAGCGCACGACTTGTGTGAGTGTGCCTTGGGCGACGTGGGTTCGAATCCTGACTTCAGCAAACTATTGTGTGATTGCTGGATATAACGGGCCAGCGCCTTGAGAAGCTCTTTGAGCTTGTAAGTGCGCTATATAAAAAAAATCTCTTTCTTTCTCTCTTTCAATGCAGGTGGCATGTGATGGGTTAAGGCTTAGTGTGTGCATGTACATGGGTGTGTTCAATTTAATGAATGTTGATTATTCTGCATTAATGCGTTTATGTATGCATCTTCTATGTATGACTGTATGAATTTTGTACGCACGTACAATTTTATTTTTGTTCATTTACTGTTTTTATGCAAAGTTTGCGCTCAATGCCAAAGGCAATTTTCCGCTTTTATGTATAATGTGAAAGTTGGACAATAAAGATGTATTGTATTATAATGTATTGTATATTCTCAGACACAGGCATCATTCACTCGATTTATTTCATCTGGCAAGTAAAATAGAAATTATGCTATGGTTGTTCTTTTGTTGCACTTGTCTCGCTCAAGAGCTGATCAAGACACTGGCCCAAAACAACAATTTAACTTTAACCTCCCCCCGTGGGTGTGCCGGGGGTTTCAGTATAAATAGTATCCCCACTTTCTGTAAATTTAGTGCTTTAAATTCCCACTGTCGCTGTCTTTCTCCTTTGTTCTGTCTCATTCCTACTCTGTTCTATCAATCTACTATACTATCTTCTTCTTCGCTAGACCAGTCACCTACCTTTTTTCTTGAAAACTCTTCTGGGACAAAACTCCTCATTTGTGTCTGAGGTCTGTTGGATCAGCTTGGAAATATTGGACGCTTTCTGCCAGGTGGTCACTGGGGCTTCCTATGATGTTATTATTTGGCGATGTGGGCATTTTATATGTACGTGTTTTGTTGATATTTTATAATGATGTTTGTATTCTATTTTGTTTTTGCAAACGGGGGTTCGATAAATTAGAGTATAGCCTCAGCGTCCCCTGCGTGGGATGTCTTTATTGTGAAGTGACCGGCTGGTGGAGTGCCTTCAGTGTTGCCACTAAGGTTGTTTCGGCCGATCTTTTATGCGGATCAGGGGCGAGTCCTCTTTCAGCGAAGTACGTTGTGGTCTTGATTTTGTGGTCCTGATTCAGCTATACTGGTCCTGATTTGGCTCGGAAGAGTCCGCTGGACCTAAAGCAATAATCATGTAATGTAATGTAACTTCAACCTCAACCGCACAAGATGTCAGCTTGTTGCTTGGTGTGCCTCGTCTAACACCCCAAAACAACTGAGCGAAGATAGGCTATTTGCACTTTCCAACTATACACCATAAAATTACATCTCTATTTTAAAGCTATTGTTGCACACAACAGAAAAAGACTATCACGTTATGTGCTTCTAATTTTATTTTACTTTAAAGTTTTGAGAAATGATAACAATTTTCTTTGTGTTTATTAGCTTAGTATATGAACTAAGTTCAGAAAACGAAAATCAATTTTACACTTTGCTGTGTTTAAAATAATTAAAATGCCTCTGAGGTCGAGATTATATTTGCGTAAAATACGTATAAAATGCCTGTTATCGCTAACGCAAAAACCAGTGCTTAATGAGAGTTTGTTAAAAATAAAATGTTTAATATACTATTGAATAAAAGAACTATAGTGTAAGCACCTAATTTAATAATACACCTGTAACCATGAGGAAACAAAATATGCACATAAAATGAAAAGAAAAGAACTAATTACCACAAACACCGCGTAAAGGAGGTCATTTAAAATGTTTAATACTCTCGCCAACACTCTTTAACAACTTTCTACAGCGCATCATGTCAGATGCCCTTGCAGATCACGAAGGCACAGTCAGCATAGGAGGCACAGCAATCTCCAACCTCCGTTTTGCGGATGACATTGATGGATTGGCTGGAGAGGAACAAGAACTTGAACAGCTGGTACAGAGGCTTGACACCACCTCCAGAGCCTATGGAATGGAAATAAGCGCAGAGAAGACCAAAAGGATGATCAACAGCGCCAATGACATCAACGTGGACATCAAAGTTCAAGGCCAATCCCTCGACACAGTGCATAGCTTCAAATATTTAGGAGCCATTGTATCAGATAATGGATCCCGACAGGAAGTCCTCTCCAGGATCGCACAATCAACTGCGGCCCTGACAAGGTTCAAGCCCATTTGGAAAGACAGGACCATCAGTCTACATTCCAGGGTTAGGTTGCTGCGCTCCCTTGTCATCTCCATCTTCCTATACACTTGAGAAACATGGACCCTCACAGCAGACCTACAACGAAGCATACAAAGCATGGAGATGACGTGCTACAGAAGATTTCTGGGTATTTCCTATACCCAGCACATCACCCACACCGAAGTCCGACAGACCATCACGTCACACAAACCATTGGACAACACGATGACGTGCTCACAGTGGAGAAGAAACGGAAACTCCGATGGTATGGCCACGTCACCAGATCATCAGGACCTGTAAAGACCATCCTGCAAGGCACTGTGCAAAGGAGGCAGAAGAAGAGGGAGACAGAAAAAAAGGTGGGAGGACAACATTCGAGAATGGACTGGCTTGACACTGAGCGAAGCCCCAACGGTTGCTGATGACAGATAAAAATGAAGTACGCTGGTTAAACGATCATCTGTGGATAGAAAATAAAAAATAAATATAGGGAGTATTAGCTCGTTAAAATAAAGCAAATATGACAGGTTATCTACTTACAACAAAAATATTTTTAAAAATACATTTTAAAAGTTATTATGTACAATAGCGCTGCATTTAAGTCTTTGTAAGAAACATCTTACAGTTGCCTTAAGGGTACACATGATAGGATAGATCACTGAAACTCAGTATATCCCTTTCTTTCTCCATCACCACTCCCGTTTCTTCTTCTTCTTTTCCTTCTTCTTCTCCTTCTTCTTCTTCTTCTTCTTCTTCTTCTTCTTCTTCTTCTTCTTCTTCTTCTTCATCTTCACTTGTTCTTTGTGTTAACGGCATCGTTTTCTGCAGTGAATCACGTTTATCTCTGTAAATTCAAGCAGCGCATTGCGGGAGATGGAGCATGCATAAGCGTTGTTATCGTTTTGAAGCGTTCTAAGACGGATGTGCTTTATTGGCATTATTTCGCTTGTTATCCTTCTTTCGGCACCCGAATTCATTCTTTTAAACACCCACACACAAACACACACACGCACACACACACAGATACCCCCCCCCCCCACACACACACACATACACACACACGCACGCACGCCCACACACCGAAACATACACACCGAAACACACGCACACACACACTCACACACACACACACGCCCGTATATATATATATATATCGATAACTTTATTACAACCAAAACCGTCAAATTTAGCACAATGAACTCAGTACAATTCGTCAATAACGCCAAATACACACACACACACACACACACACCCACACCCCCCCCCCCCCCCCACAAACACACACACGGACTCACATCACAACCACACATATAAACTACGCAAACACCATTTATTTACACAGTCATGCAATACACTGAGAGAAACACGTAAACAAAAAAACAAAAAAACAAACAAAAAATCATTAGAGTGCGAGAGAGAGAGAGAGAGAGAGAGAGAGAGAGAGAGAGAGAGAGAGAGAGAGAGAGAGAGAGAGAGAGAGAGAGAGAGAGAGTTTCTCACAAAATTCCATCGGAACCGACTGCAAAATAAGTTTTTGTCCTAGGTTAATGCCACTGAAAAGTTGAAAGAGCTTATATGATGTTGTCCGCGACACTTTTCAAACTAAATAAGGTTTTCCCGATGCCAAAGCAAATCTCAAACGATTGTCAGAGATCACCATTATCTACTTACCATAAAAATATTTTTTTTCTTATTCAACATTTTCGCCCATTGATCACGATTATCAGCAACAAAATGAAACTGTCAGCACGCAGTTAAATCAGCAAACAATACTCCACTGAATGCATCGATTGTCAGAGACAAAGGAGTTTGCGAAAGAAAATGGCTTCAATTACTGATTGCCATCCACTGTGCACTTAAGAATCTCGACCTCTGTTTCTTGTGCCAAAAGATAGGGACAGCATCAGAAAATTTTCAAAATTCAAGTTCAACTAATCATCATCTGAATCAATTGAGAGGGGAAAAAGGTGTTGACACTAGCAGTGAGCCGCCTTGTCAAAATTAAAGAATATTCCTCTCCTTTTCTGTTTCCTTCACGATCTATTCAAGATGTTTTGAAATATATCAATAAATAGAAGAAAAAAACAATCTGATGAATGAGAGGAATCAGCTATTTATCTATGTTTTGAGAGTAAGCAGGTGCCTTTTCAAACGTAGAACATTTCTACATGTTTTCGAATTTCACACTGTTCCATCTGATTTTAAAAAAAGAATAATGATATAGTTTTAGCACAATCACATAATATGATTATGATAATAATCATGATAATCACATAACTTAACACATTTCCATAGGATTGATCGGGTCTATAGTTGCGCAAACATAGCCTCAAGGAAAAAACAAGCAGATCAAAATCAGGTTGATTGATCCCATTGAAAATACCACAGGCTCTTTCATAGATTGACGTAATCTTGGCGGGAAGGGAGGAGATCATTATTGGGGAAGTCTATCCCAGGGAAGCTTGGAGTCATTGACGCTTCCGGTGTGCATGCGCAGTCTCCTTGCCGACGCAATCAAGATGTTTGATGGCGTCATGAAATGGCCATGGCCGCTCTCTCAGCCGCCTCAATCACTGGGCGGTGATTAAAATAATCCAAGACCTCGCAGACCCCTATCACACCCTTTGATCTCCTGATCGCAATAATGGCTCCGAACGACCACTACAGAGTCTCAGGCTAAGAAGAAGAAGAAGAAGATTAGTCGCCGGTTTCCTATGCCGAAGGTCGCGGGTTCGATTCCCGCAAGGGGCGAACTTATGTGACTTAAGTACGAGACTATTGAAGTCACCGAGGGTTTTCTCCAGGTACTCCGGTTTCCTCTCTCCCTTCAATAATGGTATTGGATGCAGTCAATCTAAAATTTCACAAATAAAAATTCCATTTCCTTTCCGTCTTCTAATTGCGACGTTCCTTTACAACACTTGTTTGAGTGATGAATGTGTGTTTGTTGTGTATGTAGGTGTGAGCTTGTATGTTGGTTACAGTTCGCCGCGCTTTGAGTCTGATCTAGGAATAAGGCGCGTATAGCATGCATCCAGTATAATAATAATAATAATAATAATAATAATAATAATAATAATAATAATAATAATAATAATAATAATAATTATTATTATTATTATTATTATTATTATTATTATTATTAAGAAGAAGAAGAAGAAGAAGAAGAAGAAGAAGAAGAAGAAGAAGAATGGGGGAGGAAATGAGAAATTCCGTCCAGTAGGTGGGGTATGAGAAGAAACATATAGTATATATATATATATACATCTGGAACTTTAAAAAAAAAAAACACACACACACACACACAACACCTGGGGCAGTACAAGATAAACAAAAAACAACCCAAAAAAGGCCAAATTTTATATATGTAAATGTATATATATATATATATATATATATATATATATATATATATATATATATATATATATATATATATATATATATATATATATATATATATATATATATATATATATATATATATATATATATATATATATATATATATATATATATATATATATATATATATATATATATATATATATATATAATTGGCTTTTTTTTAGTAAACTAACTTTGCACATGGGGCTAGATCTAGGTTGCCGAGAGTGGGAAAAGCCCGGTTAACTCGTTCTGTACTTTGCTACGCTATAGCGTAGTGTCAGGTCACAACGCTTTCATACTGACATACGCATACACGTACCTCTACTTTCGGAATTCGCAGTGTGCATACATATTATACGAAACTAAGGTGGAAGAACCTCTTATATCTTTATTTTAGAGTACGCTAGCAACGTTCGTCTGGCATTGACTACTGTTGTTTCAAAGAGAGTGGGCTTCTAACATAGAAGGGCATGCTAAAGGTGTTACTAGTAGACAAAGTGGTGAAGAAGAAAAAATGATGAAGATGGTGAGCAATTCCAGCGCTGTAGATACACGCAACAATTAGAGGGAGGTAACGCTGTTTTCAACAATCAGGGAAAGGTCAATTATTAAATTGTTGCCTCCCTTACACTATTTGTAGCTTTTTCTGTTGGCTTCAGCTGTGCAAATTTGAGAGGGGAGAGGTGTATTTTTTTCTCTCAAAATATATCTTTAAATAGCAAAGATGATTCTATCAAACTTGGCTGTTGGTTAGTCCATTCTAATATCTTTATGAACCTAAACTTTTAAATCTCTACTACAGATCATGTATTTTTTATTTTATTATTATTTTTTTTTTTTTTTAGCATCTCGTACAAATTAGCCAGTATAGAATGATAAAAGGGGATGCAACCCGCGCCAGTATAGAATGAACAGTGACGTCTAAGCAATATATTGCCTACGGGCGGTTTGTTCCGCTTAGGACGACAGCCTAAGGCTGCTGGGCCATAGAACCTCACGCCTCACGCCTCACGTGTCACGTCTCACGCCTCACGCGTGATGATAAAACTGAACAGACATGGTATCTCTTGGCGTGGGCCATACAACGTCACACACGCCACATGCGTCACGCCTCACACCTCACGTGTGGAGAGAAAAGTGAGCATGCCCACTTTTTTCGATGCGTGTTGTCACGTTCTAGCTTACCAAAGTGGTCAGACACGAGAAATTAGATCTAAATGGATGACTTTAGAGTAAATTTAATCGAGTTGGTCCGGGCAAGGCCTCTTCTCTGGGACCCACATGTTCCGGATTACAAAGATAAAGACCAGAGAGCACAAGTTTGGGAGGAGTTGAAAAAACTTGTGAATACACCCAAAGGTAACTTTTATACGATTTATTTATTTATTTACTGTAATTCATAGCACAGTCAACGAAAAGGTGGCAGACTTATCTCAGGGCTTGTACACATGTATCCAATTTTTTTAGATCTAATCTCATCTTCTCAAAAAGTCACAGACCACAAATATTGTGTGTGATCAGTTGAGGAAACACAAAACTGACGCATAAAACGTGAAGCGTGTAGCGTGTGGCATGAAGTCCTATGGCCCAGAGCATGACACGTGAGGCGTGAGGCGTGAGACGTGAGGCGTGAGGCGTGAGGTTCTATGGCCCAGCAGCCTAACGTACCAAAAACGTTACCCTAATATTCAAGCTGCGCAGTGCCCCTACTCTTTCGTCCTAAGGTTATAAAGGCAGTCGGCTCGAAAGTGATGCTGGCCTCAATCTGAGTGTCTGAATGGTACACGCCTACACACAACCTTGGCTTGATAGATCTCTGGCACCCAGCTAACGTCAATGTCGCCTGTTGAGTGGAAGCTGGCCTATTCGAGGTCTATAGTCTTTGCTCGCATGCATTAGCTCCATAGCTCCATAGCTCGGAATTTGAAAACTCCGGACGCTCGCTCATGACCTAGACAGTTGAATGCCAGTAACAAAAACAAACACAAAAAAACACCACATAATAAATAAATAAATAAATAAATAAATAAATAAATAAATGTTAAAATATTAAAAACAGCAAGCATGATGTAATATTTTATTTTATTTCATTCATTTAATCGTTCTTATACTGCGCTTTGTCTGCTCAAGAGTTGCTCAAGGCGCTTAAAAAAAAGATCTAAAGCAAGTCGTCCGAAGCGCCAATTGGCCATCTTTTGGCGCATAGCCTGACTCCCATACGATTGAGAACAGTCCTAGGTGTAATTGTTGAGCCGCCTAGGATATAGCGTCAGGATTTTTGGATGTTTAAATTCCTTGCAACAGAATGCGCGCGTGCACGGACTTGATATCAGTTTATACTCACACGCATGCAACCGGCTTGGAGGCAGTCTTATACATGTTAACAAGTAACGAACGGGATATTTACACCTCTATAATTCTAGACAACTTAGAAATGCCTGTCTGCTATTCGTCCCGGATATTCGTTCATAACGTGGCACCCTCAACGATGATGAGACGTTTTCTTCAACAAGAATCCACTTTCTGCAATGACTCTTTGTGCTGTGAGGACAATTTCTTTCAGTTTCCCATCAGTAGTAGACCTACTTTAAAGAACCCGATCAAAGTGGAAAGTTACTGGCTCAGAATGGATGGAATATTCTTGGGAGAAAACAACAACAATAGCAACAATATCACCAAATTCCTTCTTATGGTGTCATCGCTATTATCAATACCTGTGGCATTAACATCAACGCCAACGTCAGCAGCAACATCAAATACGCCGTCCTATTCATCTGTAGTTTCATCCCCTTTTAACAACCATACTCTATATTAACTGTCTTCGCTCTAAAAAAAAACATCCCCAGAGCGAAATTCTTTAAGAAGAAGAAGAAGAAGAAGAAGAAGAAGAAGAAGAAGAAGAAGAAGAAGAAGAAGAAGAAGAAGAAGAAGAAGAAGAATGAATGAATGAATGGATGAATGAAAAGTAAACGCATGCATAACGAGAGAGAGAGAGAGAGAGAGAGAGAGAGAGAGAGAGAGAGAGAGAGAGAGAGAGAGAGAGAGAGAGAGAGAGCGTTTAAGAAGAAATCGTGCTATAGGCTATGCGCTCAATTTAAAATATGACAATAGTAATTTAGTTTAGGACAGTGGTTTGGCCCTTATGCCTGGATAATGTTTTCTCAACCTGTTCATATTATCCCAATTAACCAACATTGTATTAATTCAACCGTGTTTTTGTTTAAAGCCGCGAAACGACTGCCGAAAGAATGAGGGGGATTCCAAATAGTACAATGTCAAACCCTGTGCACCCATACGAAATGAAAGGGAATGTTTTCGAGCGGAAATTTAACAGCAGTTTCGATGTGTGACGCAATTGGCGCAGGGAAGGGGAGAAAAGTCTTCTATAGCTCATTGAGGCAAAACGAGCAAAACCCAAGTGCGCATTTGAAGAAAAAGGGCGAAGATAGGTGTTTTTGTGAAGGCGAGAAAATTTCGCCCCAAGCATCTGGATCTTGGTTGCCATAACCACGTGACACGCAGCCAGCGGACCGTGAGAAGCACCGCTGTACATGCAATCGAATCGAACGTTGCGGTGCAGACGACGAAAGGCATGACCTCATTCGAGAAGGAAATTAAATGCAGGGCGACGCCGAAAGATTTGAAAACAAGATGGGAGGCCATGTAAAGGTATTGTCTAAACTCTTTGTTTGGTGAACCTTTGGCCGACTAACGTACTCACTATCGTGACACAGGCGAGTAGGAAGCTTGAAGATATTCAAAGGAGGGAGAGGATGGGCTTGTGGGTATGGCGGGGCCCACTTTGGTATAGATGCTAACATCTGTCTCTCTGTCTCTCTGTCTCTCTCTGTCTCTCTGTCTCTGTCTCTGTCTCTGTCTCTCTCTCTCTCTCTCTCTCTCTCTCTCTCTCTCTCTCTCTCTCTCGACATGTTTCTTGTTAGACTACCAAAAGCAAGCATATGAAATGGACAAAAACAGATTTTTGAGACTACCTGTACCTGTCAGACTGATGAACATAATTGGGCTTACAATATAAAACACTGCTTTGACATGTTTAGTTTTTAATCATGTTTGGTTGAACGGGGGAGTGGGAAATGAGAAAGCCTTTTTACGTGTTTTCAGACAACGTATGATAGACTGCTACAAACAGGAATGGTGTTTAGTAAATTAATGGATAGCGAAAGGTTCTCAGTGTATGGTTCCTTTAAATCACTATTGCAGTGTGAGAAGTACTTAACAGATATTACTATAAATAAGTTCAGAAATATCTTTGTAAAGTTACGTCTAGGCATTATAGACTTGAATGGAAATAAAAGATATAGTGTTGTTCCAAAGACATGCCCTTTCTTTAGGTCTGTTGAAAATGAAATACATTTTTTGTGGTATTGTCCAGCGTATAAGGATATTCGTGAAAAGTACGTTTTGAGGCGCTTCAATGTTGACGTACCACCATTGATATTTTTCTTATTACAAAATAATAGTACGATTATTACAATACCTGTTGCGATGTTTACGTACTATGCAATGAAAAAACGTGAAGAATTGTTGAGTTAAAAGTAACTTAAAATATTTTTACTTTTCTTTGAGACACATTCTGTCAAATGACGCGTGTTTGTCATATTTAGTTTTGTAACTTTTGAAATTTTTGGTGATTTTTGTCTTTCTTTCTTTTTTTTCATGTCTTTTGTGTTACCCCCATGCGTATAGGCTGGTGGCCTCGCATTAAAGTTTCCTGAGTTCCTGAGTTCATGATCTCTCTCTCTCTCTCTCTCTCTCTCTCTCTCTCTCTCTCTCGTGAACAATGAAGAGAATAGCTATGTATACCAACCTTCACGCGATGCATTCAGAGTCTCCCCTTTATAAAACGTGGTTATCCCTGACAGCATTAATTTTCTTTTCCTTTTTTTTTCTTTTTGTGACATTTGCTCGTCACTTTGCTGACTGCAGTCAAGTTCCATTAGGGCGGGTTCTAGACTTACATACAATGTTCTTTGCCCATGTAACCTTTCAAGAGAGGTAAGGTGAGCTCTTTAATTCAGTGTGGCCAGTTCCCGAAATCCTGTTAAGGAGACATCCTGCACGAGAACTTTCAAGCTGACTGGTAACAATGTGAATGTCCTTACCTAGGAGAGTGTAATTGCCATGCTCTGAATGTCAGGTATTGTAAGATGTCATGGAAAAGGATGAGGTGCTGGTGGAAGAGGAGGAAGGGAAGGGGTGTGTGTGCAGGGAAATTCGTGCCTCGCTTACAAAAATGAGAGATTGGTGGCTGGGTGGACGTTTTATTCTCCTTCGGGTGATGCTGGGTTTGTGGCAGAGACGCCGTCCCTCCACGCCCATATATTTACGCATTATGATGAGCGTTTTGCTTCCCCGTTGTTTTTACTTTTTATCTTGCACTTTTAGGTGATATGTTTGGGCATAGTGTTGGACTTTGGTCCTTTTTGCCTTTTTAACTCTCACGCAGTATTAGCGTGTTATAATCTTTTAGCCATTTTAATGTAGTTATTCTTTTTTTATATTGGTCCTGAAAATTATAATCGCGTGATTATTGTAACGTCCCATATATGCGCAAGTGTCCGGGGACTAAAATCTAATAAACCAACGAACGAACGGTGAGTGACCTGATGGTCAATGGCCTTCCTCGTTCCTAAGCGCCTGGACTGTAATAATAATAATGATATAACAGAAATGTGTTGCAGTGGGTGGAGGTTGCAGCGAGTGCCTATCCTATCCTATCCTGTCCCGTAACCCGAAGGTCGTAGGGGCACCACAGATGATCGTTTAACCAGCATACTCCATCTTTCTCTGTCCTCAGCAGCCCTGATGGCTTCGCTCAGTGTCAAACCAGTCCATTCTCGAATGTTGTCCTCCCACCTCTTTTTCGGTCTCCCTCTTCTTCTACCTCCTTGCACTGTGCCTTGCAGAATAGTCTTTGCAAGGCCTGATGATCTGGTGACGTGGCCATACCACCGAAGTTTCCGTTTCTTCACCACTGTTAGCAGGTCATCGTGTTGTCCAATGGCTTGTGTGATGGTCTGTCGGACTTCGTCGTTGGTGATGTGTTGGGTATAGGAAATGCCCAGAAGTCTTCTGTAGCACCTCATCTCCATGCTTTGTATTCTTCGTTGGAGATCTGCTGTGAGGGTCCATGCTTCGCAAGCATATAGGAAGATGGAGATGACAAGGGAGCGCAGCAGTCTTACTTTGGAATGTAGACTGATGGTCCTGTCTTTCCAAATGGGCTTCAACCTTGTCAGGGCAGCAGTTGTTTGTGCGATCCTGGAGAGGACTTCCTGTCGGGACCCATTGTCTGCTACAATGGCTCCTAAATATTTGAAGCTATGCACTGTGTCGAGGGATTGGCCTTGGACTTTGATGTCCGTATTGATGCCATTGGTGTTGTTGGTCATCATTTTGGTCTTCTCTGCACTTATTTCCATTCCATAGGCTTTGGAGGTGGTGTCAAGCCTCTGTACCAGCTGTTCAAGTTCTTGTTCCTCTCCAGCCAATCCATCAATGTCATCTGCAAAACGGAGATTGGAGATTGCTCTACCCCCTATGCTGACTGTGCCTTCATGGTCTGCAAGAGCATCCGACATGATGCGCTCTAGGAAGATGTTGAAGAGTGTTGGAGAGAGTAGGCATCCTTGACGCACACCGATTGTTGTTCTGAACCAATTCCCGATGGCTCTGTTGTGGAGGACTGCACTGGTAGCCTTGTCATACAGGCTTTTGATGACTTCAATAATTTTAGGGCTGATGTTGTACACTTTCATTGTTGCCCATAGAGCTGCATGCCAGACTCGGTCAAACGCCTTCTTGAAGTCTATGAACACATGATATAGATGTTGTTGGTGCTGTAGGTATTTCTCACAGATTATTCTGAGGTTGAAAATCTGCTCAGTGGTACTTCGCCCTGCCCTGAATCCTGCTTGTTCTTCAGCTATGATTTGTTCAGCTTGGGGTTTCAACCTGTTGAGTATTATTTTCAGGAGGACCTTGCTGGGATGGCTGATGAGGCTGATGGTCCGGTAATTTTCACACTCCTGAAGGTTACCTTTTTTGGGAAGAGTGATGACAAGCGACTGGGTCCATGGTATAGGCCACTCCCCACTCTGCCAGATCTTGTTACAGATAATGGTGAGGGCATCAATCATCGCTTCTCCTCCTGCTTGTAGCAGTTCCGCGGGTATGTTGTCCACTCCCGCTGACTTCCCTTTCTTTAGCGCTTGCACTGCTGCCTCAACTTCTTCCCGGAGAATTGGGAGGATTTCTTCTTCTTCTCTGTTCTCGGGACATGCTAGAACTGATGGGTCTCCATTTGGTGTATGGTTGTAAAGGTCAGAGCAGTACTCTGTCCATCTGTCCAAGACTTCTTGTTCTTCTGTAAGGCATATGCCAGACTTGCTTTGGATAGTGGAGACTTTGGGCTGTTTGACATTTGTCAGCCGCTTCACAGTCTGGTAGGCCTTCTTGCTGTTGTTCTTGTTCAGACTGTTCTCTATTTCCTGGCATTGATCTTCTATCCAGTTTTCCTTTGCTGTGAGCATGCCTTTTCGGATGTCATTGTTGATTTTTCGGTAGACATCAGCTCCCTGTGAGGTGTTCTTTTTCTTTTTCATCTCTCTTCGTTTATCACACAGATCCAAAAGTTCAGGTGTGATCCACAGCTTCTTCTTTGGTCGGTGCTTGCCAAGGATCTCAGTGGCGGCATCTGTCACAGCTGAGTTGAAGATGGTGGTCATGGTGTTGACATCTACTTCACCAGCCCCCAAAATGAGCAGTGGTGCAAATTTCCCTCCAATTGTGGCCTGAAATAGTTCTGCCACCTCCGGGTCTTGCAGTTTGTCCAGGTCGAACTTCAGTCTAGTGCACTTTGCTGTATTTACTCTCTTCAAGTGGAGCCGGAAAGACATCATCACGAGATCGTGGTCACTTCCGATGTCTGCTCCTGGAAAAGTACGTGTCCTGCCAATGTTGATGCTTGATCTGAAGCGTTTCTTGACCATGATGTAGTCTATTTGGTTGTGATGCTCCCCGCCAGGACTGTGCCATGTCCATCGTCTGGAGTTTTTGTGGAGACCAAGCGTGTTTGCCAGTACCAGATTGTTGTATCTGGCAAACTCCAAGAGTCTCAGACCCCTGTCATTTGTCTCGTTGTTGCAGTGGGGTCCACATGTGTCTCCCCAGTTGTGGTGCGCATCTTGGCCAACCTTGGCATTCCAGTCGCCTTGCACTATGACTATGTCCTTCTTCGGCACTTGGTCAAGGACCGCCTGTAGATTTTCATAAAAATCCTCCACTTTGCTGTCGTCATAGTCTGATGTTGGGGCGTAGGCCTGGATGATGGTGATGTTGAAAGGGGCTGCTCTCAGGCGGATGGTAATGAGTCTACTGGAGACTGGGCGGCAACCCATGACAGTGGCTAGAATGTTCTTGTGGACCAAGAATCCAACGCCGTGTTCGTGCCTGTCATCCCTACCGCTGAAATAGAGCTTGTGGCCTTTGTCGGTCGTTGTTTCACCTAGGCCTTTCCAGCGCAGTTCGCTGATACCTAGAACATTCCATCGATAGTGGTCCAACTCGTGGGCCAGTTCTTCTAATTTTCCTTCCGCAGTTAGGGTGCGGGAAGTTAATATCTGTGGTAAACTAGAATGCATAGATAGGAGGTATTGTTAAGGTTCCAGCTTAGAGTTAGACTGATATAACTGATATTTGTCATGAAGGGCGGATGGGAAAGAGGGTTGTACTTAACTGCAGGCGTACTTCCTGATAGAGGGTGTAGTTTCAGACTAGAGGTTTACACTAGCCCTAGGGACCGTTTTGCCATGGGACGAGAAGAGTCAAATGAAGTTAAGAGATGCACATCGACTCCTTCGAAAAGTACTAAGCGGCCAACGTACGCGTGCCGAACTATATTTGTCTAGTTTCCAATGTGTTCAACACAAACAAGGCACAAAAGTGCATAGCCAGGGAAGAAAAAGACGGGGCTAGTCACGCAGTCATGACAAAGAATCAACAGTCACTAATAAGCCTAAAGTATACAAATCAACTAACCAACGCCTGCCGGGCTATCTGTGCATAGCGTTCAATGTGTCCAACACAAACAAAGATTCAAAGGTGCACAGTCTGGAAAAACAAAAAGCTATAGACAAGAGGAATTTAAAAAGAAAATGTAAATACCGACTAATGGCAACGAAGAGGAAGAATAAGAAAAAGAGCTAATCGTACCTAATCTCCTCAAAATACTAGTCGCCCACCGCAATCGTGATGTCCAATGCGTTGACAAAATATAAGATGCAAAAGTGCGCAGCCAGGAAAAGCAGAGCTAGACACACAGTCAGAAAACAATATCAACAGAGTTTATCGTACATAAACTTCCACAAAATACAAACGGACCAACATACACGTGCCGTGCTATTTTCTGCATCGTTTTCAATGTACAGTACGTGTCCAAGACAAACCAAGTTGTAAAGCTGAGATCAGGAAAATTGTACTGGGAAATGTGGCACAATCAGGAGAAGAAAAAAACCCTCACAGAACACAAATATGGAGCTAAACGAGTATGAACTCATCAAAATACAAAACCGACCAACTTACACGTGCCAGAATGACTAGCTCTGTATTGCGTTCAATGTTTTCAAGAGAAAATAAAGATGCACAAATGCACAGCCAAGAAAAAGCAGACCAAGTCAAAACACGCGACGCGAAAGATCTCCCCAAGAAACCTTTTAAGTGTTGGCTGCCCAGGACATTCCAAACCTCTAAGATTACTATTGCTTACTGAATCGTAACTATTATTGGATAACTATGCAGGGTAGTCGATTTCTTTTTAAACGCTTTTACGTTTAAATTTCCCCAAAGACGGTTCTTGCTGATTCGCAACACACTGATTCTCACACAAATCTGTAATGCTTGGGTCACGAAATCAGAATACATATTTTTCACGCAACAGTACTACAAGTTCATATGTTCTATTAGTTGATGCCTTGGTGACTGGTTTTGTATCTGAACGAGCGGATTATACTCGTTTTAAGCGTTTGAAAGAGGCTGTTCAAAGTCTACGATACAAAGGATCATTTGATGTTAATTTTTGGAATAATTCCATTAAAAGTAATACAGAAGATTAATAGATTTTAATGTTCCAATCAGGGCAAAGTATTATTAAGTTTACAAGATGTTGAAAAAAAGTCTTCTTCCAATTTTCCCTAACGTAATCTAGGCAAATTAGAGGAGGCCGTTTACTTTAAAGTGCTTGCTAATTGTTGGCTTTATGAACTATATAAAGTTCGAAGTAATCTAGGCACACGAGAGGCTGCGTAATTTAAAGTGCAAGTGCCTTTAAATACAAACGTCATCAGGTTCAGTAAAGCGACAGCGTTTCCCCAAAAGTACTTAAGGGTGAACGTTTTAAAAGAGGGTGTTTGACCTCAATACCGAAAAGTTGTGTGTCTTTTTCCATTCAGCATTTACGTTTTTGTACTTAAAAAGTACTTCAGTATGAACTTTAAAAAGAAATCGGTTGGACTGTTTAAAGTACTCTTTAAATAGAGCGGAAACAATGAAGACTGATGGCAGAAAGTCTGGAACTGTTGTCTAAAATTAAGGTCGATGGTGGAACAATGAACATAAATGAAGGAAACCAATTGCAGAGACTTATAAATAGTACTCACTCCAGACTTTAGGCAAATACTATTTTATTGAAGATATATCGTTATTATTTAAATTAATCCATTGTTCTTGAAGATATATAATTATTAATTTCTTCCTTTGTCCGTGTCAGATTCGAATCTAATAGGGATTCGAGTTTATATTCCCAGAAGTTTTTACTAAAGTAGGTCCTATTTTCGCATTATTATTAAAATTACCTATTTAATAAGTACATAAGTAAATAAATAAATAAAAAATACATAAATAAATAAATAAGTAAATACCTCCAACAATTCTCTAATGAGTTATAATATTATTTAAAGACACATTTGCCAGACTTGACTTTTCTTGACTAATGTTTGTTGTAGTAAAAGTAGTTAGTGGTAGTAGTAAAAGTAGGAGTAGTAGTGGTAGTAGTATCAGTGGTAGTCATGGTAGTAGTAGTAGAAAAGATGGTGGAGGTAATGGTAGTATTAGTAAGCGTGGTAATAAGAGCAGCAGTAGTAGTGAGAGTAGTAAGGTCCATGGTTGGTCTCAACCCCAGAACTACCATCTTGTGATCTTGATATGGCGGGTTTTCTGTTTGTATCTCAGAACAAAAATATGTTTTACTTTTATATTCTAACCAATGATTTGGCAATGAAGCATTTGTTTGGACCTATGCTTTCTGTTCATGCGTTTTATACAAAATCAGTAGGATGCTTACCTGGTGGTTTTCTACTGTCACTTGACCAAAACCACATCTTCATGTTGCCTGTTTTCTGGTCATGTGTTGTACGCAAAATGAGTATGTTTTCCTTGTGGTTTTCCGCAGTCATTTGACCAAAAAAAAAACACAGCACCTGCATGACTGTTGTCTGTTTTCTGTTCATGTGTTTTATGCCAAAAAGGAATCAGGACTCAAGAAGGTAGTTCTGGGGTTGAGACCAACCGTGGACCTTACTACTCTCACTACTACTGCTGCTCTTACTACCAAGCTTACTAATACTACCACTACCTCCACCACCTTTACTACTACTACTACTTTTACTACTACCACTAACTACTTTTACTACAACAACTATTACTACTACCACTATATCTTCTACTACCACTATTTCTAATACTATCACCACTACTCCAACCCAACCCCACCCCACCACTACTATTTTTATTACTACTACAACTACAGCCACCACCACTGATATTACTATTACCAGTACTACTACAACCAGCACTACTACCACTATTATTATTATTATTATTATTATTATTATTATTATTATTATTATTATTATTATTATTATTATTATTACCTCCACCATCACCACTACTATTACCGCTCCTATTACTACTACTACTAGTACTGCTACTACTACCATTACCAGTACTACTACCACAACCTCTGCCACTACTATTATTTTATATAATCGTTTTTATATAGCGCTGTCTTCAGTTCTAGAGCTGCTCAAGGCGCTGACCGATACAGGATCTAACTCAAGCTGCCGGAGGCGCTCTCTTTTAGCGTTGGGAGTAAAGGTGTCACTTACCACTACTACTACTACTACTGCTGCTGCTGCTGCTGCTGCTGCTGCTAGATTGTTATAGGGCTTTCCGAACCCAGACAAATCTTGAGCGAGAATGGGTCACCAGTAATTGTAGATTATAGTCACACGACACCGGACCGGTCGTATAGGCGACTTCTGGTCACATTATTCTGACACCAGCGAACCAGTTGATGGTAAGGGAAAATAATATCGTCACACGTTGTCCAATCCGGGCTTCGAGCCATGTACCTTTCGGTTACTAGTAAGACGCTCTACCAACTGAGCTACCCGGCCCCACGGGTCACCAGTGGCTTTGCTATCATACTACTGTAAAGTGCGACTTCTCGCTCTCTAGACTGAACCTTTTCTAGCAGTCTCTATGTAGACTATAGTCCCTGCTTTTAGAGCCACCACCCTGAGGGTCTGGCACGAGCCTCTGAAAATGGGTCAGCCCGGTGTTTTCTCCAGGTCTGTGTTCCTCCGCCTCCAATTTAGGTCTCTGTTCCGGCTAGGTCTATGTTCTCTCAATCTAGTTTTTTTAAAGGTATATGTTCACTCAAGCTTTTTTTTAAGTTTTTTTTTTTAGGTGTAGAGTACGGTGACCATCACGCGGCCAGACCGAGGTGCGGTTAATTCTAATAACTCCTATTCTACTAGCTTTAAAGCTTTGAGGAATCACAATTGCTTCCCTTGAGTCTACCTTAGCCTTTTTGTCGTGATTTCCGGTTTATGGCCGCGCTCTGCATGTGAATTTTACTGTCTGTAAGTATTGACCCAAGAAAAGTTTCTTTTTTGAGATTTCATGTGACCATCACGCGGCCAGACCGAGGTGCGGCCAATTCTAATAACTCCTATTCTACTAGCTTTAAAGCTTTGAGGAATCACAATTACTTCCCTTGAGTCTACCTTAGCCTTGTAAAGGGCCTGGCCGCATGTCGGGCATGGTGTCGGCCGCGTGTATGCATGGTGGCCGCAGCTGTGGCTTATTGTTGGACGCACCTTGGGCACCTGGCCGCATCATGGTACACTGAAATTGTGCAGAAATCGCTAAGTAGGTCCACAA
The DNA here is from genome assembly GCA_036898135.1 of Oncomelania hupensis. NCBI lineage: Eukaryota > Metazoa > Mollusca > Gastropoda > Littorinimorpha > Pomatiopsidae > Oncomelania > Oncomelania hupensis. The sequence goes on along the minus strand of CM072511.1, from coordinate 122,303,693 downwards.
TGTTTCATTTATAGAACCCCGGCCAAGTCAGTACCGTTACTGCGACCTCCCGATTCAAAAAAATCAAACTTGGATTCTGATTGGTTCATAAACAAAAGAGGTTATAAGAAAGTGTTCGTTCGTGGCCGCAAGTGGTCACCCTACTCTATGTTCTCTCAAGCTTCCTTTCAGGTCTGTGTTCCTACAGATCTATATTCTCTATATTATAAAGGATAACGGGTGGCCTGGTAGCACAATTGATAGAGAGCTGGTTTCCTATGCCGAAGTTTGCGGGTTCGAACCCCGCAAGGGACGAACTTAGGTGACTTAGGTACGAAACTTTTCAGGAAACCGAGGGTCTTCTCCGGGTACTCCGGTTTCCTCCCTCCCTTTGTTAATGGTATTGGATGCAAACGATCTGAATTTCAAAAATAAACATGGAGTTCTCGAACGCCTCTCTTCAGATCGCCGCGTTTTAAATTCCATTGAAGAAAAAGCGCGTGACAGCATCCTGTATTATTATTATTATTATTATTATTATTATTATTATTATTATTATTATTATTATTATTATTATTATTATTATTATTATTATTATTATATTACTTTATTAATCACTAATTACTGTATGATCCCAAACAAGTTTGGGTGGAACCTATAGACCTGGGAGGGGGGGGACCAAACCCTCGGGTAATAGAGATTTGGGGAACATAAAACAGGCCTCAGGGACAGACCTGGAGGAACATAGCCTTACTTGGTGGAACACCGTCATGCTCTCCACTGAGAAAGCTCGTCTCTATCGGTCCACAAGACTTTGTATGCTGACCGACTCTCTGGAACTGACTGCCAATTACAGTCTAAAAATCGACTGCGGACTGAGTGACGGACTAATGATTAGTACATTACTACCACCTTACCCCTTTACTGCCCACTCTTAAACGTAGTGGTAGTGCTACTTTGTACTTAGCTTACCCCATAAATAGGCATTTTAGAGTTGGTGTTTTCTGACTGAAACTTGAATGGATTCACACACACACACACACACACACACACCCACACACTCACACACACACACACACACACACACATACACACACTCCGAGACCGAGACAAAGTCAAACACACACAAACACACACACGCACGCACACACACCCAGACACACACACACACGCACCCACACACCCGCACACACACACCCACACACACACACACGAACGCGCGATTTTCCTTCTCAATAAGCGTTACATTTTAAGACTATAAAAGCCAAAAGCAAGGAAGACAAATAACTGGCCCTTATTAAAAAAAAAAAAAAAAAAAAAAAAAAAAAAAAAACGTAATCCTAATGGAAGTTACTACTAACCCCGAAAGGTAAAATATTACAATTTGTTTGATTTGGGCCAGGGGTTCCTAGTCTTCCTTGAGCTTATTATTCGGATCAAACCCCAACATTTGAACAACACCAAGGAAAAAGCAGCGGACAATATAGCCCACTGCCATTCAGCTGTATATGAGCATTTAGCTCTGTATAGAACCAGGGAAGGTAAAGCAGAGGCTAACAGGATATCGGTACCGCCGTAAAGATGCTGGCCCTGAGGAAAGAAAAAGGGGTGGGGTGAGGGTGGTTTGGGGGTATTTCTACCGCTGATCTCCATACGTGCGAAATGTTACGGGAAAAAACCTGGTCCTACAACATTCTCATCAACTGAAAGCACAGAAGAAAAAAAAAACTGAAAAAAAACACAACCAACTTGGCTTGTCCTAAAGGTTGAGAATGATTTTTGCCATGAGCAGTGATATCTAGAATAACCATGATGAAAGGTCTAATGCAGTGCATTATTTTAACCCCCTTAACTGTCTCTTTATCATGGTAGTTCATGAACTGGTTGACAGTTTCAACTTCAACAATTGATTGTTTCAGTGCATTCCATGGGTTCACAACTCTTTGTGAAAAAACGTTCTTTCTGAGATCCACTCTAGACCTCTCTTTGAACAGTTTGCTGTATGGTAGAATGATGACTGGCACGGAGTAAAAAATTTGTCAGCAGAAACTTTTTCGAGTCCCTTTATGATCTTGAAAGTCTCGATGAGATCTCCCCTGTTTCTCCTTTCTTCTAATTTCTGCAAATTGCAAAAAGCCAGTCTCTCATCGTTCGGCAGGTGACCAATCCCTGTGATCGATCTCGTAGCTCTCCTCTGCACCTTTTCCAACTGTGCGATGTCTTTTTTGAGGTATGGTCGCCATACTTGGATGCAATACTCCAGATGTGGTCGTACAATTGATTTTTAGAGTGGGACAATAACTTCCCTTGTTCTGGCTATTTCTGTGTCTATGTTTGTACATGATTTTGCCCATTAAAAATTACATTACGTTACATTATTATTGCTTTAAGTCCAGCGAACTCTTCCGAGCCAAATCAGGACCGGACAACCCCCGATCCGCATAAAAGATCTGCTGAAACAACCCTAGTGGTAAAACCGAAAGCTCTCCACCAGCCAGTCACTTTACAATAAAGACATCCCACGCAGGGGACGGCTGAGGCTTCACCCCAACTTATCGAACCCCCGTTTACAAAAACAAAATAGAATACAAACATCATTATAAATTATCAACAAAACACATACATATCAAATGCCTACATTGCTAAATAATAACATCATATGAAGTGACCACCTGGCAGAAAGCGTCCAATATTCCCAAGCTGATCCAACAGACCTCATACACAAATAAGGAGTCTTGTCCTGGAAGAGTTTTCAAGAAAAAAAGGTAGGAGACTGATCTAGCGAAGAAGACGATAGTATAGCACATTGATAGAAAAGCGCAGGAATGAGAAAGAGCAAATGAGAAAGACAGCGACAGTGGGAATTTAAAGCACTAAATTTCCAGAAAGTGGGGATACTATTTATACTGAAACCCCCGGCACCCCAACGGGGGTGCCCAATTGGCAATGCATAATTATGCTATTGTGCAAGGTTGTATTTGCTGTATGTTTATATTGCTGAGTGCTTGTGCTTTATATTTTTGTATGTCATATCAAAACTATGTATCTTTGCTGGTATATCACACCAGCTCAATTACTATCTGAGCAGCACTGGTCAGTGCCTCCGCGTTTCGCATGCTGCAGGCTATTTATGGCTTTACTATTCAGATCGTACGGCAGCATATTCAATATCTGGAATTTTTGAGTGAAAATCAAATAACGTTTGATAAAAATTGATGTGCGTATTACACGAACAGCGACAGCTAGAATAACTCTGCCTTTCTTGATATACGGTGTTTATTATTCGAAGCATGCACCAACATTCTCATTAGCGGAAAGGCTGTTGGTTAGTATCGATGGGAAGGATTTGATGTGCGTAGCACACGGAAAGTGAAAGCTAGAAATAACTATGATATGACCGGAAGACCTCGTCTCGCGTATTTCGCTGATTATTCAGACCAACCCACAGCATTCTCATTAACTAAAAGGCCGTGTGAAACCAATTTTAGTTAGATATCGGGGTTGGAGTCGAGATGGATGTGGGTTGTGCGTAGTAAAAAAAAATAAAAGGGAAACTGTGCCGTGGCTCTGGGGAGATGGTTATGAAAATCAGAATGTCGGTTGCTGAAAACACCAGTGATGCAGGGGGTCGGAGACATTTCAGCTATTCAGCTACAGCTGTTTTTGAGGTGGTAATTATGATGTGCAAAATAAATGCAATTTACTGTAAGTGACGTTCACCTCCAGGACGTTGCTTTCCCTACCTCTCGACATGACTTTATACCCCGGACAGGGCTTGGGAAGCATTATTATCTTAATATGTATGTCGCAAAATAAATGCGTCTCTTCTGTCAGCAACGGTGCATCGTTTGTTTTGTTTTTCGTGATGTTCAAATGACAATGTTTTGGGTACCTTTGGATTGTCAGTCTTAATAGAATTCCAAAGATTATGTTTTGACGTCGGCATATCATACGTCAAGCCCTTCGCACACTAGCGTCAACGCGTCAAGTTTTGGTCCGTCGCGTTAAGTTTTGGGCGCGCTGCTCTGTGTGCGAGACTTCCTCGCGTCCGCGACTGCTGCGCGCGTTCGGACGCGGCGCGTCACCGCAAGAATAGAATCCATCCTATTTCCAAGCGGCAAGGCGCGCGGCTTGACCAATCAGAATGCAGCTCTCGCTCGTTCTCAAAAGCAAATATGGCGGATTTGAAAGAAGATGAGGTGCTGTAGTTGATTGAATTATTTCAGAGTCAGGAGAACTTGTAAAATTCAGGGTTGAAATCATACCATGACAGGGATAAGAACAGGGAGAGCATGGTCTACATTGCCAGTGTCATGAACAAGGGCTGGAGTGGTAGACTAAGTGGATGACCAAATATTTTGCCGATGTTGTCTCTTTGACTTGAAGTTCTTAATCTGTCAGTGTGTGGATCGCTCTGAATTATCAGCTTGTCAGTACGTAGTGTCGGATATTATTAGGCCTTGTGTGACCACATGCTATGTAGGAATGTGCTACACGTGTATAATGAAGTGCGAGAAAAGATCAGACTCAACAGAAACGGCCGGGATCGACCGCTTGCGCTTGTTTACGTTTGCGTTTCATAGATTATAGTCCCCAACACATCAGCGATTGTTTACGTCAATAATGAAATGACGTAATATAGTGATCTATGCACAGGCACATGCATACCACACATGTATAGAGATAAAACTAGCTAGTTATACCTCTATGGCTACACGTCTCATTTAGTTAAAAAAATCAACCAGGCCTACTTTCCAAATATGGAAAGTACACAAAAGAAGCGCGCGTCGAAAGCCGCCTGTGTGCGAGCCATGACGCAGGCAGCAATTTGCATGCGTCGTCGCGTCACAGACGCTTTGACGCAAGCGCCAAAATTTAGACGCCAGTGTGCGAAGGGCTTAATAGACGGATTGCGTTATAGTTGGGGTAAACAAGAGGCTTCACTGGCGAGAAGAAGAAGACATCGCGACTCAGGAGACATCCAACACGGCATTAACTAGTGCAAGGCACACCAGTTGGGAAAAAAATCGATCGAGAAGGATACCGAAAGGTACCTTAGGTACAGGGTGAGTCAGCCGGAACGTACGGGTGGGAGTGACCATCAGCATAAAGCAGTTACGTCGTACCATTCCTTCGGCTTAGAAAAGGTAACGGGCGAGTCTGAACGATTCTGTAAAACAGCTCTGCACACTTTTTCTGTGTTATGGGAGACGTTCTGAAACATCAAGGCGATTTTGTATGAATGCAGAATTTGGAGATGAGTCATTAGGGGGTTGGAAATGTTCGACAAAAGTTTGTAAGAAGAGATTTCCTTCATTTCGATTTAAAAGTAAACTTCTTAAGAAGAAGAAGAAGAAAAAGAAGAAGAAGAAGAAGAAGAAGAAGAAGAAGAAGAAGAAGAAGAAGAAGAATTATTAATGAGGAGGAGATGGAGGAGGAGGAGGAGAAGAAGAAGAGGAAGAACAAGAAGAATTCACTTCAATTCAATTCAACCAATCTTAATGATATCTAATAAGGAATTATGACAAGCGTTAACCATTGATCGAATAAGTAACAGACATTCAGACATGCATAAACACATAACACTCTTCAGAGAGGGTCTAACACTCTCGCAACTACTCTCACACACACATTTTATTTTACATTATAAAATAGTATATATATATATATATATATATATATATATATATATATATATATATATATATATATATATATATATATATATATATACATGAACCTCACCTATTGTGGGGTTTTCTGTCTGGTGTTGGTTTGTGGGGCATTCTGTTGTGGGGCATTATATTTTATATATATATATATATAAAACTTAAAAACTAACCGATTTAAGCACAGGCTCTCTGAATCCTCGTGACACCATTCTCGTTGCAATCAATATAGGTAACTCTCCTTTCAAATTGAAGATTAAAATCACCATGGCGGACAGATTGAAAAAAAACAAACAAGGGAGGCAATCCAGTTATTTTGTGGGAAAATTTTTATATAAAACGTTGATGTGAGATTTGTACAGGACAGTAATCAGCAAGCCCGCGGCAATATTGTAAACAGGTTAAAATTGCGGGGCGTTTTACAAGCCCCACAATTTTTTTATGGCCCACAATCAACTCCAATTTTGGAAAATGCCCCACATCAGACCAATCCATGTCTATATATACATATATATATATATATATATATATATATATATATATATATATATATATATATATATATATATATATATATATATATATATATATATATATATATATATATATATATATATATATATATATATATATATATATACATATATATATACATAAAAGAGCATCACTTATAAACATATATCAGTTTAAAATTGGTGCCATAATCAAGAGTACAACAACGGTGAGTGAAAATAGTTAATAGCTTGCGAAAACTGACAGTTTATTTTGAAATTTGTCGAGAGTTACTCAAACTAATTATGATTATTTGAAAAGTTTCGTTTCAAACCACTCTAGTTTTGATCGTGGTGATTAAAAAAAAAAAGAAATATTCAAACAGAAAATGTACATTGTTATGAAATGAAAAGATAAATGTAATCAGCAAATCATGATGATGATGACGACACCGACGAATGCCAAACACGGTACGCTGCTGCTTCCTCTGCTGCAGTTATTAATGACGATGATTTGTGCTGCATCATTCTGCTGCTGTTGACGACGACGAAGAGTATGTTGCTGTTTTGATGTGACGACAACGACCAGTGACATTAAATACGATGCTGCTTCAGTTACCACTTAGGTAATTTCTTCTATATATTGACTTCAACAACTCCTTATCCTACGACGACGACGACGACGTAGGTTTTAAGTGTACAATTATTTCCGGACATGAGGTGGATACTATTTGCCAATAATTTGCGAGCGGTACTTCTATCTAACGCTAAGCTGTTTTGGGCACACTGGATGTATCTTTTTTGTTTTCATTTTTTTTCAGTGCCGCTAAATGACTGCCAACCATTTGCAAGTGAAAGCCACTGACATTGCCATATTTCCCTAAGGTTCTTCCCCGTACTATTTTCACTGTTAATGTCTTGCTGTTGAGAGAGTACCGCTTGGAATTGGAGGCAAGTTGAGAAGAGAAACGGAGTGAGTGTTTGTGTGTGAGAGAAAAAGAGAGAGATGAGATAAGATAAGATAAGATTTTATTTAACGAAGGTAGTAGAATAAGCATTGATCTGCGTTTTTACACCTGGCCCTCGCCCTAAAGAGGGATTTGCCTACTGAAACTAAAACGAGAGAGAGAGAGAGAGAGAGAGGATTAGCACCATAAAAACGAAAATGTGAAACAATTTTAAACTGCTCAAACATGCACATGGTAAATCATCACGAAGTTGGGTCTTGTTGCGACTTTTTATGTATAGCAAAAAATTTGATGCAAGATGTAATGTGCAACATTTTTTTTAACTGATGAAAAGGTCATGTCGTAACATCTGCAACAATTTGTATTTTGCCCATCCATTGTTGGAAACATAACAATACAAGGTATATTAAAAAATATAACAGTGGTCATATTCGTAGGACTAACATTTTCATTACATATTTTAAAATATGAAAAAGTGTAAGAGATCCTAACTCTATTAATGCCAGCAACGACCAGTATGAGCGTATTTCTAACCATTCTGTCCATGTTATGTTAACTTTCTTATAAAGCGCTTCCCCAGATCAAGAGCTGCCCAAGGCGCTGGCCGATACAAAATCTTTCCAAAGCAGCCCGATGCGCCCACTTGCTGCGTCTAACGTCCCAGACAACCTGGAGCAGTTACAATGGCAGACGAATGTGACTGATAACCTAAAATTAAATGTTTTAACAATATCACAGTTCCGCGAACAGTATATGCCGAAGATTACGCAGACTTAGTAGCATTTACAAAATGCAGCACTTAAGCTCCAAGCCGTGAAACGGCAGATGTTTTATTGTATCAAGTTTTATTAATCAGATTAACACAATTTGTATTGATATAATACAACCAAGTCACAAAATCAAAGATGCGTACATCATAACAACATGCACTTTTAACAACATGCACTTTTAACAACATACATTCCCTTGAAACTATTCGTTCACGTTAAGAAACAAACAAAACAAAACAAAACCACACAAAATAGATTTTAAAAAATAAAATAAAACCTTTCAACTTTACATGTGAAGAACGAATATAAATGTCATTTTGCGTCTTAAACCTATGAGTATTAAGATCAAAGACTAATCAGTGTTCTTCTGGATATAAAATACTTGAGATAGGCAAAGGTAGCTTTTTAAAAATTAATGAGCAAAGGCTGAAAATGGTTATAATGTTGTTGCCATTTAAATATTAGGTGATTTACATTCATAATTTTACCACAATTACAAAGTGCTGGAGGATTTATTAAACTAGAACGCGCTGCATTTAGCCTTTGTCTGTCAAATAAACTGTTAATATGAAAAGATTTTGAACCAGATGTAACAGTTTTTGATACTGGCGAGTAATTCAAATTATGGTTTTCAATTACCTAGTATTTATGTTTCTCATTCCACCGATTCCAAGCACATCGTGTTATTTGATTATTAATTTCATTTGTTGTCAAATAAAAAAAATAATAATTTCATTGATTCGTTTGAAGATGCAGCGCTCTTTCATATGAGGTCAACAATTTCATTTCCTCGTATTTTTAAATGACTAGGTTACCAAATTAATGAAATATCCGATCCCCTTGTAATGATTTGATGACATAACATCTTTATTTCTGTTTGCAAGTCCTATCTCTCTTTACTGACCAAAGATGACAAAGCCGACAATGCTGATTTTGAATCAGAAGTTTGTATTTTAGCTTTACAGTGATAATAGTAAAATCAGTTATGAAAGACAGACTCATTAATATTGAAATTAGTTCAGCTGTAAAAATAATACAACTTTTCTGTAAAAAAATATATTTTCGAGATATTTTAAAATCGGGAATATAAAAAGCTGTTTTATGTTTTCTAAAATTCATCCATCAGTATATATATATCCAACGAATTTTGAGATTACAAGGGAATATATTCTTGTGCATGTGCCATTGTTGCCAATAATAAAGAATTTTTTAAAAATATCTCCATAATCCAAAATAGTCTCCGGAGCTAAAAGAAGCCAAGGCGGATACGAGCTGCACGGAATAACACATGGTGACGTTTTATGTAAATCAACCTGTGAATCAAAGAAGCAAAAATTGTATGTTGTTAACTATAGGACACTGTTGTGTAATCCTAGAGGTTATACCTGTATTTTCCCTAGGCTGACCCTTGATTATTTAATCTGCAGACCAGACGCTGTCAGAATCACAATATTTCGCCAACCGGGTATGCACCCAAGTGCCAGGAAAAAAGAACCGCTTTGGTATGACGATAGTTTTTGTGCGAACATTTAATTCTTCTGTTTAGCTTCAAGATGTCCATGCTCGTAGAATCATTCACGTGCAGTCCAGTTATGTTTCTGACTCTGACAGCGTAACACAAATCGCCTATCCGATCATGCATCGTAGTGCCAAGAAGACGAAGCAGAAGAAGAAGAGGAAACACAAGCTTTTATTTTGATTTAATGTCAGTTTACAGCCAATAGACTACAACCAATAGACAACAACAACAATAACAACTACAACAAGAACAACAACAAGAACAACAAGAACAACAACAACAACAACAACAACAACAACAACTACTACTACTACTACTACTACTACTACTACTACTACTACTACTACTACTACTACTACTACTACTACTACTACTGCTGCTGCTGCTACGACGACGACGATCATGATGATGATGATAACGATGATGATGACGATGAATGATGATGTGGTAACGACGCTGGTGCTTCTGCTTCTGACGGCGATGATGATGTAGTGATGACGCTGACGCTGCTGTTGCTGGCGACGACGACGTCGACGACGACGACGATGATGATGATGATGATGATGATGATGATGATGATGATGATGATGATAATGATGATGATGATGATGATGATGATGATGATGATGATGATGATGATGATGATGATGATGATGATGATACATGTACAATTGGTCATTTTTAGATTTCTCCAAGAACTGCACAAAGGCGCTGACAAATGACGGGAGAAGTTTTTACCATGAGCACCCCAACGGCCAAGCGCCAAAATTAACATCCACCTGATTCCCATGGGTCTTTCCCATCCGCAGTTAACACGAGACCATGAACTCACCTAACACTGAAAGTGAGGTCATATCAAAACCTGGGGCGTCTGAAAACATTGAAACAAAAATACCCCACCAACCAACCCTGCCCACACAAAACAAAATTTAAAAAATATATATACATTAAAAAAAAAAATCTCGAATCCAAGTGTTGTGCCTCGTGTCTAAAACGAACGATTCCTGACCAAATTATGCTAAAACATCATCTCCACAGTTTGATCATTTTCGTAGAATTTCTATGAGTTTAATCCTATCCTATCCTGTCCCGTAACCCGGAGGTCGTAGGGGCACCACAGATGAACGTTTAACCAGCATACTCCATCTTTCTCTGTCCTCAGCAGCCCTGATGGCTTCGCTCAGTGTCAAACCAGTCCATTCTCGAATGTTGTCATCCCACCTCTTTTTCGGTCTCCCTCTTCTTCTACCTCCTTGCACTGTGCCTTGCAGAATAGTCTTTGCAAGGCCTGATGATCTGGTGACGTGGCCATACCATCGGAGTTTCCGTTTCTTCACCACTGTGAGCAGGTCAACGTGTTGTCCAATGCTATGAGTTTAAAGGAAGGTTTATATCACCTTTTTTATTTTATTTTTTTTAGCTCATCGCTCACACCTGCAATCAAACGTGGTTTCATTGCAGTTTGGAAAGACGAAGTTCTCGGGTACAAAAGCCAAACAAACCAAAGTAATAGAAACAAAATTATGAAAATATAGCTGCTTCTCCGTCAAACGCCAACAATAAAATGCAGTCGTGGGTTCACAAAGTGCATGCTTCGTCAAAAATAATCAATCGAAAACCTTCAAAAACATTTTTTTAAAGCAGTCTTAAATAGAATTAGATTTAAGATATATTTTTGTGTCCCCAACAATCACAAGGAACTAGTTATAAACAACGGTTTTACAAGAAATGACATAACTGCGAACATTTCCTTGAGACAAATATAGTACACCTATTAAATTATCACGCAGTCCATTCGCTCGTAATTTAATAAATAATGGCTGGCGGGAAAGACGAAATCGAAGACGTTATGAGTCGTACTAAGTACATGTACCTAACATTACTGGTACATGCAAAGAGCAGGCGGACACCTATATTTACATTTTGAATCTATTTCTAGAGTTGCCCGTGTCTTAATCAATCTATCCTACCCTATCCCGTGCTAAGTGTAATCAACGTTTTAGATCAATCTGGTTAGGTCATTTTACGAGACAGGCTACAGACGTGTGGTGCTAAACTGCGGGAAGTTGAAGGGTGAAAAGCGTACAACTTAACTGACACTCCTTGAGTACCTCTCACAAGTCTGACTAGTGAAGAGGCGAACGAAAGCCTTGGATAGTCTCATGTACGCTGTAGCTGAACAGACGATTACATGGACTTAAGTCTAATTTAGAAGCGATCTTTTAGTCTCTTCCCCGTGTCTCTTGTTCCAATTACTTTTTCTTACAGCTTGTTTTCCTCTGCTTCTTCTTCTTCTTCTTCTTCTTCTAGCTTCTCCCTCTTTATTCTTTCCTTATGTATTTGCCATTATAAAATATGTTCAAGTGATACGACAAATTAATTGAAGGGGAACATGGATTAGCGTTTATTTTGATGTCCTTAATTGAATAGATGAGGTATAAATGTTCCTTGTACATAGTATTTCATTGTTGCTCAGTACAACCACTGTCTTCGGTTAAACATATCTACACACATACACACACACACACACAAACACACACGCAAACCAACCAAACAGACAAACACACACCAACGCAACAACAATGGGGGGAAAAAAAACCCACCACTAACCAGTTTCTTAGAATTAAATATCGCTCTTTCTCCTTGTTCTGGTTTTGCTGTTGTTGTTGTTCGGTGTTTTTGTTGTTGTTCTGTCTTCTTCTTCTTCTCGTTCTTGTTCTTCTTTTTACAACCCACCACTTCTACAAGATTTTACCGGTAGGAAGGTCACACATTTTCTTTGCGTGAAAAAATATTTACATTTTATTTCTTTGCATCCTATCGTCTTCATATGATACATACATGTTACACTAAATCAAAAGCAATCCAATACCACTAACCAGTATAGAGTAGAAAAGCGTACTGGAAATGATCCATATACTTATTAATTATAATAATAATTACTCTGGATGCCGATTGATTTCCTCCCACACCTCCCCCTCCTCAATATTCTTCAGCCACATTGATTTCTACTGCAAATAATGGGCGTCTCATCTCGTTAAGCTAATTCTAATATAGACTAATGAGGAACCCATGTCCGTGGAGGTTCTTTCTGTAACAAGTAAAACATGTAGAGGGTGCGTCCACCATAGGATGGTAATAAGGTAGTTACCCCTTGGGGTCATGAGCAATCTTGCCACTGTAGATTGTTCTAACCTATAAAGGGTACAGTGAAAGCCCCAGTTGAAAACCTGTCTTGCCTTTGTAGGCATGACAAATTAACTGCGGCAACAGTTCCCCCCGTTGGAGTGCCGGGGGTTTCAGTATAAATAGTATCCCCACTTTCTGGAAATTTAGTGCTTTAAATTCCCACTGTCGCTGTCTTCCTCATTTGCTCTTTCCCATTCCCGATCTGTCCTACCACTCTGCTATACTATATTCTTCTTCGCTAGATCAATGACCTACCTTTTTTCTTGAAAACTCTTCCTGGACAAGACTCCTTGTTTGTGTATGAGGTCTGTTGGATCAGCTTGGGAATGTTGGACGCTTTCTGCCGGGTGGTCACTAGGGCTTCCTATGAATGTACTATTTAGCACTATAGGCATTTTATATGTATGTTTTTTTGTTGATGATTTATAATGATGTTTGTATTCTATTTTGTTTTTGTAATCGGGGAGTTCGCGTAGTTGAGGTCAACCCTCAGCCGTCCCTCGCGTGGGATGTCTTTATTGTAAAGTGACTGGCCGGTGGAGGGCATTCAATTTTCCCACTGGGGTTTTTTCAACAGATCTTTTATGCGGATCGGGGGTTGTCCGGTCCTGATTTGGCTCGGAAGAGTCTGCTGGACCTAAAGCAATAATAAATCAATCAATCAATCAATAAGGTAGTTATCTTTTCTTGGAGGTGTTTTAGAATTAAGACTACAGAGTTATCAGTTGTTGCATTCATGATAAGGGACTAAGGCGTATGATGCTCATTGGGGTCGGATGTTTTGGAATGACAAATACCGGTAAGCTTAGACCAAGGGGTGTCGGATAGCGCAGTGGTTGGAGCACTCGCTACTGTGTCGCAAGTTAAGCACCGTCCAGTGCGGTTAGCACTTGGATGGGTGACCGCGAAACGTTAAGCGACAAATAACAACGCCCCCAGTTGACTCAACTGTGACTGAGTACCTACTCTCTTAAGGGTGGGGAAGGTAAAGCAGCGAGGGAGAGAGATGGGCATCACCCTCATTACACTGGCCCAAGATAAGTGTGATCTCCAACATCACGCTCCCCTACGGCCACAAGGCTATGGGACTACCTTTACCTTTTTTTTAACCTTTTAGACCAAGAAAACTGTTCTTTTAAAGTTGCCTGTAACAGTGCGTATGCTTTTACAGCAGTGCAAGAAGAAGTATAGGGTTAATATGACAATAAAGTAAACACATACGTTTCTCCCTCTACAGATAATGTTATTGAAGTAGAAGCTTGTACGATTCCATAAAAAAAAAATCATTAGCCGCGCTCCTTAATAACCCTACTACAGTATAATTAGTAATTGCTAGGAAATTATAATGATAATGTGATGTTGGTGTTGCTGCTGCGTTTCCGATTGTTGTTGTTGTTGCTGCTGACGATAACGACGACGACGATGATGATGACTAGATGATGATGACGATGATGAGGATGAGGATGAGGATGATGATGATGATGATGATGATGATGATGATGATGATGATGATGATTATGATGATGATGATGATGGAGCGCAGATGATTCTGCGGTGCTTGTGATAATGCAAGTAGGGGTGGTTTGAACTGCTCCAGGGATCGACTTCCATTTCTGCCCATGGAATTGCTTTTTCTATCTTGCTTCTTTTCTTTCTCAGAATAAAACAAGAGGGCAAGCTATCTAAAATGTATTTCCATACTGTAAACCGCATCCATTTACTAATCGTGTTGCCATGTGGTCTGTATTGTTCACACACACACACACACACACACACACACACACACACACACACACACACGCGCGCACTCACGCACACACACGCACACAGCGACCCTCATCCCCTTTAAAAATAAAAGAAATAAAATGTCTGTAAATGTATTTCCAAACAGATCTGAAAATAATCCCCCACTCCCCCTCCCCTCCCGCCTTCACCAACAAGATATGATAATAATAAAAAAGAAAGAAAGAAACAAAAAGAAGAAATTATAAATAAAAGCGTAATTATTAATTAGCAGAAGATTAAAAACGTTTCCATTCTGCAGAAAATTTAAATTTGATATTTATTTTTCAATTTGAGACCGTGCCTTATCAAAAACTAAGATTTGTTTTTCAGTTTTAAGATCGTGCCGTATCAATCTCTTCTTCTTCGTCGTCTTCTTCTTCTTCTGCATTTAATAATAAATAATAAAACTGGATGCTATATGCGCGCTTTTCCAAAAATTAATAATCAGGCTCAAAGCGCGGCGATCTGTACCAACATGCACCTGTTTCACCCACTTTCACACACATCAAACACCCATCTATGACTCAAACATGTGGTGTACAGAAAGAAAGATCGCTAATAGAAGACGGAAGAAACCGAAGTTTAATTTTTGAAATTTATAGATTTACAGCATCCAATATCATTAGTGAAGGGAGTGATGAAACCGGAGTACCCGAAGAAAACAAACCCTCGGTTACCTGAATAGTCTCGTACCTAAGTCACATAAGTTCGCCCCTCGTCCGAAAGGATAACTAACTGGCCTTTGGCTAAGGCACGTTTCGTCGGTGATGTGGGTTCGAACCCTATTTCAGCAAGTTTTATTTGTTTGTAACGCCGTGATCAACTCTTTGAGCTGGAGAGCTTTCTATATAAATACCTTTCATTCTTCGTTTATATCATTCCCTCCTGCCTTCTTCTTCGTTTTCTTCTCTGTCTCCCTGTCTCTGTGTCTCTCACACTCTCTCTCTTTTTCTCTCTCTCTTTCTTTCTCTCTCTCTTTTTTTTCTCTCCCTCTTTCTCTCTCTCTCTCTCTCTCTCTCTCTCTCTCTCTCTCTCTCTCTCTTACCACATCCCTCCTTCTCTCACTACATTCCTCCCTCCATTAATACCATCTTTTTTCCCCTCCCTCCCTTCTTTCGAGTGCACAGCGATTGCAGTGAGCAAAACATGCAATAGCCATTCCGCTTATCCCCATTGCGGTTTCTTGCGGAAGTAGCATCCTTTACACTGGCACTGCTTCATTTGCCGTACTTCAGTGTCAATGTTTGGCTTTTTGCAATATTAGTTTCAAGCGTTACACACAAACAGGATCGGGAATATTTCGGGTGGCCTGTAAATACAAGCACGAAGAGCAATCTTGGATAGATGGACAGAGTACTGCTGTGACCTTTACAACCACACACCAATTTTTTAACAGGTCTGAGATCCCGAATCTAGGTTTCTGAACCTTTTCTGTCTTAAAGGTTCAGCAAACTAGATTCGGGATCGGAGAACCTCGAAAAACAAAGTGTCTGAACTTTTACGAGTTTTCCACAAACGTTCCAATTAAGACACTTGTGTTCGACAATAACTGGGCTTAATACTCAAATGTGCATGCTAGAATGTGACTATTGCTTTAAGTACCATTTTGAGCTGATAAGTGCACATTAGGATATTATTATTGAAGGAGTACCATGTTCTAGTTCATACTGTAGGAAGGACAGAGAGAGAGAGAGAGAGAGAGAGAGAGAGAGAGAGAGAGAGTAAGAGAGAGAGAGAGAGAGAGAGAGAGAGAGAGAGAGAGAGAGAGAGAGAGAGAGAGAGATGCTATTAACAATGACTGTGTTGTTCTTTCTTGTGTTTTGTCCATCTGAAGAAGAGCTAAGCTAAAAATTTTGCATTGTTTCGTTTTGTCATGTTTTGGTCCCTGGGAAAGACACTTTACTCCCGTTTCCTACTCTTTCGGATGAGAGTATAAACCGAGGTCTAGTCTGTGTGTCGCATACATTCCATCATAACGGACTTTAAAGATCTTGACGCTCATGTCCTAGACGGGTTAGTGCCGGTAACAAGAACACACCCAGCATGTACTTGGTCCTTCTCCCCCATCCCAGGCAGGCCAGGATAGTGCTCAGTTGTCCGGGCGTCAGACTATGCGCCCAAAGACTGCAGGTGGGCGTCTCGGGCGGTTTGAGTTAGATCCTGTAACGGCCAGTGCCTAGAGTCTGGTCATGTACGGCGAGATAAGTACGCTATAAAAATCCTCAATAATAATTTTTTTTTAAATTAGCTATCAATCAAATCAATCAATATTTTACTTATTGTCTATTCACACATTCTAGGGATATTAGACATTTAATCGTTCTTATATAGCGCTTTTCCAGCTCAAGAGTTGCTCAAGGCGCTGGCCAATACAGGATCTAACGCAAGCCGCCCGAGGCGCCAACTTGCAGCCTTTGGGCGCATCGTAATAACGCTCCAGACAACTGAGCACAATCCTGGGCAGCCAGGGATGGGGGAGAAAGACCTAGGTGCATACTAGGTGTGTGTTCTTGTCACCGGTGCTCACCCGTCTAGGAAATGAGCGTCAGGATCTTTAAAGTCCGTTATGATGGAATGTATGCGACACAGACTAGACCTCGGTTTATACTCTCATCCGAAGGTTAGTTAATAACAACAACAATCAAGTACAATTAATAAACCTTATAACAAAATGGAATTAAAGGGGAAAAGGGATTTAACACCAATCTATACAAGTCTACCAATAGGCGAGGTTGCAATAATTTTCACAACTGCTGTTATGTGTGAATGATGTAATGCATCATCTAAAGAATGTCCATATTCAGTCAAACTATGTCCTTGGATTTTATACATTTCATTTAAAACTGGACACTCAAAGAAATTCATAAATAAATAAATAAATAAATTCAATATTAGCATATTCCTTTGGCTTATGTACACATTTGTTTCTCATTATCGTAAATTTTGAATGCTAACAGTCCTCTGTTTTATTCAATTTAACAGTAGAAAACAAATACATGTATGCTATCAACTATTGATTTTTGGCTAACCAATGGATCACACGACCTACACCTAACGCCCCATAATATGATTTGGTACCTTTGTTAAATGAACAGGAAAAGACTTTTTAAAGAGTATTGTGTTCAAGTATAGATCTACGCAATTTTAGCTGTTTTTATTTTTATTTAATCACTTTTATATAGCGCCTTTTCAGCTCAAAGGCTGTTCAAGCTGTACCACTAGGACAGAAACTTCAGGCAAAAACAATGCGTACATTGTTCATTTCTTTCAAATGGTTGGGCTGATCACCCTAACAAACAATCTTAAATCATAACCATACAGTTGTCTTCTAAAGAAAATCAAAACTCTATAGAAAATAAATTTGTAAAAGGGATTGAACTCCATCTCAACTATAATACACCTTGTGGATTTGCGCAAGTGCTAGATCAGTTTTAAGCATGACACAAAGAGTAACACTAAATTCAATAAAACAAATATTTAAAATTTGTAAACTGCATAATGTGGCGAATCTATTTTTCTGTAACATGTATTACTTCAAGGCAGTCTGCTTCGTCCATTTTTACCAACGGATGTTCACATTACCGATTCCATGGATAACATGTTTTGAAGTAATTAAGCTTTAGATTACGAGAAGTTTGATTATTTCTCAAAGGGTTCTGTTTATTTAATTTGGTATTTTATTGCTACGCACGTGTGGGAAGACGTTCATAAAACAACCAACCAACCCAAAATACATACACATAATTGGAGGAGATGCAGACACAATCATGTTCGCCCAATTTCGAAACAGACGTCTCTACTTAGATCAGCAAAGAAGGTGTCTCGTCTACATCCTTTGGAATCACACTTAGCATTGGTTACTATTGTGGAACACGCCCGCAGTACTTTTCAGGAGTGATTGTACTAAAGCCAAGTGCTTTTAAGACACGAAATTCGTCGGGGACCACCACCGAATTTCAAAAACGGACATTTTCTTGTTCAAGATGCTGTTCTTAACCTTTTCGCTTACAGCTTAACTGGATGGATGAATGTTCAACCTCTACCATGCATGGATGTTTGAAGTTTTACTAGTATATTATTATATCTATATATGTATAATACAATATTTTATTTACTAGTAAAATTACAAGAAATATTCTAGCACAGAATGTATTAGATATAAAACAAAAATATCTATTTTGAACGAATATTAATTATAAATCTGAATGTAGTTTCAGAATGCATAGATTCTATTGTATGCGTAATAAAACAAATCAAGAACACTATAGCTTGAGTATGAAATTTTTGTTTTGGTGATATAAAGTGGTATCCGACGAATTTCGTTTTCTAAGTCATTTATTTAGCCTTAGTGCAATTAGTCGGAAATGAGAACTGGCTTTGTATGTGGGTGTTTGTCTGTAATATTGAAAATTATCCAATGTATTTATTGTTTTGTTGTACATTTTTGTATCTTGTGATTAAAACAGATTAAAACATATTTAAAATATGAAGTGAGGATTAAAGGATGCATTTAATCAACATGTGTTACGTTATTTTTTTTTTTAAAAGGGCAATTAATTTAAAATGTTTATCTACATTAAATCCGGTTTTGTGATGCTTAAACAGATTTGATTAAAAAATCAATATCTTAAAAATAAAATATGTTTGTTGTTAACTAAGATTTTGCGTGACGTGTACTCTTATTCTAAAGCACTTATTTAACGTCAAATATTGCGAGTGCATCAGCCTCGACAGTCCCAGATACTCATCGTAGCCTCGGGGTAAGCCAACAGCGTTGAACAAGATTACAGGAAATCGAAGGGCGGTCCACACTAATTTGTGCAAAAATGACTGTTTGGTTTCTATTTCATCGGGCTGTTGGATCTACTTATTCCAGGCAGGACGGTGTCTGGAGCCCGCAGACTGTAACAACATCTGGAACTGTAATAACATTGAGAGTAAAAGATGAAGAGACTGATCTAGCTAGACGCTTTAAGGGAGTCGGGGTCGTTCGTTGTTGCACATCCTGTAACACGTTTCGATAAAACATAGAAGGAAACAAGTCGACTCCTCGCTTTCTAAAACTCAGAATGGAAGTGGTCATGGAAATCTTACGGTGGTAGTAGTGGTAGTTCTCCTGCTGCCTTTGAGTCTTATAGCGATCCTCGAGTACTGAGTGTAGCTAGATATCATGATGAGAAAGCATAGAGTCTATAAAAAAAACTATCTTTGGGTCGTTTTCTTTCGTCCCCCCTTCCATTGAATACCCTGATTTTCGCTTCTTCTTCTTTCCTTCTTGTTGTATTTCCAACCTCCGCATTTGCTCTATCTCAAGGGTCCAGGTCACTGGAATCAATTATTTGCTAAACATAACTGTTGTTCATCTATCTCAATAAACGGCTCAACCGAATTTGATAAATTTTGGCGAACCGGTACCAGTTCAGTGGGTAGATTACCGTCCCCGGACACAATAGCGTATAGGGGACTATCCGGTACCGAGGTCATGGCCAAGCTTTATGTGGTAGCCAGCTGGTCGGTCAGTTGGTCATTCGATTGATCCGTCGGTCGGTATTTCATTTTATTTGTTCAACACACTTTGTTTGCATTATCTCAAGTACGACTTGACCGAGGTGTGCCTTTTTTGCACTACTCAACCCTTTATGACATTTATATTTGCACTGTCTTACAGATTAAGGTTGCTGAGCTTCATCATACTGTCAACACGTTTTGCGGTGTATTTCACTTTGGCTGAACAGGTTTTGATACATTTTAGCTTGGAGAAAGTGACTGTCCGATCGTTTTCTGTTTTCATTTTGCTTCTATAGGATAAATCATTGGCAGGACAGCTCCAAGAATATGAACACTTTTAAAATTGTGTGTGTGTCTGAGCGCGCGCGTTCCTGTATGTATAGGCCTAGTATAGGAGTGGTTTTCCTCCAAACATCGTGTTAAGCTGTAATCATCTTTCCGCTGTAATAGCCCGTGTGACTGTCCTAATCAAGCACAGGCTCCAACGGCCTTTCAAGCTAAGATTTGGGATTAGTGTTGATTTCCCACGAGAAATAAACACAGATTGCTTTAAACTGCTGCACTTCCTTTGAAACCCGACTACCTTGCAATCAAAAATGAAAAACGTTACCTTGACTATGTTATAAAGAAAAATAAAAAAAAACAATTCTGTCATACATCATTACCTTATCGCTCCCTCGTGGTGAAATGTTGATTTGTCTTTTCTACCGTAACCACGATCAGAGAGAGAAAGAGAGAGAGAGAGAGAAAGAGAGAGAGAGAGAGAGAGAGAGAGAGAGAGAGAGAGAGAGAGAGAGAGAGAGAGAGAGAGAGAGAGGATAAACAGACAGACAGAGAATGAGAGAGGAGGTCGGGGGTGGTAATCAGACATACAAACATACAAGCTTTTGAACTGGGATATTTAAAACTGTAATCGATTGAACGTTTCAGGTACGTGTTATAGACTGGTCGAGACTGACACTCTGTATTTCTTACGCCAATGTCAAAATTATTGCAATTCGCAATAAAAATAAAATCTCATATTTTTGCATATTCGCTTTCCCTGACTTTCTGTCTTCCCTTGGAGATTTAAACTTAATGTTCACCTGTGTCCCTCTGTCTTTCAAACCTTTCGTGCATGGCACCGTTAATTTCGAACAACAACCAAAAAATTTAGCTCTAAGACCACCAGATATTTACTGGATGTAATTGTCCTTCACTAGCCTGGTTATTGTATAGATTTGCGGTTGTTTTGCCTTTTCGCCGATTGTTGTTATACTGGCGGCAATTACTATATTTTAGGCAGACCACTCCAGCACTGAAGCCTGTCCCTTGTCCTCTACATTATCAATGACATCTCAGCATCAAAGAAAACTAACAGTGGCCCGTGGCACTATCACGTCATCGCGTGTACCTTTAAGAGGCGCTTGAAACCCAATTCAGAGATCGATCTCTGCTCTTTAAATACTCTTCCGGTGTTCATATTTTTCACGAATCGATCGATCCATCCTGAGTATCACCAATCCATCAGAGGGGCGCTTGACTTTTTTTTTAAACTTTTTTTTTTTACATTCTTGAAATGAAATACGTT
The DNA here is from genome assembly GCA_036898135.1 of Oncomelania hupensis. Classification (NCBI taxonomy): domain Eukaryota; kingdom Metazoa; phylum Mollusca; class Gastropoda; order Littorinimorpha; family Pomatiopsidae; genus Oncomelania; species Oncomelania hupensis. Next base: position 122,282,245 of record CM072511.1, on the reverse strand, counting down.
ATTGACATCCAAACTACTAGCCGGTATGCACAGGCGTTTCATGGCGTTTGGCGCTATAGTTCTAGTATTTGTAATTGATTAAAAACTGAGCACAGTCATTGGGCAACCGGGAGATATTGAGAGAAGGGACCTAGTGTAGGCAGGGTGTATATGTCTAACTGGCACTCAACCGTCTATGACATGAGTGTCAGGATCTTTAAAATCCATGCGATGGAGTGCGTGCGTGCACAGACTAAACCTCAGTGTATGCCCTCATCTGCCTTTGGACCGTCTGCTTTGAATCAGCTCCAATTTTCTCTCTTCAGCAAACCCTCGATCTCATCCTTCAAACAGAACCTAAAAACTCAATAGTTTCTCGTCTTCCTTTGCTCATTAGCCATCTTCCACAACAATGGTCTGTTCCTCATGGTCTCTACCAACCCACATCTGCAAGCGGGGTATATGGATATTTTTGTTAACGTTTTGACTTTGTATTTTGGTGTGTGAATGTGTGAGAATTGCGCTTTGAGCCGATATTTTAGTAGGATAAAGCGCTATAGAAATATACTTACTGTTGTTTTATTATTCATCGGAAGGAGTAAGCTTAACAGGCGCATGCCTGTGCATCAGGGTCGTATTATTTTCTCGACACACTTCAGGCCGCCAGCCTTGACATTTCGAACCACTGCCTGCAGTTACCATCGCTTAACATTCAACGATAATGGTGTGTACACCGGTGGTAAAGGTTCCACCGAAAATGAATATCAAGACTGCTGAGGCGGGGTCGCATTGATCTGTGATAATACTCTGTGTGGGCTCTGGTGTTTGATTCCGCCGGTGCCATTCAGAGCATATTTAAAGGGATACACCTTGACCACGCCCTCTTTGCAGATCCTTTTAATATTCAGAGTGAGTGTAGCGCCACTGGGGAAAAAAAGTACAAAAAAAGAATCATTTCAAAAGTATAGTTAATATTTTTTAATGAAATTCTTTCGTAGTTTTTGTGCCTATTAATAGCATTTATAACTAGCAAGCCAACATGCTGAAGCTAAAAATAGCAGCTATCAATGCCGGTAAGAGACAGAACCCGTAAAATACAATTGCTGATAAAGGTTTTTCGTTTTAGGTTGATATAATAGGCCCTACCCTACCTCAGACACGACAGACGCACTCTTAAAGTCGCGTGGTTCACACAGCTCAGAAATAGGGTCACATGGCTTTGATATCGATGTGCCGTTAAAAAAACCAAGGGAAATCACTCACTGTCAGAACCAACAGGGAAAATTCAAACTGAAACAGTTGGTTTGAGCAACAAAAGCTCACTGTATTATTGTTTAATGTCATCATACAATGCGAATTTTAGGGTACACCCGTTGTTGTCTAAAGCAAGCAAAGCGTTCGAACTGGGCCCTTTTAACATAAGGACAAAGAGGAACAGCAGCCAGAGGTTCTTTCGGTTGAAATGTGTCAATGTTTTATAGAGAACCGTGAAAGATTGATTTATGAGTGTTGGCACTAAAATACCACAATTACACAAATGGCACTCACTATACAATCCGCCTATGAAGGAGCCCAAAGAGAACATTGCGCAACTTCAGAAATACGAATACTGTAGCTGCAGACACTATACAATCTCCCTATGAAGGGGCCCAAAGTGAACATTGCGCAACTTCAGAAATACGAATAGCTGCAGACACTATACAATCTCCCTATGAAGGGGCCCAAAGTGAACATTGCGCAACTTCAGAAATACGAATAGCAGCAGACACTATACAATCTTCTTACGAAGGAGCCCAAAGTGAACATTGCGCAACTTCAGAAATACGAATAGCTGCAGACACTATACAATCTCCCTATGAAGGGGCCCAAAGTGAACATTGCGCAACTTCAGAAATACGAATAGCTGCAGACACTATACAATCTCCCTATGAAGGGGCCCAAAGTGAACATTGCGCAACTTCAGAAATACGAATAGCTGCAGACACTATACAATCCCCATTTGAAGGAGCCCAAAGTGAACATTGCGCAACTTCAGAAATACGAATATCTGCAGACAGAGCGCACATGTGTCAAAACGAACTAGAAATGTAGGCGGGTGTTCTTCTTGTGTGGGCAAGAAGAAGGGTTAGGAGGGGTGGGTGGGTGGTGAGGGGAGCTCGTTGGTATAGACCTACGTGACCCGGCTTTCTTTGAACAATGTAACCATTAGTGTCTTTCTCTTGTTTTGCTGTCTTAAATATTTGTTATATTTCATTCCAAGGACGTCTCCCACAATTACGAGAGCTTCAAGTTGTCGGTTGCAATGCTTAAGTTTACACAATGTATTTGTCAAGATAATCTTCCCTCCACCTACTCCCCCCCCCCCACCATCCCAAAAAAGAAAAAAGAAAATAAGAAAAAATAAAATAAAATAAAATAAAAATATAAATAAATAAATACATTAAATAAAATAAAGGAATTACAACAAATAAATAAGTACATTAAAAAGTAATAAATAATTTTAAAAAAAGAAAATGATTAAAATTAATCAAGGTGGTTTTACTTTCATTTCTATTATCTTCTTCCTGCTTTTTTGTTTCTATATCCCCTCTCTTAAGGTTCTCTCTTAAGGTTCTACATTCTCTCTCTCTCTCTCTCTCTCTCTCTCTCTCTCTCTCTCTCTCTCTCTCTCTCTCTCTCTCTCTCTCTCTCTCTCTCTTAAATTCTTCTGTAACTTCTGTAACTTCTTCTTTGTCGTCTTCTTCTTCTCTACTCGTCCTTTTTCTATTGTCATATTACGAGGTTTCGCAAATTGAATGTCGTTGGATGAACTGATCCCATCCTCCTATTATGTAATTTTGCTGTCCATTCCACGTCTCCCACTTTCTGCGACTAAACTCTTTCTGATTCCAAGACGCTACACACAGAAATACCTGTTTGTCTGTTTTACCTCTTCCCCCTTTTTCCCACCACCCTCCCCTCTACTCCTATGTTTTCGTTTGTCTTTTGTCTCCTATACGTGTTTTTCCCATAGTCTGGAGGCTTACTTTAAGAAGAAAAAACAACGCAATAGTCTCACCTCACAATCCCATTAACCACAAAATAAAAGAAGTCTACAAGCTGCGCATCTTCGCTTCAGAATATATGTACATTGAAATTAAGAAGAAGAAGAAGAAGAAGAAGAAATACTACTACTACTACTACTACTACTACTACTACTACTACTACTACTACTACTACTACTACTACTACTACTACTACTACTACTACTAATAATAATAATAATAATAATAATAATAATAATAATAATAAATAAATAAATAAATAAATAATAATAATAATAATAATAATAATAATAATAATAATAATAATAATAATAATAATAATAATAATAATAATAATAATAATAATAATAATAATTTGAAGAAAAAGAAAAAAAGAAGAAAATAGTAACACCAACAACATCCACAAAAATAATAATAGTGCTTAAATGTTTATCATTTCAACGAAATCATTTTTCAAAAAGGAATTGCCTGCTTCTTTTGCTATTGAAAGAGAAAAAAGAAGAGAATAAGGCAGCCCTTTCGTGGGTTAGTCTGGCCTTGGGTGGCTCTTGCTGTACAGAATCCTTTGGTGTGGACCTTGGATTATGCAGGACAAGGCGACACAACATATGTTCTCCCCGACTGGCTACTCGTCTTCTGCTTTTGGTGGTGAGCAGGACTACATTGTCGATTGGCATTTTATGCAGGTTTGTGGCAGTGACCTACAGAGAGTGTCGTGGCACTAGTAGCCAGCAATCTGGTTTACTACCAACACGCTTCCCCGCTTTTGCAATGCACATTTTGCTTTTACGTCCACCTTACGAGCGATAAATGAAAATAACAGTTTAAGTTCGGCCGTGTTTTCAATGTGGTGGCAGAGAGGCGGGAATCAAATACTCCACTCGGCTACAATTGGCGCCCAACGTAGGGCAGGATGATGCTGGACCGTAGAAACGGTTAAAGACAATCATTCACTGTTAAGTCAGTGAATGGAGACTAACTTGGAGTAGTCAATATCGGTTCCAGACGTACCAATGAACTATTTTCTAAAACTTAAGCTAACCCTGAAAACCCCGCATACTACCGCGTCCTGAAACCATTATTTACACTTAAATACTCCAACAAACCGACAGAAATTCCTCCTTTTGGTATCAGAATACTTCCTCACTTTGATACTGCAGGCATAGATATTGACTCTGTTAATGACGACCAACTGTTAACTGGCTGAACTCCCACCTTGGAAACTGATCAACCTTATCATAAACTTCAGCTTCACTTCCTTTAGAAAGAACGACACTTCCGATGCAGTTGATAAGCAACTTTACCTATGTAGCCGAGCGGAGTAGTTAACTCCCGGCTCTCGGCCACCTCCTTGAGAACACGACCCAACCCGAACTGTTATTTTCATGTATCCCCCATAAGAGAGACATTAAAATTGTTGCATTGCAAGGCGGGGAAGTGACACTCTCTGCAGGTCACTGCCACAAACCTGCATAAAATGTCAATCGACAATGTAGTCCTGCTCACCACCAAAAGCAGAAAACGAATTGTCAAGCGAAGAGAACATATGTCGTGTCGCCTTGTCCCGCATAACCCAATGGCCGCACCAAAGGATTCCGCACAGCAGGGGCCATCCAAGGGTAGACTAACCAACAAATGGAAGGTTGACAATCTCTCCCAAGCGTGAACAGTTGCCTTCTATTCCGCCACACCTAGAACAATGTTCACTGTATAAAGGATACGAAAAACGTTGTACCGACGGGATGAAGAAAGGAGATGCGGTTGCTTCTGCGTCGGTCTCTGGGAGACACCTCGATCAGCCTTTGCAACAGCGTATACCTGATTTTTGTTCTGTTAATACAGTTGAGCTCAAAGCAATTCATTTAGCTCTAAAGCAGTTTATCAATCCAAACGATCCTCGTGTTTAATTATGTCAGATTCACTTTCAGCACTTAGGCTCTTTCCACGAGGAAAATATCACAACTTGTGTATGAAGAAAAAAATATTGTTTTTATGTGGTTACCTAGTCACAATGGCAATATAGAAGTGGACAAAGCTGCAAAAGAAGCACTTAGTCATGATTTTCCTTCTGAGGTTTTTCAGTGTGTCCCTTATTCACATATGCGTTATATGACTCGCTCTCATTGCAAACAGCTTTGGCAGAGTGGTCTAGTCAAATTGATAATAAATTGGTTTCAAATTTTACCAGATTGGTCGGATTCTTTGCCCAACTTTGCTTCTAGTCGAAATGAGGAAACTCTTTGGCTCGACAGCATATTATCGGGCATACATATGTGATGTGACTGAAGTTATCTTTTAAAAGGTGAAGAACCAGCGTGGTGCTTTGCATGTGATAAATCGTTTTCCGTTCGCCATTTTATGTCTGAATGTGCTGATTTGTTTGATCAAAGAGAAAGCTGTTTCGGTTCAGTACCTTTTAATGAGATTTTTAAAGTGTACAATGGTCAAAACCTGTTTAAATGTTGACGTGATATTGGCTTGTATTATCACATCTAGGTCATGTCATTGTTGTTGTTTTTACATGGTTTAAATTCCAACAGTATTGCTAGTTTTACCATGCATCTTTTATCATCTTTTAATGTTCTAATCTTGCTTGGAAAACACTTTCTGTGGTCCTGATTCGGCTCTTTGAAGTCCTCTGGACACAGTAAGTATTGATTATCTATCTGTCTTTAGGGGAAGTAATTATTCTGAACACTAATCATTTGATAGAGGTAACAGTTCCTCACTCCGTACAGTTCCCACTCTGCGTGCAACAGATATAATATAAACATGTACACATTTTCATAGTATTATGTTTAACTTGATTTGACTAACCAACTGGACAATGTGTTGGAACAAGTAACATGATAACATAAATATATAAATACAAATGAAAGGATATTATTTGATTTTAATTACATAAGCTTACCACTGTTTGAACCCTCTTCCAACACACACACACACACACACACACACACACACAATCGCCATTGGAAAAATAATAAATATTTATATTAAATTATGCTAATTATGCACATACACGCACACACACACTTGCGTTCTCCTTCAGACACACACACACACGCAGCACACACACACACACACACACACACACACACACATGCTCTTCCACACAAATAGTGAAACACGCACGGATACACACAGGAACACAAAACTCTCTCTCTCTCTCTCTCATCTCATCTCATCTCTGACTCCCCTATCTGCCTGTCTGTCTGTCCCCCTCTCTCTCCCGCACAAATCTGTACGCAGTGCACGTGCAGAACAAGCAAAAGGACACAGTCACAACTTCCCGAGCGCGGGCGGGCGGCGTACATCGTTCTGAATGACGCGGTAGGGTTGGAATGAATAAGAGAAGAAGAACAAGAAAGAGGACGAAGTTTCGGAACAGACAGCAAGGTTTAGACGAGAAACCCAGGGGAGGGGAGAGAGAGAGAGAGAGAGAGAGAGAGAGAGAGAGAGAGAGAGAGAGAGAGAGAGAGAGAGAGTGAGAGAGAGAGAGAGAGAGAGAGAGAGAGAGAGAGAGAGAGAGAGCAGACCTCACAGTAGTTGGTTCGATAGCGTTGATGAATGGCCCAAGCGATTCTTTCGTCCACTCACACATAATTTTTCAGCTTTTGGCTTTCTGCTTCAGTACCTTAGTTGTAGAGCATGTGTGTATAAACAAGGGCTGTGATTATATACTGTTAGTACACAGTAACGAAACAACCTGCTGATTACAACTATTTATTTGTGTACTTTTCAAGTAAAGAGATGTAGGTCTAGTTCTATATCTATATCATTTTGTGTTTCTTAGTCTATAAAATCATTTCGGTGAATAGACGAAAGGAAATCAACAAACTCGGCGTTTATTTCCCTTTTTTTCAGTAACCAATAGTTTTGGCCATAGCTGTTTTTGTTTGTTTGTTTGATTAATTTTTTTTACAATTAGAGTATGTAAATAAAGGTAAGACTCCATACACTTATCTTTCAAATATGGACATCAATCGTGATTGCCAACGTGCTTATATGAATATCTGGTGCAAATCCTTGTTTTGAAAAATATGTTGTGTTATGTGGCATTGAGCATACATCAAAGTTTCATTTGCCCGCAGATTACTTCACATGGTGTACATCAAGTGAAGGATTACCTTTGTTACTCACACTATACTGAACGTCTGCTATTCCACACGGATTGATTCGCAATTGTGGATACATACAGTACGATTATCCAGTTTGTTTTTATGTGCTTTAAAGCTTACTGGTTGTTCCTTGTGTGTTTGTGTGAACACTAAGTCTTCTTCGACTATTGGGCTATTTACAATTAATTCGCCGAATTTCGCATTTAGTGAATCTTTAAACAGAAAGAGAGCGTGATTTTCAAGGTTTGTGGATTTTACACTATTTAATTATTATTGCATTTTATTTAATTTATTTGATGTTATTTTATTTATTTATTGGGTTTGAGACGTTCGCTTAAAGGAGAAGAGGTAGAAAGATGGAAGGGGATTGGTGTATAAATACGCACTTTAGTTTTAAAGTTAATTTGCATTATGATGACGTAGCTAATATTTATCGTTGAACAAGGGATATACATTTAAAAAAAACTCAAATAAAATAAAGAATTTAAGCAACTTAAGTAGAGAACAACTTGACACTTTCATAGGAAATTAATAGTTTGTGCTTGTGTGCTTTTTGCTTTTCTTCTTAAAACGTTTTTTATTTTTTATTTTTAATATTTTTTATTTTTTTGTTTTAACTGCGACAGTTTGTTTGAATTGTCTTTTCTTCTTTTTGGTATTTAGAAATAATTTTTTGACTCAGACCAATCGAATATTCAGCGCAAATGATAACAGATTAGTTCGGTTTTTGTTTTTTAGTTTTCATTATTAAAAACAAAATCAAGTAGAATAAGCTTGGATTTGCATTTTAAATTTCAGGTTGAATAACCTTGAATTTGCACTTTATTGATGTGTGTGTTAGTATTTACTCAGCGTTAATAGTTTTTATTATTACAATACTAATTATCGAATAGTGGGCACAAACTGAAGCTTGTTCCATTCCATCTTCTGGTTCATATTTAAAATAGTTTTTACATGTTACTGCGATTTTCCTTTCGTTTGCTTTTATTGGTGTTTGTTTATCTCATTGTTCTTTTGGGGTATTCCTACAGCGTGCCTTTAAGCTTCAAAGCTTTTCAAAGCGCTGTACACCGAGATGTACAACATGTAAAAAATTCGATTTTCAACACTCAATATTTGATAACGTTAATGCCACACGCAACTTTCAAACAGCTTCCGTTTTCATCAGCGGAAATAACTAAATCAATATCCGTAGGTGATATAAGCTACATTAACTAAATAATGTGTTTAATGTTAAGTCAAGTAGAGTCAAGTCAACAAGTATTTATTACCCACAACGGAGAAACCATACAGCGCATTAGTGCGTCTTAGCAAGTAAAGAAAATATCTCATTACTTTTTCACTTTAGCAAGTAACTGATGAGACCCAGCCTGTGAAATGTTTTCCATCGTCACATGGAATAAAGCAGAAAACTGCTAGCTTTTTCCGGCTTTGTTTTTCAATCGTAACATATTATGCTACAAAGGAACACAAGTTTCTCTCACATGTGTAAGGAATAATATTCACACATAATAAAGAAAAAAAGAAAACAAAGAAATACAGAAAAAAATAAAGTAAGAAAGAAAGACATTACATGATAATTGCTTTAGGTCCAGCGGACTCTTCCGAGCCAAATCAGGACCGGACAACCCCCGATCCGCATAAAAGATCTGCTTAAGTAACCCTAGTGGTAAAACTGAATGCTATCCACCAGCCAGTCACTTTACAAAATAAAGACATCCCACGCAGGGGAGGCTGAGGCTATGCTCTAATTTATCGAACCCCCGTTTACAAAAACAAAATAGAATACAAACATCATTATAAATTATCAACAAAACACATACATATAAAATGCCTACATTGCTAAATAATAACATCATAGGAAGCCCTATTACCACCTGGCAGAAAGCGTCCAATATTTCCAAGCTGATCCAACAGACCTCACACACAAACAAGGAGTCTTGTCCCGGAAGAGTTTTCAAGAAAAAAAAAGGTAGGTGACTGGTCTAGCGAAGAAGAAGATAGTATAGCAGATTGATAGAACAGAGCAGGAATGAGAAAGAACAAATGAGAAAGACAGCGACAGTGGGAATTTAAAGCTCTACATTTCCAGAAAGTGGGGATACTATTTATACTGAAACCCCCGGCACCCAAACGGGGGTAAAGAGAGAAAGAAAGAAAGAAAAAGGTAAGTAAATGAATAAACAAATAAATAAAAATGTAAATGTAGGAAAACAAATTACAACATTTTTTTGAAATGTCGGGAACATGGTGATTTTCTGAACAGCCGGTGTTTCCCTGGTCTTTCCTCTCCTTAATACGCGTTGTTTACTTTCTGTACATTAGGCTTAATAATAATTTGCCACCTGTCACAGTCCCAAGATCGCTGTTAATAATATTAATTGTTCTTAAGGAATCGTGACTGGTCTGCCTTAACAGGACACGCTTACAAGTATTTGACAGACGTTTAACTATCAACGCAACAAACCCAAGGATGATCAGAAAATTAATGATGTGGGAGAAGTTGTTAACATTTATTTCAATAGTTAAACGGTAGGATCTTGTTGATATTGTTTCTTTTAACAATTAAGAAGTGCTTTCTGTCTGTCTCGCTCTGTCTGTCTGTTTCTCTTTCTCTGTCTGTCTGTCTGTCTCTGTGTGTCTCTCTCTCTCTCTCTCTCTCTCTCTCTCTCTCTCTCTCTCTTTCTCTCTCTCTCTCTCTCTCTCTCTCTCTCTCTCTCTCTCTCTCCTGCCCCATCGCTCTCTCCCCTTTCTCTCCATCGCTTACTCTCCATATGAATGTATAAAATATGTTATTTTAAAGACTTTTCACATCGCAGTGATTTTAGACTAAGTTAAACAAATTAACATTAACTAATAAAAAAAACCATTCGGGTTATATTACAGATACTTTCATAATCATATAATACGTTCACCTTTTCTTCATCTTTTTCATATACAAATTTGTCAATACTGGACATTCCTACCCAAGTTATCTTGCATGTTCGTGTGTGTGTGTGAGCGCGCGCGCGCACGCGCGTTTATGTAGGCGCATATCCTATTGCGTATAGTTGTTCTTGCACATTCGGATTTAGTAAACTTGACTTGACTCGTTAGACGTTTGAGGCCCACTGGGCCTGTTCGTCTCTCGAAAAATAAAATAGTAACACTTAGTAGTGCGCGTGGTGGCTTTAAGTTGCTAATGGTAACATATTGGGTCGTAGAGGGTGGGAAGGGAGCGCCAGTGGCTGTCGAGGCGGGATTTAAAGGAATTCAGTGAGGGGGCAGATACAATGTTGTCTGGCAGGCTGTTCCAGGTGGTAACGACTCTGTTGGAGAAAAAGTGTCCCCTTACGTTCAGCCGGAAGCTCTTTTTGTAAAATTTGAGCGTGTGGCCACGTAGACTATGTTGTTCGCTGGGGTCCTCGAAATGCGGCCGTTGAGTGTCGTACGAGTTATGAAGGTATTTGTACACCTCGATCAAATCGCCTCGGCAGCGTCTGTGCTCCAAACAGGGCAGTCCCAATCTCCTCAACCGTTCTGGGTAAGGCTTGTCCTTCAGCCAAGACAGCAGCTTGGTTGCCCGTCTTTGAACGTCTTCGAGTTCGCAACAGAGCGGCTTTAACTGAGGATTCCACACACAATGAGCGTATTCTAAGACAGGGCGAACAAGACTCTTGTATAGTTGTACAAAGGTGCTTTCAGTCAAAAAGTCAAATGAGCGTCTGATAATACCGACAGTCCTGTTGGCCTTCGCTGCTGACTGTGACACCTGCTGCTTGAAATTCAGTTTACTGTCAATTATCACACCCAAGTCTCTCTCTGCCTCACTCTCTGCTAGCTGGACTGTATGAACAGTACCATTTAAGTCCCTGGTGCACATGTGGTACTTAGCATCAGATTTCTTGATTCCTAGTTTGAGGACACAGCACTTTTGTGGGTGGAATCTAAGTAACCAGTCACTAGACCACTGCTGCAGTCTATTAATATCTTCATGTAGCCCCTCAGTTGCTCCCACACTATCGCTCCTGGTGTAAACTTTAGTGTCATCGGCAAACATCTTTACTCTTGCATCAACGCAGCTTGGCAAGTCGTTAATAAAAACAACAAAGAGAAGAGGGCCAACGACGCTACCTTGGGGGATGCCACTATTCACTGCCACTTCGCTAGACTGTACACCACTAACGACCACTCTCTGATGCCTATCTTTCAAGAAAGAGGTGATCCACTGTAAGACTCTTCCACTGACGCCATGCGCTTGTAGCTTCAAGAGTAGCCTGCGGTGGGGGACAGTATCAAACGCTTTCTGGAAGTCTGTGTAGATTGCATCAATGCTTCCTCCGTCGTCCAAGATCTCCGTCCACTCGTCCAAGGTCTCCAGCAGTTGTGTGCAACAAGAGCGTCTAGGTACGAAGCCATGTTGTTCTTTACAGATGAGCATGTTCGCTTGCAAATGGGCCATGATTCTGTCACGTACTAGCCTTTCCATGCATTTGCATACGATAGATGTCAGACTCACAGGCCTATAATTACTAGCATCCGAACGGCAACCCTTGTTATAGATAGGTGTCACTACTGCCTGCCGCCACTCATCAGGTACCTCGCCGGATTGAAGTGACCTTTTGAAAATGATGCAAATAGGCATTGCAAGTACATGAGAAGCTTGGGACAGGATGAGTGGACTGATGCCATCGGGTCCGAGTGCCTTATCAACTTGCAGGTTTACTAAAACTTTACGTACCTCCTCCTCCTCTATGACAAAGTCTTCCAATTCTTGTTTGTAGTCCATGAATGGTGGGATAGGAAGTGGACCTTCATCCTTCTTTGTAAACACGCTTTGGAAGAAGGTGTTCAACACTTCTGCTTTTTCTAAGTCGTTTACAGTCTTTGTGCCATCAGGCTTCTTCAAGTCAGCAATTCCTGAACGAGAATTTGTCTTAGCCTTAATAAAGGACCAAAAAGCCTTAAAGCTTAACTGGGCGAGACAAACCGAACCTTGTCTCGGCGAACCAAAGGTCAAAATTGCGGTTTTATTCTTAATTGGGTCTTCCCGAGACCAGCCGAGACGAGACAGGAGATCGGGCGTCACGGCGAGCTCTTTCGTTTCTGAACTGGGTCTATTTTTAGCTGCGTCGAAACTGACATACCGTGACAAAGTTACGTTAGCAACAATGGCGGCCTTCGATCGTGAATTGAAAACTGCAGAAGATTTTGGAGTTGTTCTAGCGCTGTATGTCATAAGCGAGAACGAAGGGGCAGCAGGAAGAGAAAGAAAGCAAAAGGCAACAATGCCCTATGTGTTGCAAAGGCACCAGCAAGGTGCATTTCATGCACTGGTGCAAGAGTTGGCTGAACAGGTCAATGGCTATTCAATGATTTATAATTTTTACTGATTCAGTATTTTCACTGTTCTCTAGTCTAAATTAAGTTTGGATTTGGTGCACCTACTTCTTTTAAGTGTTGTAGTATTTCTTTAGATCAGTTGTCATTGACATTGATAGATTTTTCAGCAAATCAAAATAGTGTCTCGGGCAGGTTTGCTGCGCACGAACGGCAAGACGAAAGGCCGGCCCGCGACACGGCGAGACACGTCTCGATGTTCTCGCCGATCCCGTCTCGGATTGCTCGCCGAGCCTAGTTAAGGGCAAGGATGGTTCGGGTGTCTCGCCGAGACTGTCTCGGGTGTCTCGCCGAGACAAGGTTCGGGTTTGTCTCCGGCCAGTTAAGCTAGGGCCTAGCTTAACTGGCCGAGACAAACCCGAACCTTGTCTCGGCGAGACACCCGAGACAGTCTCGGCGAGACACCCGAACCATCCTTGCCCTTAACTAGGCTCGGCGAGCAATCCGAGACAGGATCGGCGAGAACTTCGAGACGTGTCTCGCCGTGTCGCGGGCCGGCCTTTCGTCTTGCCGTTCGTGCGCAGCAAACCTGCCCGAGACACTATTTTGATTTGCTGAAAAATCTATCAATGTCAATGACAACTGATCTAAAGAAATACTACAACACTTAAAATAAGTAGGTGCACCAAATCCAAACTTAATTTAGACTGGAGAACAGTGAAAATACTGAATCAGTAAAAATAATAAATCATTGAATAGCCACTGAGCTGTTCAGCCAACTCTTGCACCAGTGCATGAAATGCACCTTGCTGGTGCCTTTGCAACACATAGGGAAGTGTTGCCTTTTGCTTTCTTTCTCTTTCTGCTGCCCCTTCGTTCTCGCTTAGGACATACAGCGCTAGATCAACGCCAAAATATTCTGCAGTTTTCAATTCACGATCGAAGGCCGCCATTGTTGCTAACGTAACTTTGTCAGGTATGTCAGTTTCGACGCAGCTAAAAATAGACCCGGTTCAGAAACGAAAGAGCTCGCCGTGACGCCCGATCTCCTGTCTCGTCTCGGCTGGTCTCGGGAAGACCCAATTAAGAATAAAACCGCATTTTTGACCTTTGGTTCGCCGAGACAAGGTTCGGTTTGTCTCGCCCAGTTAAGCTAGGGCGGGTTTGTTTTCGAGTCTCTTGCGACTTTCTCTTCTTGTTTTTTCTGAGCATTTCGACACCTCTTTCATGAACAAAGCTACTAGTATCACGATACCACGTGTTCTATGTAATTTACAGAGATACCGGTAATCCACAGTGTTCATTAATAAAACTCAGTATTTTCAACGGCTTCCTATCGCCAAAACTTAATAATTACAATTATCGCGTAATAATAACAATTATCATGCGTTACAATTAGTATGGGATAATTACAACTATCACTAAAACTAACAAATATCTTTGGATGATCATATTTAATTTTCAGTTTTGGCTCTAGCAATACGTCTGGAAATGCGCTAAAACCGAAAATAATAAATTTCACCTGATAATTAAAATGTTTACATGTTAATTGTAAATATGTCGTGTTCCACGAACTGTTCGTTTTTTGTCTCAACCGTGCTAGCTATACGCGTGCGCAATATATAGTGACCAATTAGCGTAGACTTCCGAACACCCGCTCTGCGGGCCGATGCGCCATTCGCACGCGTAGGCACTGTTCACAGCAAACCTTAGGTTTTTGGAGCTACTTAAGCGTGGCCAAAACTAAAAGTTAATAAGTAACACTGTGATTTACTGGCATCTCTGTGAATTACACAAAACAGGTGTTAATTACTATTATCGCTGACACTTTGTAGACTGTAGGTGTTGGCGATAGTACGCCGCCGTAGCCAAAATAAAGCATGATCACGTAAAAATTGCAATCATCAAGTGAAAATTTTAATTAAGCTTATTCTGTGATAATTACACTTTTTTGTTTTGTCGTATTTCCATGCGGATTGCTAGAGCCAAAATTGAAAATTAAACAGGATCACGCGAAGATATGTGAAAATTTTCAATGATGATAATAATAATAATAATAATAATAATAATAATAATAATAATAATAATAATAATAATAATAATAATAATAATAATTTAATAATAATACTTTATTTTGTATAGCGCAATTCAAACATAAAATGCTTCACAAAGCGCTTGATCACGCGCAGCCACACACAGATACACACGCATAATAAATCTATTCTGCGTTTAAAAACAAGACAACATGTAAACCTAGTGAAGGTAACAAAGAAAGAAAGAAAGAAAGAGATTTCTCTTATATAGCGCACTTACAAGCTCGGAGAGCTTCTCAAGGCGCTGGCCCGTAATATCCACCAACAAATAAAAGTATAAAATCAGTCAATCAATCAATCAACGTATAAAATAAATGAGTAAGTAATGATAATTGTAATTATCCCTTGATACTTATAATTATTCCATGATATTTGTAATTATAAGGTTTTGGCGCTTGTTGGCCGTCATGAATTAGAACACAAAGGAAACAGACTGTATACCAAACATCTGACGTCCCCTATATGCTCATGTGTCCGGGGACATTAATTTATCCAAGAAAGAAAGAACCAAGCATCACTGTAACTAACGTTTATTAATTTAAATACAAGTAACTTTTATTTGCACGTTCCAAAGTGCATGTTTGCCGGTTGCATGGTGCAAATGTATTATAACAAACCATTACTCGTTACAAAAAGTCTCCATGACAATCTAATTTCACACAAAAAGGTGTCAGTCGTGAAATTATTTGGCTAATATTCTTTCAAGAAAATCTCATTCCAAAACGTTAGGTAATTTTAGATTGACTGCATCTACTATTTTTATATGCACTGACTTGTCACCAATTATGAAGCTTACATGTTATATAATATAATTCAGTTTTTTTTAATGTTACGTCTGTTTGCACATTGGTGACAAACAAGAACAACGAAAGTCGTTGGGGCTCTACAGATGATCGTTTAGCCAGCGTACTCCACCTTTCTCTGTCCTCAGCTTCGCTCAGTGTCAAGTCAGCCCATTCTCGAATGTTGTCCTCCCACCTTTTTTCTGTCTCCCTCTTCTTCTGCCTCCTTGCACCGTGCCTTGCAGGATGGTCTTTGCAAGACCTGATGATCTGGTGACGTGGCCATACCATCGGCGTTTCCGTTTCTTCACCACTGTGAGCATGTCATCGTGTTGCTCAATGGCTTGTGTATTTAGAGCACGTGAGTATTAGAGGTAATCCCTATAATTTCGAACGTATTTTACAGTACAAATACTAATCACAACCAATATTGTTACTAACAAGTTATCAAAAATCTGATCCATTGATGCCACAACGGTTTATGTTTATTAAACTCTCACGAAGCACAACTAAACTAGCGTTAATATTAAGAAACCCTTATAATTTATTTTCGTATTCGTAGCATTCAAAACCAAGTTTACCTTTAAAATACCTAGGCGACAGTTGTCATACTGACAATAATACCAACAACAACAACAACAAAAACAAAGAAGCATAATTTATGAAACGAAAGTGTGTATATATCTGTTAATGAAACTGGAACTTAGCATCCTATAATCGCGTGGATATTAGAGACAGGTGCCACAAACGTCACTATGGTTAAATTTGATCCAAATATATAGGTGGGATCCACTTTAATGTTAATGTTCCGGTCTTCCTTTTATGAATTGTTTGCTGGTTATGTGTTAATGTTGTGTTCTTCCTTTTTATTATTTGTTTGCTGTTATTACAGCTGTGAGGTGTGTATTGTATAGCTCTAATGCTAATGATAGCGACGGCCACACTGCGTAGCTGAGACTAGCCTGGACGAGTCTTGCGTTTGCCTCTCACTTGTGAGTCTCAGTTACGTTGTGTGAGCAACGCAGGATATTGAAGAAACCTGAGATATGGAATATGTCTAAACGTATCCAGCCTTTAAATAAAGCTGACTTTATTTCATATATTTATTTTTTAATTTTAATTTTTATTTATTTTTTTGGGGGGGGGAGGTAGGACGGGGGATATAGAAAGTTGTGGTTCTGATGCGGATTCTCCGGTTAGCTACTGGATCTTTCTGTAGTGGAGCGGGGAGAGGATTGGCCATGCTTGGGAGGGAGATTGCCCTCCTTAACGGAAGGAGTTTGTTCCTTTGTTGTCGATCTGCCCTTGTGTGGTTCCTGCTGTGGAGGATCTTTAAGTGTGTGCGTTGACCTCGAGATTATGAAGGACAAGACGACCGATGTTCTCCAAGCCTGGCCCATCGTCTTCTACCTTTAGGGGCACAAAAGGCCTAATTGTTGACTGGCATTTTATGCAGGTTCGTGGCAATGACCTGCAGAGGTTGTCGTGACTCTAATAACTGCAACTTTGTGTGCTCTCAGCATGCATCCCCACCTTGCAGGGTATCAATATTTCAAATCTATCTTTTGGAAAGACTGGATCATCAGTCAACATTCCAAAGTAAGACTGCTGCGCTCCCTTGTCATCTCCATCTTCCTATACGCTTGCGAAACATTGACCCTCACAGCAGATCTACAACGAAGAATACAAAGAATCGAATGGAGATGAGGTGCTACAGAGGACTTCTGGGCATTTCCTATACCTAGCACATCACCAACGACGAAGTCCGACAGACCATCACACAAGCCATTGGACAACACGATGACCTGCTCACAGTGCTGAAGAAACGGAAACTCCGATGATATGGCCATGTTACCAGATCGTCAAGCCTTGCAAACACCACCCTGCAAGGCACAGTGCATGGAGGTAGAGAAGATGGAGACCGAAAAAGAGGTGGGAAGACAACATTCGAGAATGGACTGGTTTGACACTGAGCGAAGCCATCAGGGTTGCTGAGGACAGAGAAAGATGGAGTACGCTGGTTAAACGATCATCTGTGGTGCCCCTACGACCTCCGAGTTACGGGATAGAATAGGATAGGATATGACCTTTTGAGGGATAAAACCAATATATAGATGTCCTAATGGGAAGTTACCGAGTGTGGATGTCCGACACTCCCCGGGAAAACAAACAAAATAATAATATACTACTAAGTTTTAAATGGTCTGGTAGAGTATATTTCTTAATCTTATATTTTTTGTTTTTCTCTTCTTAGGTGTTTGAATACATCCAATCTTTAGTAAGAGCTGACTTTTGTTTTTACTTATTCGAAGTTGTAGTTCTGGTGTGACCTTCTGCGGTGCGTTGGACCTTGCCAGATCGACGAATATGTATTTTTCAGTATTATACAAAAGCCTAACAACATACGCAACAACTATAGTAGTGTTTGAATGTAGGCAAAGGTGAAGGAATGTCCAGTTTCCCTTCGGTCGTTAAAGAGAGGAATCCCTTGGGGTCATGAGCAATCTTGCCACTGTGGATTGTTCTAACCTATAAAGGGAACAGTGAAAGCCCCAGTTGAAAACCTGTCTTGCCTTTGTAGGCATGACAGATTCACTGCGGCAACAGTACCCCCGTTGGAGTGCCGGGGGTTTCAGTATAAATTGTATCCCCACTTTATGGAAATTTAGTGCTTTAAATTCCCACTGTTGCTATCTTCCTCATATACTCTTTCCCATTCCTGCTCTGTCCTATCACTCTGCTATACTATCTTCTTCTTCGCTAGATCAATGACCTACCTTTTTTCTTGAAAACTCTTCCTGGACAAGACTCCTTGTTTGTGTATGAGGTCTGTTGGATCAGCTTGGGAGTGTTGGACGCTTTCTGCTGGGTGGTCACTAGGGCTTCCTATGATGTTAGTATTTAGCAATATAGGCATTTTATATGTATATGTTTCGTTGATGATTTGTAATGATGGTTGTATTCTATTTTGTTTTTGTAACCGGGGGTTCGCGTAGTTGAGGTAAACCCTCAGCCGTCCCCCGCGTGGGATGTCTTTATTGTAAAGTGACTGGCCGGTGGAGGGCGTTCAATTTTCCCACTAGGGTTGTTTCAGCAGATCTTTTATGCGGATCGGGGGTTGTCCGGTCCTGATTTGGCTCGGAGGAGTCCGCTGGACCTAAAGCAACAATAAATCAATCAATCAATCAAAGAGAGAAACGTCAGTGATATCCCTTTCTTAGGGCCAGCTTGGTGATGGTGGATATTATCTTCTGCCCCTCACTTGGTTATTTTTCCCGTTTGTATCGAGAACCAGGTCGCTCAGTAATAGCTCTGTTGTGTCTGTTGTGCGATATGTTTTGTTTCTCTGTATGTTTGATCATCCCACCAATGACTAGTTTTTGCTTAACCTCTCGACACGTGAGCGCGTGCCCTAACCACTGCTTTGTCGCGCCACTTTAGATTGAAGCGTTATTTCAATTAGGACGGACTTGAAGACTCGATATAATTATGTGAAATTACTACTTATACTTGCATAACTACTTAGAAAGTAAGCGTAATGCACTTATTGAAGAAGTGCTGAGATACAAATAAATGTAAGCGAATTTATATAATGAATACATCGCTCCAGGATAAACATATAATCAAGATATTTAGTTGCATCCACTTGTGTACATTATTAATTTATTCCTTATCAACGTTATTTACTTCTTGTCCATTTCATACATATAGATATTAAACACATTCACACGCACACACACACGCACACACACACCCGCACACACACACACGCACGCACACACACGCACATTCCCATAATCTTGATTACGACTTTGATCACGTTATATACAAGAATATTTTATTACCGTCTAGAACCCGAGGCTACAAAAATTTCAATTAAAATTGCTTTCTTAGTTGAAATAATATCAGTATAAATCAGAAACAAAATACACAAAAAACACCAAGAAAAATATAAAACTGAAATTGAAATAATATCAGGTCAACTTCAGAAGCAACATATAACCTTTTATATTGAAAGCTTGTATCACGTTCCAACGTTTCGAAATGTATTCATGTAATTATGATTCTTTCGATGTTTGCGTCTCAGAATCCCAAATGCATCGTATCCTATCCCGTAACTCGAAAGTCGTTGGGGCTCCACAGATGACCCTTTAACCAGCGAACTTCCTCTTTCTCTGTCCTCAGTAACCCTCATGGCTTCGCTCAATGTCAAGCCATTCCATCCTCAAATGTTATCCTCTCGCTTCTTTTTCTGTCTGCCTCTTCTTTTGCCTCCTTGCACCGTGCCTTGCAGGATGATCTTTGCAAGACCTTATGCTCTGACGACGTGGCCATACCATCGGAGTTTCCGTTTCTTCACCACTGTGAGCATGTCATCGTGTTGTCCAATGGCTTCTGCGATGGTCTGTCGGACTTCGCCTTTGGTGATTTGCTTGGTATAGGAAATGCCCAGAAGACTTCTGTAGCACTTCATCTTCTGCTTTGTATTCTTCGTTGCAGGTCTGCTGTAAGGGTTCATGTTTCGCAAGCGTATAGGAAGATGGATATTTACCTGAATTTACCAGAATTTACCTGAATTTACCTGAGTGGCCACTGAGCGCGGCCGACGGTTTAAGAAGTTTGAGAACTTATTTTAACCCCCTTAACTCATACCTGTCAAGTGCTACGGATTTGTGCGTAGCGCTACGCATTTTAAACATTTTCCCATTGCTACGGCGGATCACAAAGCTGCTACGCAATTTTTCAAAAGTGACGATAATATTTTTTAACCAAGGGGGTTTTCGCGCGAAAGTAGTCTGTTCCGGTCGAGTCCGGTTTAAAGACACTTAGTAAAAGCACCGCACTTCCGCAACACGTGTTCGTTCAGAACTTCAGTCTAAGATCAGTCTTTGTGAGGGAGAGACAGACGGAGTTCAACAAAGAAAATGGCAAAGCCTCCACCTAAAAAACTCAAACGACCAGGAAGGCACCTGCCTGAATGGGAAACCGATAAGGATTTTGAAGGCGTAGTGGAGAAGTCAAAAGAAAGTGAAGAGTTTACATTCTGTAAAGCCTGCCGGAAAGATGTGCGTGTCGTTATTTTGAAAAACGTACATGAAAATGTTTATAATGATAATGGTAATAATGTTGTGCATTAACAAGATTTTACAATAAATTTGTAAACACATTGGATGTGTGTGTTTATATTGGATGCAGAAGTTTCCAGTTTTGTTGCGAATCGCGTGATTTACATTAGTGCTACACCAAACCTCCATTTGCTATGGTTTTTCTGTTAAATTGCTACACCACAACCCGAAAACCCCTTGACAGGTATGTTAACTGTCTCTTTATCATGGCGGTTTTTGAACTGGTTGACGGTTTCAGCTTCAACAATTGATTGTTTCAGTGCATTCCATGGGTTCACAACTCTTTGTGACAAAAAGTTCTTTCTGAGATTCAGTCTAGATCTATCTTTGAACAGTTTGTTGCTGTGACCTCTATGGTAGAATGATGACTGGCATGAAGTAAAACATTTGTCGGCAGAAACTTTTTCAAGCCCCTTTATGATCTTGAATGTCTCGATGAGATCTCCCCTGTCTCTCCTTTCTTTTAATTTCTGCAAATTGCAAAAAGCTAGTCTCTCATCGTACGGCAGGTGACCAATCCCTGTGATCAATCTCGTAGCTCTCCTCTGCACCTTTTCCAACTGTGCGATGTCTTTTTTGACAAGAGAGCATAGCAGACTTCTTGGAGTGTAGACTGATGGTCTGTTTTTCCAAATGGGCTTCAACCTTGTCAGTGCCGCAGTCGTTTTTTGCGATACTGGAGAGAACTTCCTGTCGGGACCCATAGTCTGATACCTAAAATATTTGAAGCCATGCACCGTGTTGAAGGATTGGCCTTGGACTTTGATGTCTATGTTGATGCCATTGGTGTTGTTGGTCATCATTTTGGTTTCCTCTGTACTTAGTTCCATTCCAAAGGCTCTGGAGGTGGTGTCAAGCCTCTGTACCAGCTGTTCAAGTTCTTGTTCCTCTCCAGCCAATCCATCAATGTCATCTGCAAAACGGAGATTGGAGATTGCTCTACCCCTTATGCTGACATGATGCATCGTATATCATGACACATTTACCATTTGATTTTAGTTCATGACTACAAAACAACGAAAACTTACATCATCATCATCATCATCATCATCATCATCATCATCATCATCATCATCATCATCAACAACATACTGGGTGCTGTACGCGTTTTTCCCCCAATCAAAAATCAGACTCAAAGCACGGCGATCTGTACAAACATACCTGCTCATATGTTTCACACACTCTCTCACACACACACAACAGAAACGCATCTATCACTCACACACGTGATGTAAAGGCAGGGAGATCTCTATTAGAAGATAGAACGGAAATTGATTTTCTTTCTCTTGAAATTTTAGATTGGCTGCATCGGAAAATGAATATCCTTGTGTACATGATGAGGACAATAAAGTTATTTGTATTCGTATTCGTAGTATCACTTTTGAAGTGAGCGAGGAAACAGGAGTACCCGGAAAAAAGTCCTCCCGACCCGTTGTTGTTATACTTGATTTGTCTACTGCTGGCTGATCAGTGGTCCGGGTTGCACATCATAATTCCACATAATACATGTGGGTTCGAGCCTGACTTCAGTCAAACTGTTTGGTGCATGTGTGATTGTTGGATTTCAATGGTCAATGCCTTTCGGTTTTCTTTTAAGGTGAATACAAGAACTTTGAAGATCTATCCATTTAATCACTTTTTTAAAATTCATCAAACAAAAGCGCTTTGTAAGACTTCGTCATCATTACCGTAATCAAAACCACTCCTACGGAGGCCGCACCATAGCTCCACCCACGCTGCAGATAAATTTTCTAACTTTTGATTAATAATCTTTAGTTAATAGCTTTAAAATTGTGTTCTTCCCGTTTTCTTCAGTCGCAGTACAACTTCAACGCTGCCTTAACAAGTAATAAAAAGAGCAACTGTTGATTACTAACTATTGATGGCTAACTTTTGATCAATAAGTTTTTATTAATAAATTTAAAGGTGTCCTTCCCATTTCCTTCAGTCGCAGTCAGCTTGCATTACAATTACAAGCGCATGATGAGGAATGCTGTCTGCTATAGCTGCTGTAAAGAGAGAGATTCTGTCTATACTACTATTACACTTTTGGTCTAAGATTCCAAGAAAAAAAAGAGAGAGAAATAAAAAGTTATATACAAAACAGAAGAAAGAAGAGAACAAGTCTTTTTTGTTCCTGTTCTTTTTTTTTTAATCAAGAAAATAAAATGGCAAGACATTCAGATGTATTTCCAGATGCTCGCAAACATTAGCCGAAAACTAAGCGGTTTTCAAAAGTGTTAATTTTCATGGCGGTCTTGTGACGCGGCTTTATCCTAACTAAGCAACGGGTAAAAAAATGAATGATAGGATATTATCTGATCTATCTACAAACCAGAAATTATCCAAATTGGTCCAGCCAATGTTTAGAAACAGCACAAAAGCAGTGTTCAGAAAATGGACTGACCAACTGACCGACAGACCGACATTTGGCTCGTTCTGATTTCCCTCGAATATTTCAAAGTATTTCTAGATACATTTGGGAATATAAAAACGGACAAAGGAAATAAAATAAAAGGGGAAAACAAATGGGAAGAAAAACTTAAAACAAAAACAAGCAAAAAAGCAGATTAAATTCTATGGAACGGGAAGGCGAGAAGCCAAGTGATCATCTTTTTTTTTACAGCCACTGTCTTTTTGGATTTAACAATGAACACAGGCAAACAACAATAGGTAAAGCACGCCAATAGTACCAAAAGACGATGTGAGTTTTTGCGACGATTTAGAAGAAAAATGATTGATGAAAAGGTACAGCAAATGAAGCCATTTCTCTCGGAATATTCCACAATAAAGGCCTCAAATTGTTAGACAATTAGGTCTAGGAGGAATAACGAAGCTTAACGTCCTATTGCGTTGGCGTTAAGGACGAATCACCACGTCGCCATCTTGACAACAATGATCATCATCATCATATCAAAAACACGTATGTTTTAGATCTAGAAGATGAGACAGGCAGCTAAAAGCCAAAGGCGATAAAACACGTAGACTCTCTGTACATGCATTTCGCTTATAGATTCTTCAGGAGTCAACTAAAATGTCAGTCAAGTAGCAGAAATGTGTGCAGAAACAGCCGATGTGAGAGAACGATATCAAAATATACAGATATCAAACCTATCAAATGAAGGCATTTTCTGCGGTATTCATCGGATTATTCAAATAGTGGATTGGAGATTGTTGTTAAGCATGAAAACTGTCTTCAGGACTGACAGGGATTTGGAAATGAGAGGTATAACGAAACGAAGCTTGTTTTCTAGTACAATCATAACCATGACGATGATTTATTATTGTTGAATATAAAAAAGAAATTCTCCGCGATACGCCAGAATGGCATTATGATGACAGCCCCGAGCGCTGGGAAAGCAGTCTCAGATAAATCATGTCCCCAGCAGATACAGTGGATGAAGATAATGGTGGTGCTGGTGGTGGTGGTGGTGATGATGATGATGATGATGATGATGATGATGATGATGATGATGATGATGATTATTATGTTGTTGTTGTTGCACCAATTTTTATTCATCAGATTAACATAAGTAAATAAATATATAAATAATATAATAATGATTATGATGATGATGATGATGATGATGATGATAAAAAAAGAAGTAGAAGAAGATAATGATCAACACGATGATGATCACGATCAATGATGGTAATGATGTTGATGAATAAGATGATAATGACGACAAAGATTATGATGATGATATTGATGATTGGAGTCGGATGTGCACCTCTCGCAATTCACGCTGTTATACCATGTTCGGGGCGAGGGACCAACTCTCATGCTCTGTTGATGAGAGAGATAAATAAAGTGAAGCCCTTTTCTTGGTGTTGTGAACAAGAAGGCTGATGAGAAAGACATACAAAACAGAGCTCTAAGTGTTGTTGACACAACCAAGTGTCCGACCTTGCGAGAAAAGGGGAACTCGGTCGGTCTGAAAGTCGGAGCCTTCGGTCATTGGAGAATTTCCCTGGAAAGAGACTGATATTGAACCACAGTAGCACTTACACTATAAACAGATACTGTACTTTGTCTTCCTATAAGGAAAGGACACTTCATTAAGTGGAGGTGGGGGGTGAGGATGGGTGACAGATTGCAGGTCATTTTAGTGCATAGAGGGTAAGGGAATTTCTTAAAGGAAGCGTGTCTATATGGCCCCTACAGGTATGTTTTCCCAGGTCTATGTTCACCCAGGTCTATATTCCTTTAAACGTATGTTCCCGCAGGTCTATATGTACACATCCCTCCTCCCCCATATAATGTTTGTAGTATACTTAGAATTACACAGTCCTGGAGGAACATAAGTCTGGGGAAATAAAGATCTGAAGAAAAATATGACATGAAATGCTTTAGACCTGGGGGAACACAGAGCTAGAATGGAGGAACATAGAACTGAAAGAAACAAACTTGGGGGACGCTAGACTGACCCGTTCGTAACATCAGACTTT
The DNA here is from genome assembly GCA_036898135.1 of Oncomelania hupensis. Lineage (NCBI taxonomy): Eukaryota > Metazoa > Mollusca > Gastropoda > Littorinimorpha > Pomatiopsidae > Oncomelania > Oncomelania hupensis. The sequence goes on along the minus strand of CM072511.1, from coordinate 122,257,332 downwards.
TCCATGCCACAAATCTCGATTCAACCCCGATGCTTGAATCTGTAATTCGAGTACGTATCCACGCAGACCGTATGACGGTCTGCTAGCGCCAGAACTTGATAAATACAAATATCATGCGATAATTACAAATATCATGGGATCCTATCCTATCCTATCCCGTAACTTGGAGGTCGTTGGGGCACCACAGATGATCTTTTAACCAGCGTGCTCCATTATCATGGGATAATTACAATTATCAAGGGATAATTACACTTATCATTGAAAAATTATAAATATCTTCGCATGATCATGTTTAATTTTCAGTTTTGGCTGTAGCAATCCGCCTGGACATGCATCCAAAATATAACAATAATTACAAATTTCACTTGATAATTACAATGTTTACGTGATCATGCTTTATTCTAACTAAGGCGGCTTACTAGCGCCAAACTCTGCATTTACAGGTATCAGTGATAATAGTAATTAACGCGCGTCCTGTGTAACTCACATTATGACGGCCAACTAGCGCCCAAACCTGATAATTACAAATATCATGTGATAATTACAAATATCAACATTACATTACATTATATGATTATTGCTTTAGGTCCGAGCCAAATCAGGATTAGTATAGCCGAATCAGGACCACAAAATCAAGACCACAACTTCGCTGAAAGAGGACTCGACCCTGATCCGCATAAAAGATCTGCCGAAACAACCCTAGTGGTAAAACTGAAGGCACTCCACCAGGCGGTCACTTTACAATAAAGACATCCCACGCAGGGAATGGTGAGGCTATACTCTAATTTATCGAACCCCCGTTTACAAAAATAAAATAGAATATAAACATCGTTATAAACTATCAACAAAACACATACATTTAAAATGCCTACATTGCCAAATAGTAACATCATAGGAAGCCCCAGTGACCACCTGGCAGAAAGCGTCCAATATTTTCAAGCTGATCCAACAGACCTCACACACAAAAGAGGAGTTTTGTCGCGGAAGAGTTTTCAAGATAAAAGGTTGGTGACTGGTCTAGCGAAGAAGAAGATTATTATAGTAGATTGATAGAACAGAGCAGGAATGAAAAAGAACAAAGAAGAAAGACAGTGACAGTGGGAATTTAAAGGACTAAATTTCCAGAAAGTGGAGATACTATTTATACTGAAACCCCCGTCACCCCCACGGGGGAAACAAATATCAACGACATATTTCCAATTAACACGTACACATTGTAATTATGAAGTGAAAATTACAATTTTCGGTTTTGGTTTATTTTCATACGGATTGCACGAGCCAAAACTAAAAATTAAACATGATCATGCGAAGATATTTGTTATTTTCAATGATAATAGTAATTATCCCTTGATACATGTAACTGTAATTTTCCTATAATATTTGTAATTATCTCATGATATTTGTAATTATCAGGTTTTGGCGCTAGAAAGGCGTTGCAAATACTGATAATTCTTAATTAACACTGTGGATTACCGGTATCTCTGTTAAGTACATAGAACACGTGTTAATTTAAAAATTTTCGTGATACGGGTTACTCTCGGTTTTGCCGCTAGTAGGCCGCCATAAGCTCCGTTCACTCAATAACAAGGTGTTACGTTGAAACGTGAATGGTAGTACGTCGGAAGCGCGCACGATAGATCTAATCGTTTCGTTTTGCAAAGTATTCAATAATGGAGTTTATTTACCTTTGATTTGAGTTTGCATTGTTGTTAGGAGAGGCTTTGTATAACGTTGATGATTTGCGTTAGTCGATATTGTTGGAGAACTTTCGGGATCTGCATGTTTATTACTGTCGATAGAAATTTCCCGATGGATATCGAAGGTCGTGAATGTTCCCGGAAGTAGAGGAAATGTGTATGACGTAAGCCAGTGATGACGATCTTTAGTTCGATTGGTGGCAGTGCGTCATTTCTACCGTGTACCAAATTGTTCGAGAAAAGAGAGAGGTTATTTAATCGTGTGCCGAGTTGCTGTTGAGATAGTGTTGTTGTTGATAGTGAAGCTGGAGAGTTGCTGTGAAAGTTGTTGAGTTGAGTTGAGAATTGTATGCAGTTGTTGGTGTGTGCTGAATAAAAGTGGAAGACTTCATACGTCGACTTTGTGACTTGTATGCTGTTTGGACGGGTTGCGTGGATAAACGAATCTGAGTTACACCTTATCAGGAATTCAGCATTGGGGCTGAATCGGATACTGATAAAGGAAAACACCAACATCGAACTGAGTGTAACATTTTGGGGGTCAAGCCGCGATTCACGCCATAGCCAAGGGTTCAACTGCTACAACAAGCGAGTCAACGTTACGAGAGGCAGTCATCGAGGGTAGCCGCCAACGAGTTGCGTCGAGAGGGGCCAACATACTGGGACTACATAACCGATAGGTTCGGGTTGACTGCAAGGGCGTGTAGTCGCTGAAGAGTTGCTTCGTGAGCGAACAACAGATCGGGACTACGTGGCTACCGTAAGACTACGTCGAGGGACAGTCTCGGAGCTACATCGCCAGTGTTACAGCGAGCGTCGAGCGGACGTCGCGTCTACTTCAGCACAGGAGCGTATACATCAACACCAGCGTGGTGCAGCGTCGCATACGACGAGGACAGCGGGGCTTGCGTCAACGAAAGCGACTAGTGACAAGCATCAGCGCTACTGCAGAAAGCGTGCTGTTCTAGAACAGTCTAGAAAGGTACAGCACAGTCAAGAACTTTCCAGAAAAAAAGAACTCTACAGTCAAGAACTTTCTAGAAAAAGAACTTTCTTGAAAAGATGGCTGACTTGTGGCAGAAAGGGGTTGAACTGAATCTAAAAGGCAAGCAGCTGACGGAGTACGTCAAGTCTCAGGAGAGAATACGAGAAAGAGAATTGGAAGAGAAACGCCTAGAAAAAGAAATAGAATTAGAACAGAAGCGTCTAGAATTAGAGGAGCAGCGACGCCGAGAAGAAAGGGAAGAACAACGTCGCCGTGAAGAAAGAGAAGAGCAGCGTAAAGAAAGAGAAGATGAGCGCAGGCGTGAGGAAAGAGAAGCTGATCGGCAGTTCCAACTAGAGTTGGCGCGCATCCAGCAACAGCAGCATGCGCCACAAGTTATCAGTGACAATACGGCTCCAAAATTGCCAGCTTTCGTCGACGGGAAGGACCAGATTGACAGTTATCTGGCGAGATTCGAAAGGTTCGCTGAAAGCTCTAACTGGCAACCTCAAGACTGGGCAATTCGACTGAGTGCACTTCTGACGGGGCAAGCTCTCGAAGTTTACACCAGACTGTCGAACGATGACGCCAAAAACTACGACGTCTTGAAAGAGGCCCTGTTGCAGTGCTACAACTTTACAGAGAAGGGCTACCGTAAACGCTTCCGTGAATGCCGGCCTAAGTCAGACGAGACGCCAAAGCAGTTTGTGGAGCGCCTGTCGTCATATCTACACAAGTGGGTGGAGTTATCAGGCGAAAGGAAGTCTTACGACAGTCTCCATGACCTGATCGTGAAGGAACAATTTCTCAATGCCTGTCACAAGGACCTAGCGACCCACTTAGAAGAACAAAAGCTGCAGACGCTTAAAGATGTGACTGAGGCTGCTGAAAGATATCTTATCGCTCATGGGAAAACCCTGGGGCCACCCAGCGCGACGAAACATTTTCAGAAGACTGCAAACCATGGGAACCAGATCCAAGGGAGCCAGACGAGCCAGAGACAGACGGACTCCACGCCTCCTCCCAGGGAAGGGCATTCAAGAGGCTGTTTCACCTGCAACGCTACAGACCACAGAGCGGCTAACTGTCCTCAAAACAAAAGTAGCGGACAGCGGGGCAGTACGGACAATGCAGCGGTTGGCAACCGACAGAGACGTTTCTCCAATCAACGGCAAAACAGTAGATCTGACCATCAAGTGTGCGGCGGGAGCGTCATTCTTCCGAGTGAGACCGAGCGCACAGCTACCCCTGCGGACGTGCAAGAGTGCATGACCGATGGCCAACTTCTTCTTGCCAACGGATAATCCATCCCCGTCGTCGCCAGCGCAGCTGTGACCGTCCAGAACATGCCTGTTTCAAAGGGACGCGTCGGAAATCATGAAGTGACTGTTTTAAGAGACTCTGGCTGCAGTGGGATCATCATCAGAGAAGACTTAATCGCTAAAGAACAGTTCACTGGCGATTCAAAATGGACACTTATGGCCGACAGCAAATGTTTGAAAGCGCCAGTTGCAAAAATTCTTGTCAACACCCCTTTCTACATAGGCGAAGTCGAAGCGGTTTGCCTGAAGAAGCCGCTGTATGATTTGATGATCGGGAATATCGACGGCGCGAGACGACCCGACAACCCCGATCCAGAGTGGAGTCCTGCCTCAACCCAACGCGTCGAAGTTGTGGAGGAGGATCCATTGCCATTTCCCGATGGAGACCTTACAGGGCTGCTACGGGACAATGTGGTTACTCCGGCTCAGCCCTGCCGACCAGAGATCGTCGGTGCTGTTACTACCAGGGCCCAGGCCAAGAGAGACAAGATGTCTACGCCACTGAAGGTCGCCGACAACTCTAAAGCTGCCATCGTGGACAGAGATAAGCTGATCCAGCTTCAGGAAGCTGACAGTACTTTAAACAAGTACAGGAACCGCCAAGACCACGTGACAAAGGGCAGTGGCACGGTCTATTTTGAGGTGAAGGCCAAGATCCTGTATCGAATCTTCCAGCACCCGAGGGTCAACGGAGGGAAACCACTACGTCAAGTATTGGTACCATTACCCCTAAGGCGCCAGGTGATGGAAGTAGCGCATGACTCAATCATGGGAGGTCACCTGGGTATCAAGAAGACGTCGGATAGAATCCAGGCGGTGTTCTACTGGCCAGGACTTCATGCGGACGTCAGCCGTTTCTGCCGATCATGTGACATTTGCCAGAAGACCATACCTCGAGGAAGGGTCCCGAAAGTGCCTATGCAGAGGATGCCTCTGATCGACCGACCTTTCAAGAGGGTGGCCTTAGACTTAATCGGCGAAATAAGACCTCCGAGTGAAGAAGGTCATCGGTGGGTACTGACTTTAGTGGACTATGCGACTCGGTACCCAGAAGCAGTGCCACTGAAGAAGATTGACACTGAAACTGTAGCAGAGGCACTGGTGGACATGTTCAGTAGGCTTGGAGTGCCTGAAGAAATTCTGACAGACCTCGGGACGCAGTTCGTCTCTGACTGCATGAAGGAGGTCAACAGACTGCTGAGCATCCGGCATTTGACTACGACACCCTACCATCCGATGTGCAACGGGCTTGTCGAGAAGTTCAATGCTACGCTGAAGTCCACCCTGAAGAAACTGTGCAGCGAGCAGCCCAGACAATGGCATCGCTACATCAACGCCTTACTTTTCGCCTACAGAGAAGTACCGCAGGAGTCCACCGGCTTTTCTCCGTTCGAGCTGCTGTACGGAAGAACCATCCGAGGGCCGATGCACATCCTAAAAGAACTGTGGACGAAAGAAGTAGAGACCCCAGAAGTGAAGAACAGCTACCAGTACGTGTTTGAGCTACGGGAGAAGCTGGAGCAGACTCTCGAGATAGCCAGAGAAAACCTGAAGAAGTCCCAAGACTGTGGAAAGCACTACTACGATCGTAGGGCTGTGAACAGGAAGTTCAAACCTGGCAACAAAGTGCTGGTGCTGCTACCTACTGATCACAATAAGTTGCTGATGCAGTGGAAAGGCCCGTACGAAGTGGAGACCGTGGTGGGAATCAACGACTACAAGGTGAAGGTCGGCCAGCATTCCAAGATATACCACGCCAACCTCCTTAAGCTGTACGTGGAAAGGCCATCAGAGATTGTGCATGCAGCGACAGCAGCTGAGATCGACAACAGCTTTGACAGCGAAGAACTGTTGGAACTGGGAGACTTCCACAGCAAAGAAGGCATCAATGATGTTAAGCTAGGACCAAGCTTGACGGAAAGTAAAAGGTTGGAGCTCAAGGACCTTATGGGCGAGTTTCCCCATAGCTTCAGCGATGTCCCAGGTTCTACGACTTTGGTCGAACATGAAGTCCACACCCAGACCTGGAAGGAGCATCTGCAGACCTTGAGGGAGCTGTTCCACCGTCCCGCAGAAGCCAACCTGATCGTGAGACCCAGCGAATGCATCCTGGGAGCTGACAACGTCGACTGCGTCGGACATCCGATGGAAGACGGAGACAACGGAGGACACACTGATTCCAGGGAAGCCCACGTGATCATCGTCTTTGACCCTGGGCCGATGACGACCGCAACTGACGAGGGCGTCGTTTCCTTGCGAACGAAAGAACATTGACAGTATCCAGAAAGACTTGCAGATGAAAAACATGGACTCTGTGTATATAAACTGAGAACATTGACAGTAAATGAGACAGTCTGAAGTAAGTTTTAATTCTGTACATTGTTTGTGCATTACGTTTCAACGTTGTTGAAAGAAATTGGGTAAATTTCTTCTTGAGTGGGGGGTTATGTTACGTTGAAACGTGAATGGTAGTACGTCGGAAGCGCGCACGATAGATCTAATCGTTTCGTTTTGCAAAGTATTCAATAATGGAGTTTATTTACCTTTGATTTGAGTTTGCATTGTTGTTAGGAGAGGCTTTGTATAACGTTGATGATTTGCGTTAGTCGATATTGTTGGAGAACTTTCGGGATCTGCATGTTTATTACTGTCGATAGAAATTTCCCGATGGATATCGAAGGTCGTGAATGTTCCCGGAAGTAGAGGAAATGTGTATGACGTAAGCCAGTGATGACGATCTTTAGTTCGATTGGTGGCAGTGCGTCATTTCTACCGTGTACCAAATTGTTCGAGAAAAGAGAGAGGTTATTTAATCGTGTGCCGAGTTGCTGTTGAGATAGTGTTGTTGTTGATAGTGAAGCTGGAGAGTTGCTGTGAAAGTTGTTGAGTTGAGTTGAGAATTGTATGCAGTTGTTGGTGTGTGCTGAATAAAAGTGGAAGACTTCATACGTCGACTTTGTGACTTGTATGCTGTTTGGACGGGTTGCGTGGATAAACGAATCTGAGTTACACCTTATCAGGAATTCAGCATTGGGGCTGAATCGGATACTGATAAAGGAAAACACCAACATCGAACTGAGTGTAACACAAGGCAAGAGTCGTCAAAATAAAGTTTCTCCAACTTTATTCAGCAAAAGACGCTAACAGCATCAACAACTGCTGCGTTCAAAACCTGAATACTAAACGCGCAGCCAGTGCCTAATTTATACCGTCTGTACAGTGTGAAAGCTTTCAGAACATTCCAGAATAACGTAATCAATAACCTATCAAAACAGAACAAAGCTCATCACATTAAACACACACTGGGTTACGTAAGAGAATATTCTACAATGTTCGAATAATCGAGAACGATCTCAAAATTGCTATTCACAATATCGACCAAAGAAAACAAACGCACATTCTTCAAATTGCAAAACTTTTCTAGCAATAACAGAACCAAATCAATTGCAAATAAATACTATGATTGCAGGCTTCGGGCTCAAACACAATGTGTGCGTTTCAATCATTAGACAGAAATGCTGGAGCTATCTTCTGTACTGATTTTGTTTTTGTATTAGAAACAAACACCCGTACATTGTGGGAAACATGATTGTTTGTGTATCCCCAAAGGGAAACAAACCTGAGGTGATAGGCCTGAGGAAACATACATCCAACTAACATCACACACATACACACACAATCACACACACCCGCACACACACACACACACACACACACACACACACGCACACACACACACACACACACACACACACACACACACACACACACACACACACACACAAGGACGTCACAAAATGGCGACGCAAGCTGGCTAGTTTGACTTGTCCGCAACTATTTAACATTACATTACATGGTTATTGCTTTAGGCCCAGCGGACTCTTCCGAGCCAAATCAGGACCAGTCTACTTAACATAAAACATCGTTGTCTGTGTTCGTTATCAACATGGGTGGCTACATAAGCAAAGTAGTTAACATTTTCAGAAGAGTGATAAATACGGAGGAGATGGAGAAAGGTTGTTTTGACACCAATGTCAAACATGATGAAGCAATGACCTTTTTCAGCACCACATTTGAAACAAAAGATAAGTCCAAATGTAAATCAGGAATTGCACGTGAGTACTGATTTTCGTGCATGTTCGCAAGAAATTTGTGATCGGATTGCGGGGTTGGAGAAAAAAAAAGAGAGAGAAATTAGAGAACATAAAGAAAAAAGGTGCGTTTCCAAGAACGCAGAAAACCCAGACGGATGAGACCAGAATCAAACTTACTATGCCCAGGTCGTGGCTCCAACCCCATGTGTAACGATACCTAAAATCAATGGAAAAATTTCCAGAAAACCATCAGGAAACAAAATTTATTTCGACTGGGGGAATGCTGAAGGCAAAAATTGAAGAAAATAAAAATCACATCACTAAGGTTCCCAAACATGACGTAAACGATTCCATTGAGGCAAAGAGCTATTCCAAGTTATCTCTGGCTGTTCGTCTTTTACCAGAGGGAGAGCAAAACAGAAGAAGAATGACGTTAGATCAAATGCCGTTCAATGTGTGGATTCTACGTGACACCAACAAAGAAATGAAAATCATGAACACGACAAAAACCTCTAATCCAGAATTCCCAAAGGTAACTTTCTTGCTGGAATTCACGTGAAGAGACTAGGTCGTTCATATGGATTTGAAGGTCACTACCACAAGACTTCCACTACAGAGGAGATACCTACCCTTAAAGACACCGTACAGGCAGCTGTCATAAATGATCTACAACACAAAGACCCCAGATAATGCAGGAAAACAACTAGCGGCCAAAATCAAATCAATGACCAAAGAAGACCCAACTATCAAGTTTGTGATCAGAAAAGATTGCTCCCTGTGGGAAAAAAATCTTTTTTTAAGAAAAGAGCATTGTTTAATGCCGTGGTTGTTTCTGAACTATATGATGTAAAAATGGCTCTTTGATCCAGCATGAGAACCTGGCGTTGTATGACTTACCTAACGGGATTCACCCAAACCCTAAAGGGACGTCAGCCTTGGCCAGAAACATCGGCAGACACCTGCGTAACATCCTTTGGGAGACCACCAAGTCCAGGAACAACCGATGGTGGAACAAAAACTGGGTATATTATTAGGGAAAATAACTAATCTGGAGAAAACAAAATTAACGAAGGATATTAATTCTTGTGACAATAGTTATGATCAATACAACAATTATGGACAAATATTACTTAAACATGAACAAGCAGCTTGCTTTAAAAATAATTAAGAAACTACATCCCACTTCTTATGACATCTTTTGTACACATTTACAAAGACAATGAATGTTTAGTTTGAAAGTTGTTTATTTCAATCGTAGAGGAGCGTCAACATTAGCAAAGGATATTGGTAGACACTTGCACAACATCCTTTGTTGGTTTTTATCAGTAGTTGATTCAGCCCCAATGCTTGAATCCTGATAAAGGTAACTCGGATTCGTTTATCCACGCAACCTGTTCATTCAGCAACAATGCAGAAGTCGTCGTATGAAGTTTTCCAACTTTATTCAGCGTACATCGACAACCAATCGCTCAATCGCTTTTCACTTTCTCTCTTTTTCTACACAGTGCATCAATTTTTTTCCTAGACTCCAGATAACGTCAGAATGTTCCAGCGTGACACATTACAACCAATCAAAATAAACTTCGTCATCACTGTCTTACGTCATACAACTTTCTTCATCATAAAAGAACCTCTCAGCTTCTATTGGATCTATCTAGATCCTTCGATCGATGGTAAACAAGCAACCCTAGAAGATTCTCCAATAATATTGACCAACGAAAATTATCAACATTATAATAAGCTTCTTTTAACAACAACGCAAAATCGAATCAAAGGTAAATACACCCTGTTATTGAATGCTTTGCAAAATAAAACGATCGGATCTATCGTGCGCGTCTCACACGTACCACCGTGCGCGTCGCAAACCTAACACCAATTATTATGTCAAAATTAGAAGAACTTGGTATTAATACCAAGAAATACGACCAATCAAAGGAAGACATTTTATCTCATACAGACATAGATAATATGGTTCATGTTATTTTAAAATCAACAGTTGGTAGATTGTTATACTTTGATTTTATTTTATGTTCTTTCATTTTATTTATTTTATTTTTCTTTTATTATCTAATATTACCTAGAGTGAACAGAGGTAAATGCGAAGATTGAAGACTGTACCACACCCACCCCCCCACCCGCCATCCCCCACCCCCCAAAAAAATCTTCAACTTGCATTTGAGTTTTGAACGGGAGCATATTGTTGCTTCTCCTGGTGTGTGTCCTGAAAATCTAGGGTTTAATTTTGTTTTTCTTCTCTCAATCACGCTTTCTGTACAGCGCAAAAGTACTGAAAAAGCGAAAGGTCTTTCTTTACTGCATATGCAGTTTTGGGATATGAAACTAAGCATAATGTCATGCCAATGGCACTGTTGGGAATGAGGTAAGTAAAGGGTGGTATTGTTTGAAAGTGTCCATGTTGACCAACAAGTTTTCAATACATGAAATGAACAAGGGACAAACAGTCTAGGCACATGATTAAAGCAAAGTTTTATTTTATGTAGACTATGGGTTCTGTCGCGTTAGGACTAGTTTTAACTCTGCTTGTTGACTATTTAGCATTGTGTAGTCTTTGTAATAGTAGAGAGTCAGTCTATTACACAGCAGCAATTAAATTACAGCACACTGCGAGCCTGAGCCACACACACAGCGCAGTGACGTCAGCACTTAAGTTTTGAATCGGACCGTTGGAACCAATGGGAGCTTACGCAAAGTGGTTGGAGCCAGTTTGACTAGGTCCAAACCCCGCACATTTTTGGTCAGTTGGGAGGAATACACCGAAGTGTTAACAGCTATAAAGCTGGCAGAGAAATCTCTACACACTTAGACCAGGAAGCAGGACTTAGAATCTCAGAATTCTATTTAGTCAACACGGGCCTGAACTTGTCAGACAGGTAAATGAACACCCTTCTGTTTCATCGTGATATATTTGTATTATTGTTGAAAATATGCTTGAAGAATTTGCTATGCATAAATGTGAATTGTTAATCCGAATTTGCGGGACCACGTGGAAGAGCCTACCACGAGGCGAAACACGACCGGTTGCGCCGCCATGTTGTATACCGTACGGAACCACTGTTGTTTAACTTATATGTATGTTTGCAGACCAGTGGCTGTACCACGGAATGTTTATAATATTATTAATTCTGTATGTGTATAGTTAGCCACGTTTGATATTTATATATGTATAGGAATTTAGAGTGAGATTCCAGTGGAACCCGGAAGTAGCAGAATGTTCGTCGCTTATGTATAGAGATGTGGAGCTATCACTGAGGGCTACTTGGCTTTCAGTGAGACGCTCTGCACAAACCGATTATTCAGGGTTGTGCAGAATTTCGTCTCTTATATTACAGACGAGCAGGCGAGCTATCCCGAGCTATCCTGGGCGCACCACTCCACAGAAACGACTAGTTGGCGGAGTATCCTCTACCGCACAAGACGGAAAGAGCGACCCGGAAAACTCCCTGTCAGACCCCACAGCGTGGCAAGGGAACCCAACTACACAACGACACAGGTGGACCAGAAGCTACCTCACAGAAGGACTTCGAACCCCCACTCATGAGTTAAGTGCATAACACGAAGGTGCACTTAAACTGATCAATACAGGACCACAGTAGTCCAACTCTTCAGAAACTGTAAAACGGACCACAGTAGTCCAAATCTACATGAATTCGAATAGAAAGTGCCCGATGAAGATATAACAGCTGCCTAGACTATCAGCGATCGAACTATTAGCAGTGACTGAGACATTTTAAGTTAGATTAGTACTTAGAGAATCGTGTATAGAGTAGATGAAATAAATGTGTGATTTTAACTGTTATCAAGTGGCTGGTCTACATATGATTCATAGCCGTGTGAAAGCTAGTGTGACAGTAATCTCTTACCATTTTTCTATCTATTTCTGTACCCCAACCTTAACACAGAACGAGCTAAACAAATAAATTTATTAAAGTAATTCATAGGGTGACTTACTAGCAGTTCCCACCGAATAAACGTGAGGGTCCATAATTCCATTGTGCAGAGCCCATAAACCCCACGTGACAGGTTCACAATGCGGAAAGGCAACTAACCGACTTTGGACCCCCATGTATTTAACGTTTTGTTTTTAAAGCGCAAATCGGAAACTAACCTAATTCCTCCCTTCGCCCCCAACCCACACCCTCACCCTACTCACACCCTTTTCTCTCTTCCAGCAACCTCCCCTTCCCTCAGGCAAAATGATGCAGAATTCGGACCCCCCCACTCCCAAAAAAAGAAGACTTTAAATAACCACTTTGAAATGAGTGCTGTGAGGTTAAGAAGGAAAGGATGTGCTCATTTATTTCGTGTCACGTCATCTCACTAATGGAAATTCTGAAATTTCTGTAGCTTCTTGGGTCGCATTTGCCATTGGAAGGCATTGGGAAATCGGGCATATTTGTTTAAGGAGGTGAGAAATGTCAGACCAACAAAGAGTCATTTGCTTGCAGATAGTTCAGATTGTGGCCTATCATTCTATGCTTACCTTTTGATTCTTTAAGAAAAAGCCGTTTTACAACACTAACAAACAAATTACAGTTGGGAAATTTTTTTTTCACCAATATGTGTATTTGGAAATGAATTTGAATGGCCTACCATCTTGTTTTTCTTCATGTTATTTGTGAGAAAACCACATACATTTCAACAAATCTAGTCGGTATGAACTTTGAAGAGCTGCGAACACAGCAAAATGGCCATAGCCATAGATCCACGATCTAAAAACCTCTGACAGAAGAAGGGTGACGGACCATGCAAGATTGTTTTCATTCACTCTAGTGTCTGCCCAGCACATTGTAACAAATATTTCGATCTAGTAAGTGACATTTAGACGAAACACGAGTTCTCTCGTTTTATATTATTTAATTTCCAGTTCCTGTCACTGGCGAGCTGCATCTATTACTCCTTATGTTTTAGGCTACATAGGGGAGTTAATAATAATAATAATAATAATAATAATAATAATAATAATAATAATAATAATAATAATAATTAATAATAATAACAGTAATAATAATAGTAATAATAATAATAATAATAATAATATTAATAATAATAATAATAATAATAATAATAATAATAATAATAATAATAATAATTAATAATAACAGTAATAATAATAGTAATAATAATAATAATAATAATAATAATAATAATAATAATAATAATAATAATAATAATAATAATAATAATAATAATAATAATGCAGTAATAATAATAATAATAATAATAATAATAATAATAATAATAATAATAATAATAATAATAATAATAATAATAATAATAATAACAAAGCTGGGTTCTATATTTGCCTCCCCTTAGCACTTGTTTCTACTTGGAACTTTAGATCTTTGCCATTTTATTGTTACCCAAACATCACACAATAACAAATTGAACTAGGCTCCTAGACCAGGGGACAGTATAGACAGCCAAGAAGGGCGTGGAGTGATGGGAGGGACACAATATAGTTTGGGGCAGCAAGGACGGCATGAAATAATATAAAGAGCTTTGCAGTACATGTCAACAATAAGTAACAATGGCTCAACATGAAAAAGAAAACCACCACCAAGATCCAACTAATAATTTTACCAGTCCACACAGTAATAGTGAAAAAAGAGAAACTCACAACAATTTTTTTTAAAAGACAAAGGGAAGAAAAATAAAAGCAAACGCATACACAATGCGAGGAAATATTGCAATTATGGAAAAAGAAGAAAAGGGGGAAGTACACTCCAACAAATACACAAACAACACACACAGACACACACAGATAACCACCAAGCAGCACTGATAAGTTACAAAAAGGAGAAAAATAAAATGAGACATTAATGTGAATTATGTTTTAAAATAGAGTGACCTCACAATTACAAGAATATAGAAGAAAGGAACGAGCAATCGGTGCTGAGAATCAGTGGGAAGGGATTTATTGGTGTGGCGGGATAGATGTTTGGTGCCTGGCGGCTTCCTTGTCAATCACGTGTAATTCTATTGCTGACCTGAGCATCGATTTGGTTTTGTCGCCATCCCCTTTAAGTCCGTCGGTAACGAATCAAGTCAACCTGGCACTCAGTATTCTTGTCAATTAGTTTTCATTTCAGCGGCGACATTAACCAGTAACAACCTACTATATAGTATGGTTCAATGAGCTAGCGTAGCTTGCTCCCCAGCTGGTACAAGGTGCACTGACTCAGTACCGCAGTCAAGTGTGTGTGATTGTGTGTGTGTGTGTGTGTGTGTGTGTGTGTGTGTGCGTGGGTGGGTGTGGGTGTGGGTGTGTGTGAGTGTGTACGTGCAGCGTGTGTGCGTGCCTGCATGCAGATCCCATCGGTTTTTTTTTTAACAAGAAGCCTAGTACAACCAGGCAATGCAACAGTTTTTTTCGATTCTCCTCGAACTGGAAGCCAACAAACCTTCAATGAGAGGAGAGAATAATGTGAACAAAAGCAAATTGCTAGGTTTTCCAGTACAAGATATATGAGGAATGGAATTGCTTCTTTTTTTAAATCCCTGATTATGACACCAAAGTCTGAAAAATAAGATTATATTTAAATCGAACCATGAATGAATAATTATTTTTCAGTCAGATTCCTTTTGCATTAGAAGGATGTTCGCCATTCAGTTTTCAATGACCGGAGGGCATAAAACTTCTGGAGCTGCACTGGTACTCACAAATTTGGCCACTTTGGTTGTATACAACTGCATATTAGAACACCGAACACGTTTTATTACATGCTGAATTTGTCTTCCCTTTTTCGAATAATCAGAACTTACGTGCATTTGAATGTAGATGAGCTGAGCCATCCATACTACCAGCGAAGACGAAGAAGAAGAAGATGATGATAATGATGATGATGAGGACGATGGTGATGATGATGATGATGATGGTGATGATGATGATGAAGAGAGAACAGGTTCAGATATAACAAGAAGAATAAGAAGAAGATGTTAATGATGATGTTGATAATAATGATGATGATAATGATGATAATGATGATGATAAGGATTGCAATCTTTTGAGGCCCAGGACTTCATGAAACAGTCTTGCTCAAAGCGCGAAGAACAGCAATAGGAAAATATAATAAGCTTGACTAGTCATTTAAAACCTCAAAAAATTTGGACGACGAATTCAGAGTAATATTTTTTTTAATCGTAAAAGAAAAAAGTCTACAAAGAGCGTAGGGATGGCGATTAAGAAACTAAAGACTTTTAAACGGCAAATACCGACGAAAAAAAAACACAAACAGAAAAAAAATGTGGATATTGTTTTATTTGTTTAGGGGAAAAAATGATAACTAGAGGCGATATTGTTGTTTTGTAAAAACTCGATATTTCTGAATTTCAAGTACAAAAAAAAAGAAGTTTCAGTGATTCAGTAGCTAAAATATATTGTTAACTCATTGAAGTCGCAGGATTTTAGGCTATTTTTAAAAAAATTCACACCAAATGTACTAGACAACATAGAAACATAAAATAAATTGCAAATGAAAGTTTAATGTATGTATTTTAAATTTCACTTATTACCAATCTGCTATTATCCTCCAGAAAAAAGATATTTTGCACCAAAAACACATAACATTTGCAAAAAAAAATTTTTTTTAAAGAAGCACAATACCTATATATTGCACCCATTTTTTGTTATGAAAATATTTGATTCTCTTGTTTATATGATGTAAAACACTGTAGAAATGAATTTTACATAAAAATAATCATGAAAGCACAATCTGAAGAGGCATTTGTCACATAACTATTAATATTGTAAAACAACATTTTCCGAACAAAACTGGAGTCTTAGAGAAAAAAAAAATCTTAGTAAAAAATATGGTCAAAGGGAAGCAATATACTCTAAAAAGACCCCTTTGAAGTATGTGTATTGCTTACTTCCCTTGGTACTCATTTTCTGTTATACCAAAAAATGTAAACACAGACGTAAGCATAGATACGGCACGACTTCATTGAAATGAGATGATGGGGACCTGGAGTAGGAAGAAGTTGGGTGTGGAGGTGGTAAAGGAGATAAAGAGTGCGGTTTGAATGAGACCACAGATAATACGTTAAATAGTTGTAAAACAAAACACAATTACGCAGGTACAAGATAACAATAAATGTGGTCCTCATTTACAAAAGAACCATACAAGTAAGTTATTCAATGTTCATTAAAAAAAAAGATTTGAGGATGGTAAAATTTATGTTTTCTAAATAATATTTATTATTTTAATAACTTTTAATTGTATCAACAGAACTCGAGGCTCCTGATGAACAAGTAAAACAATTTAGATTTTAATTTATTGCCGGTTTATATTTTATAAGCTGAAGACTTAACGTCACAGTCGCATTAACCAAGCCTCATACATATTATACTGCGCTATCCCTCCGCTATCGTGGATCTACCAATTCTTTCCCAAGATCCATTCTTCTTGGTTAATGCGCCTGTAGTTACAGTTTATTTTAATAGCTTGCAATTGTATTAAAGAACCTCAAGGCTTCTGAGGGACAAGAAGAAAAGTTTATATTTTATTTGTTTAAAAGAACATCACGTGGGATATTGAATATTATAATATCTCAGATACTCATATATATATATATATATATATATAATATTTATTTGAGAAACTCTACTGGTCCTGATTTGGCTCGGAAGAGTCCGCTGGACCTAAAGCAATAATCATGTAATGTAATGTAATGTAATGAGAAACTCTAGACTTGATGTCAAGTACTAATAATAAGAATATGCCTACATGTACACGCGTTTCCCCAAATCATCAATCAGGCTCAAAACGCTACGATCAGGACCAACATGCACGCTCACATGTTTCACCCACTCTCACACACAACAAACACATCCATCACTCAAACATGTGGTGTAAATAGACGAGAGGACGGAAAGGTACTCGATTATTTTTTTAACTTTTATATTGACTGTACATGTAGCCAATACCATTATTGAAGGGAGGGAGGGAACCGGAGTACCGGGAGAAAACCCTCCCTCCTCCCTCCCTTTCTCCCTCCCCATTCACCCTTGAAGGGACAAATGAATATTGGGTTTGCCTTGCCTTTACAAGATTACTGGACTTGACAGGGATGTGTATGATGAGAATTCATAACAGGTTTTCAGGTAAACTTTAAAGGGCCCTACGTCGAAGAATTTGTGTATTTTCGGCGATAAAGGGTTTAGGACAAAATATCTCATTGTTATCGCATTAAACAATGATAAAGTGGGCTATCTTTGCTCAAACCAACCGCTACATTTATAATTTTCTGTGTCTGTTCTGACAGGGAGTAATTTCCCCCTTGTTTAACTGTACACCAGCACGGCTCTACGATCTACTAGAAGATTTTTTTTTTGCGCCGCAGCGGTAGTTGGCCGTGGCTATTAAAAGACACAAAAAAACCTACAGAATTTATTGTTTTAAAATAACTATACTTTCAGAAGAAATTTGTTTGTTTGTTTGTTTGTTTTGTTGCAAGCTTTTTTTTTTTTTTTTTCAATTGGGCAACCTTTACTGTATATGTTAAACGGATCGGTCGAGGAGACGTGATCAAAGGGGATCACTTGAACAATTTACTTGCTATATAATAACCTAGAGCTGCAGTGGAGAGAGAGATCACAAAATCCAGTCGTAAAAAAAAAATAAGATTTTCGAAGGTTGTTGAATTGACAAACTGTGTCTGAGAAACTCCAGATTTCTGGAAGTCACGTCCAAAGTTGTAATAGTTATATTAGTTTTGTGAAAGGAGATGGATAACTTGGGGTGTGGATATTGGGAGAGTGGGTACGCAGGGTGAATTTCATTTTACTTCATAGTTCAGGGTAATGACCATACATCAAGCATCGAAATTGTTTTAGTGTTTTGTTGTTGTTGTTGATGTTGTTCTTTTATTTTTAACAGATTAATATTTGTAACAATGTTTTCAATACTAGACGTAGACCTTCAAAGTCACTCCCACTACATAAATTGAAGGAGTTTTTTCTTTAAAGAATTACACGGCGATGTTGCCGAAGACGGAAGAGGAGAAGAAAATGCAGAAAGGAGAAGCAGAAGAAGAAGGAGGAGAAGTAGGGGACTGCTGAAGATGAAGAAGAGGCTGTTCTTGTTCTTGAGCAGCGCCCTTTCCCTGTCAAAAGAAAGCTCAAGGCACCGAACTTGTGAACTTTCCATCCTTGTCTTGCCTATAGCTTGAAACATTTTCTCAAATCACACAAGCTGTAATAAAACGTCAGAGGACAAGTTGTCGTCCTCTGTGAATCTCTATACTTTATCTTAGTGGAAACCCGCTAGGCAATATATCACTGTCTCCGTCGTTTCTGATCAGGAAGAGAGAACGTACAAGGGTACAATACATTTATGTTGACTGATCTATGTTATTACTCCAGACTCGCTCTGAACTCATATGTTTTTGAAGGAATTTGTTTTTCTTCCCGAAGTATTTTCTACTTTGTACGTTCTGCCTTTTTTAATTCACTCTCCTTCCCATCCTCCCATATGGACGATTTTTTAACCATAATTTTAATATATTCTTATACTCGTTATCCACTCCCAACCCCACCTCTGAGCTCTGTTCCTTTTAAAATTATAATGTCGTTCCACTTGGTTTTAATAAACACTAACTCTTCTTGGTGGAAAAAAAACGGAAACTCCGATGGTATGGCCACGTCACCAGATCATCAGGTCTGGCAAAGACCATCCTGCAAGGCACAGTGCAAGGAGGTAGAAGAAGAGGAAGACCGAAAAAGAGGTGGGAGGACAACATTCGAGAATGGACTGGTTTTGACACTGAGCGAAACAATCAGGGTTGCTGAGGACAGGGAAAGATGGAGTACGTTGGTTAAACGATCATCTGTGGTGCCCCGACGACCTCCGGGTTATGGGATAAAATAGGATAGGATAGGAACTCTTCCTCTCATCCTCACCCAGAAATGGATGCTTTATGGCTTGTCTTAATTGGAAGGATCGTGGAGATTCACCAACCTTTTCCAGAGGTTCTCAGATCCAGAACCTAGGTACCTGTACCTTTTGGACAAAAACCAAACAATTTAAAAAATGGTTAGGGCACCTATGTTCGTGGTCTTGAGAGCCTCGCAAAATGTTTAACTCGCATGAACCTTCCACGAACATACCAATTAAGACAGGCCATTAACCCTAGTTTTTAGTACATTACATTTTCTTATATTTCTCCCCACCCACCCCTCTCTAAGGTTTTAGTAAAATACACTTCTCTTGTTTAGCTCTGACATCTGCCCTTTCTTTTAGTATTGTTTGAAAATGGGATTTGGCTACTTCTCTGGGTTTCTTTTACGGCGTTCGTTCTTCTTTTATTTAAATATTTTGACCTTTTACATTTCAATTGGTCTTGTAAAACGATGGTTGTTTTTGTTCTTTGTTTCTGTCAACTTTTATACTGTGCAGTGTATTTGGTTGGTTAGACTATTTTCACGATGTTTTTAAATGCTCGATGTACTTATTATTATTATTATTATTATTATTATTATTATTATTATTATTATTATTATTATTATTATTATTATTATTATTATTGTTATTTACTTTCTCTTGCCTTTTATGGATTAAAGCAGAAATGCCAGCATTCAAAATTTTTCAGTAATGTGAAAAAACAAATGTATTCATAAACTAAAAGAAAGATTGGGCAATAAATGAAAAAAAAAGAACAAAAACCATTACAATACACAAAAATTTTCATCTAAGTTCAGGCGGACAAAAATCACACAACAGAACAAACGAATTTTACTTCTCTTGCCTTTTACGTTTTTAACATGTCGTAGAATATATCTTGTTAATGACATTTTTCTTAATTTGTTTAAGTTTTAAAATTTGTTTTCTTAGAAGCGATTTTATTTCTGTAATTTCTTCCGTTTCATATAATTATATGTTTAATTTTGTTGCCCACATTTCAAATTTCCATCTTTGAAAGAGGACAGTAAATCATCTTGTATTATACGTCATTCGCATCTTGGCTATATATATGGATATGTATATAAAGTACATACATACATAATATTTGTGCGTGTGTCCGCGTGCGCGCATTTAGCAACAAAGTGATTGATCGGAGCTGACTCCCACCTGCACTGTGGGGTCTAATTGATCTCTCCGTGGAAGACGATTACATGCATACAGCGAGTCAGGCCAATAAATAACATCAACTGCTTGTTTTGTAGCCAAATGGCAGCTGCTCTGAGGCAGCCTCATCCCCCACAACGTTAGCCTTTTTCCAGCCATGATCATCCCACGAACACAGTAGGCACAATAACCGTGCTCATAGTCTTTGGTATGTACAGTACATGTACACCAGGTCTTACAGAAGCATCAAGCCTACACTTTTGAGCCGAATTAATTGAGGCTAATTGTTACCAAAACGCAGCTAAATGCGTTGTGTGTGGGTCACCGCCCAACACACGCTGCATAGCTGAGACTAGCAGAGGCTTACCTTCGTCTCGGAGAGGTATTCCGCGAACCTCAGATACGTTGTGTGCGCCCCACAGCACTGATCAGAGATTAATTAGGTCTCGGTTCGGCTATTTTAGGGCTTTAGGTAGCTGTAACGGCTCTGAGTGATGCACTATGCTGACCTTCAGTCCATTAACCAATCATATACGTTGCAGGCCAGTCTCAAAGGGTCACGCTGGTGACACGTGTATAAAGCGGCCAGCATGACCATAACTGTGGTTGTGAGGGTCCGGGTAGCTCAGTTGGTAAGAGCGTCTTGCTAGTAACCGAAAGGTCGCTGGTTCGAATCCCGGATTGGTCAACGTGTGATCATATTATTTTCCCCTTTACCAACAACTGGCCCGCTGGTATCAGTATAAATCGGTCCAGTAGTCACCTATATGCGAAAGTGTCGTGTGACTATAATCTACAAACAACAATAACTGTGGTTTGCCCTGAGGTGGGACCGAAGCCTGCCGAGCCCAGCCTTCACGCGCGCCCGCCGGCTTCCGCTGTGGCCCAAGCCTGATCTGGTGCAGTTCTCATTCTTAATCAACTTTTTAATCTCATTTGGACTTATTTTTATTATTAAATACGGATTAGATTTTTAAAATTTTTGACTGTATAATTGGACTTTATTTTTAACAATATATAAGGCACTTTTACTAAATTTTTTATTTTTAATTTTTATATGTAGACCCGATTCTGTTCCGCGCTGTAGCCTGGCAGACCTGGTCTGTCTCCATATAAAAATTACTTACCTTTTCCATGTAATGATAAATAACCCGCACCCAGTGACCCATGGCCCCTTCCTTCCCCCCGGCGTGCGCTGCCCTGCCTTGTCCCACCTCTTGTCACCCTTGTTACACCTTGATACCACAACATTGATGCCGTCAATCTACCGATTCAACGCTCTCTCCCTGCTGGTCGTTGCAGCAGCCTTGGGCGCACCTTCTTCATTTGACTTCAATCAGCAAAATGACTTTCTACTTCAACGGACATCTTAACAACCATAGTCTCCTATATGCTTATGTGTTGGGGACTTTAAATTTATGAAACGTCAACGTAACTGTGGTAAAGCGTATTATATTGCTGTCTCTGGAGCGCTGTCAGTGGCTATCACTATCACTATGTACCTGCAGTATGTACCTACAAACTAAGTCCTAATTTTGTACTCATTTAAGTGGTTTCACCTATACTTTTAAAGTCAATTTAAACGTAGTCAAGTGTGTGGCACCTGTAAGTGAAAGTATTTCTACGGTAATGACGGTCTCTGTAATGCCCTTTGTGGTTCTAAAGGGGCACGCCTTTAGATAATAGTTTGGGTATACATGTACATAGACAATCTGATCATGTAACGCCTCTCCTTCAATCCCTTCATTGGTTAACTGTTGATGCTCGAGTTGAGTATAAGATTGCCTGTGCTTGCTTCGACGTGCTTTCAAACAATGCTTCTCAGTACAGTATACCTGCCTGATCTTCTCCATCTTTACACACCGAGTAGGCACCTACTTTCAGACAAAGATTCAAAAATCTTCAGAATTCCTTCTGTCAGAACAAAATCATGTGATCAACGGTCCTTCTGCTACCAGCACTTTGCATCTTGAATGACTTTCCTTTCAAAGTCCGTCACTCTGATTCTGCCTCCTGCTTTCGCACTACTCTATTTAAAAAAACTTAGACTGATCTTTGCAATCTTGTCTTTTCATTAGAATCTGATTGTGCTCTGTTTTTTGTGACGTGTGTTGGCTCTCGGTGTGTCTGGATGCGTGTGCGTGGGTGTGGAGGGGTTAAGTGGGGGAGAGGTTGGGGGGTCTGGAACGGGTTGCGTTGTGATATTTTATAGCGGTGTGCGCGCGAAGGTCAGTAGTGCGTCTAAAGTTTTATCAAATAAGAACTTAAGTGCCAAATAAATCCACTTAGTAGTAGTAGTAGTAGTAGTAGTAGTAGTAGTAGTAGTAGTAGTAGTAGTAGTAGTAGTAGTCACGTTAGCCTACACAAGGTCTTTCTAACGGGTTAAAACCCCTTTAAGATAACATAAAAAGACTAGACACGGATTGAAGGTCATTGGTCATATGGAACAACAAAATTGTTGTCAAGTCAAACAATGCACGATATTACTGTAGTCTGTGGTTGCAGACGGCAGGTTAAAGAGAGCGTTGATTCATTTGCTGCTGTAATTTGTCGCTTGTGATGCTGATGATAGCGTTCGTGTACTGTAATAGCAGACCTCGTTTATAGCCTATCATGTAGATCTAAGCCCTGCATTGTGCACAACTAGTATCAGAGAGTCTGTTGAGTGAGCCCTCAGACCTTAGCGCCCAGTAAAAGGTAACGGTAAAAAGTTTTCCCGCAACCTTTCGGACGTTTGGACGTCCCTTTTCTCTAGGCCAGCTTAATGAGGGCAGCGCCTATCTCCTCTCCCTCGCTGCTTTACCTTCCTCTGTTCTAAACAGATCCAGGTACCCATTCACAGCGGGGCGGACTGTGGTGTGTCGTGCGCTTGTTTCAACGTTGTTGTGCCGTTTGGTGGTTGCTTTACAAGCATGGTCGCCCGTCCAAGTACGAACTTGTTGCTTAACCTGAAACATTGCTAGTGTGTGCCCAAAGCACCACCCTAATCAAGGGCGGATCAGCAGGTTCACGCGGGAGGGTGCACTTTTTTTTTTTTTGGGGGGGGGGGGGGGAATAGAGAGAAGTTTTTGTATCTTACCTCAGATTCATAGCAAAGAACAGTTATTCTTTCAAAACAACAGTTTATGGGCAAAACGCCCTGACATACATGTGTTACACTTTCTTTTGTTGTTGAGTTGCTACCTAATTGTAGGCCTACTTAGATCAAGCTGTTGCTATAACTGCTGTAAATATACATTTTAAGAATAAACAGGATTAGAATAATATTAACAAGAATAAACGACAAATAAAATAAATTATAAATATCTTTATCTCTATCCCTATCATCATCATCAAACAAAATATGTACATACCACTTCAGTGTGAGGTAGGTCACAAAATGGTTCAGCACAATATAAATGTCTTTTCACAAAATAGAAATACTCCTAAAAACTGGTAACTAACACTAATGCTGTGCAACAACGCTAGGCTGTTGCTTCTTTGACGTCTAAATAAAGAGTGACACAATATAAAATGAACTCTTCTACATAGAGCGGGAATGAGAGGAGAGGTGCACTAACGAAATAAGCGGAGGTATTCTCGCCCAATTTCCGGTCTTGTCATCATGCGCTAATCATTGACACTGTGCTTGTTTAGTCTACGGGCTGGACAGTCCCCGCTTCTATCAACAATGAGCCCAGCGCACAAGGAAATAAATGTTTTACATTGAAAATAAACCTCTTACATAAACGCACGTGAAAATGCAAGCGACATAATCCACGTTTTAGCGGATGTTACACGTCATAATTGGCCGGCGTTCTTTGAAGTTGAGCTGTTATGTCTAACATGTGTAGGCCATTGGTGAGTGTGAGTAAACGAAAGAAGAAAGGAGGGAGGGGGTGGAGGTAACAGGAGATTGAGGCGTGAAGAGGGCAGGGATTGATATGGGAATGAAAATAGGAGAGAATGCATCTTTATTATTATTATTATTATTTATCATTCTTATATAGCGCTTTTTCAGCATCTTTGGGGCAAATGACGATTATTATTATTATTATTATTATTATTATTATTATTCTTATTATTATTATTATTATTATTATTATTATTATTATTATTGTATCACTTTGGTGGAAAGACTTTAAATAAATTATTACTGTATCACTTTGGTGGAAAGACTTTAAATACATTAAACAACTTCTTCTTCTTCTTCTTCTTCTTATTATTATTATTATTATTATTATTATTATTATTATTATTATTATTATTATTGTCCTTTATTATTATTATTATTATTATTATTATTATTATTATTATTATTATTATTATTATTATTATTATTATTATTATTATTATTATTATTGTCCTCTATTCTTCTTCTTCTTCTTTTATTATTATTATTATTATTATTATTATTATTATTATTATTATTATTATTATTATTATGCTGCTGCTGCTGCTGATGATGATGATTAGCATGATTATTAGCATGATGATTATTATGAATATTATGGATATTCTGAATATTCTTCTTCCTCTTCTTTTTCTCCTTCCTCCTCTTTCTTCTTCTTCTTTTCCTTCTTCTTCTTCTTTTTTTTTTTGGTCGTCCGTGGGGGGGTGCACGTGCACTCGTTGCACCCCCCCCCCAGATCCGCCCCTGCTAATGCGCCACGCAGCACTGAACTGTTTAAAAGACTAAGTGTCTATAGTGTGATGATGGAGATGGAGTCCAGGATAAGGATTTTGAAACGCGTCATCACATCTGCCGCTTATGTAGCAGCCTACATCGAACAAACAGAACGCAGCTGAACCCGTTTAATTATACACGTGTGCATATACAGCAATGACATTGCCTGATTGACGATATTATTTGTAATGGCTAGTATGTGCAGCTGATTTCATGCGGACGAGGCAGAATGCGGTAATCTAATCAATTACCCCTTGGGGTCATGAGCAATCTTGCCACTGTAGATTGTTCTAACCTATAAAGGGTACAGTGAAAGCCCCAGTTGAAAACCTGTCTTGCCTTTGTAGGCATGACAAATTAACTGTGGCAACAGTTCCCCCCGTTGGAGTGCCGGGGGTTTCAGTATAAATAGTATCCCCACTTTCTGGAAATTTAGTGCTTTAAATTCCCACTGTCGCTGTCTTCCTCATTTGCTCTTTCCCATTCCCGATCTGTCCTACCACTCTGCTATACTATCTTCTTCTTCGCTAGATCAATGACCTACCTTTTTTCTTGAAAACTCTTCCTGGACAAGACTCCTTGTTTGTGTATGGGGTCTGTTGGATCAGCTTGGGAGTGTTGGACGCTTTCTGCCGGGTGGTCACTAGGGCTTCCTATGAATGTACTATTTAGCAGTATAGGCATTTTATATGTATGTTTTTTGTTGATGATTTATAATGATGTTTGTATTCTATTTTGTTTTTGTAATCGGGGAGTTCGCGTAGTTGAGGTCAACCCTCAGCCGTCCCTCGCGTGGGATGTCTTTATTGTAAAGTGACTGGCCGGTGGAGGGCATTCAATTTTCCCACTGGGGTTGTTTCAACAGATCTTTTATGCGGATCGGGGGTTGTCCGGTCCTGATTTGGCTCGGAAGAGTCCGCTGGACCTAAAGCAATAATAAATCAATCAATCAATCAATCTAATCAATTATGACGTGACTCCGGGATATACGCGGTGCTGTAGGGCAAAACTTACTTCTATGCTGAGAGCTCAGAGATGGATTAACTGACCTCTGTACGAGACAAGCTCCGTCGACCGTAAAGGTGATCGCAGGGCGAGATCACAGAGAATGCACATAGTGCGTTTGAGGTAAGCGACTTAACTCTTTGAGTACTCAAGATGTAAAAACTCAAATTCCCTCTCCGGACATAACACAATTGTTAAAGGTCCTCACCATACACAAACACACACGCGCGCACTCACACACACACTCCCACACACACGCATACACACTCGCACACACACACACAAACTCACAATCAAACAACACCACACTGCCATTATCTCTTAAGAAAGCCGACATTGCTAACTTCTTCAAACCCGTCATCTCATTACCACTGTCTACTTCCTTACGAGTTGTTCAACCCGACTTTCTTAGCCGATAATTTTCGGTTTGCTTATGTTGAGATGGGTAAAAGAAAGAAAGAAAGAGATCATCATCATCATCATCATCATCATCATCATCATCATCATCATCATCATCATCATAGTTCACATGTAAAATTCACAGGCACGCGACCGACTGACCGAAAAAAGACAATCTGCCCCGCGCGCAGGCTGACAAATAGAACGAGGTATAAAAGGCTTACTTACTAAAGGCTTTGTCCACAATTAGTCCCCTATTTGCAAAAGAAAAAAAGAAAGGCTTTGTTTTTCGCAGTCTCTTATATGCTGATTGTGTCGGGGACTATACATTAATAAACTGAACTGAAAGGCTTTGTGTCGGGGACTCAAAACCTTACTACTGCGCTAAAGGAAAGGCAATGATCAAAATGCGGCCTTTGCATGCACTGTTAACACACAACGGGCGTGAAAATGAGGCAAGTCATGCAACGGAAGATTCGACATGGCGCTTAGAACATTTTACGCTCAAAAGCGCACGCAAGCTTTTTCCTTTTACGCGCTAGTCATACATGGATATGTTGTAAAAGCATGGTACACTTTAATTCTTCTGCCTATCTGTCTGCCTGTGTCTGTCTGTCAGTCTCTAGCCTCTGTCGACCATCCATCAACTCTATATTGTCTCTCTCTCTCTCTCTCTCTCTCTCTCTCTCTCTCTCTCTCTTAATGGGGGTTTGAATGTACGTCTGTCTGCCTGTGTCTATGTCTCTGTCTGTCTGTCTGTCTCTCTCTTGATGGGTGCTTGAATGTACGTCTGCTTGTTTAACTGACTATCTGTGCGAAAAAAAAAAAAAAAGAAGATAGCCATTTGTAAGACGCAAGTTAGCAATGTGTTTCGGGCACACAAGTGAAAGCTGTGGTGGGAGAATTGGAGATGAGGGTTTAACAAGTGGTGGCGAGGTGGAGGGAGGGTTTGCGCACAATCGACAAAACAACACCACACCCCTTATGGTAATAAATGTGCATTGCGTGTGGCTGGGTGCGAGCTTGTGTACACTTTGTCTCTGTTGTTCTGTGTGTGTGTGTGTGTAGGTGTGTGTGTAGATGTGGGTGTGTATGTGTGTGTGTGTGTGTGTGTGTGTGTGTGTGTGAATGGTAGTCATTTACGATGGCATTATTCCTACACAATCGTTCTGTCATTACCCGCCTACCATTATGTGTGTTCTCTTGAACTTTTCATTTGTGCAAGGGCGATATAGAGAGAGTATACAAGTCCCCAAGTGCTGCATGATTGCTGAAGTTACAGCTGACATTCGCCTTGTGTGTGCTCTGTGTGTGTTTTGCAACAACGGAATATAGACTATAGCAGCTGGCAGCACAACACAAATGAATGATAAGTTAAGGTGTTAAATCCTTTCCTTTTGGTGGTAGTAAAGTCGAACGTTTTTGTTCAAACTTTCAGCCGTAGGCTTTTTCAAAGCTTTCTCCCTACTGCTGTTCCTCTTGATATGGTCATTATACGTCCACATTTTTAATACGACTTATACATAACATATTGCTACAATGACGCGAACACGCTTTTGTCTTCGATAGATCACTCCTGTGAAAAGCCTTTAAATGAAACAAACAAACTAACTAACTGACTGAGCACTTTTTCTCATAAAGATGTTCGCAGAATTTTAAAATGTTTACATAAAATGCATACAATACAATACAATTATTGAAGTGGGGAGGAGGAAAGCGAAGTACCCGTAGAAACCCTCTAAAATCGGTCAAGGGTACGAATTAGACAACTTGCTAAAGTACAACTGTGTCTTTGTTATAGAACTGAAGAAACAACATAACATAACCAAATGTGGACTGAACTGAAAGAACAACCAATGATATTTAAAGAATAAATGGAATAAAAAAACCTCTTTATAATAATAATAATAATAATAATAATAATAATAATAATAATAATAATAATAATAATAATAATAATAATAATAATAATAATAATAATAACAACAATAATGCATGATGCTATGAGACGCTTTTCTCTTCAATGGAACTTGATGCGCGACGATCTGAAGAGCTTGCTGTTACTGAAGTCGGAATATAAACTAATTTTTATTATTGAAGGGAGGGAGGAAACCGGAGTACCCGGAGAAAACCATCGGTGTCCTGAAAAGTCTCGTATCTAAGTCTCCCCCCCCCCCCCCCCCCCGTGGGGATGCCGGGGGTTTCTGTAGAAATAGTATCCCCACTTTCTGGAAATTTTGTGCTTTAAACTCCCACTGTCGCTGCCTTTCTCATTTGTTCTTTCTCATTCCTACTCTGTTCTATCAATCTACTGTACTATCTTCTTCTTTGCTAGACCAGTCACCTATCTTTTTTCTTGAAAACTCTTCCGGGACAAAAGTCCTTATTGGTATGTGAGGTCTGTTGTATCAGCTTGAGAATATTAGACGCTTCCTGCCAAATAGGCACTAGGGCTTTCTATGCATATTATTATTAAGCTATGTAGGCATTTTATATGTATGTGTTTTGTTGATATTTTATAATGATGTTGTATTCTATTTTGTTTTTATAAACGGGGGTTCGATAAATTATAGTATAGCCTCAGCGTCCCCTGCGTGAGAAGCCTTTATTTTAACGTGACCTCCTGGTGGAGTGCCTTCAGTGTTACCACTGTTTTAGCAGCTCTTTAATGCGGATCAGGGGTGAGAGCTCTTTCAGCGAAGTGGTGGTCTTGATTTTGGGGTCCTGATTCGGCTCTTTGCAGTCCGCTGGACCCTGTAAGCAAGGAATAATGAACTAAGTACCTACGTCGCATAAGTTCGACCCAAACGGGGTTCAACCCCGCGACCTTCGCTCTAAGATACCAGCTCACTATCACTTGAGCTATGAGACTACACCATCCTATTGTATTCAATCATGTTCCCCTTTCTTCAACCTAAGAATAATTTGTGGTGAGAAGAGAGTACAATTTGACTGCATGATCCAAAAACAATTGATAAGTAAGAAGATTTATTTTTATAAAAGCATTTAGTACAGTGTTAGTAAAGAAGATTCCTTGATTAAAAAAAAAAAAGAAGAAGTGATCTCTAACATTTCAGCCGGCCATAGGTTTTTCAGGGGTAAAAACATGAAATTGGATATCAACGTTCAAACTGCATTTTACCATTGTAAGAAGCTCATTACGCTTACGTGGCAGTGCTATCTACCAGTTATAAGCATTGTTCAGTAGGGAGGTACTTTTCCACCACCGTGGTTCACTAGAACGATTATTTCTACACTTGGATTATGTTTGGTTTGGCGCGCTGCTGCTGAAATATACTATTCAAGGTTAGCCACCCACAAACATACACACACAAATACACACACGCACACACACACACGCGCACACACGCGCGCGCACTCACACACGCAAACACACATATGTCTATAGAAGGACTTTAATACTTTTTTTTTCCCAGATGTTTGGATCCAAGACAGAGAAGGAGCATGAGCCTGGACATACAGTCGACGGTTTAAATCAGGAATGTGCAGGGTGAATGTTTGAGACGAATAACCTAATGAAAGACGTAGAATTAACAAAAGAAAAGAAAAAAAAGAGACATTAAGAGACCGGAAAACCGATACGGGTTTATTTATGAAATATTTGCTGTAGAAAAACAATAGCTAAGGAGAGGAAAGGAGGATTGTATGTGTGTGGTGGGGGGGGGAGGGGGGGGATGTAGAAACGACGTTACTCTGACACACACATGAAACTCTACATGGTTTCTTTTGACTTTTTTTTGACGGCCCCGTTATTTTGACGTCAAATAGTGCTCCGTAGAGTTACAGCTGTTTTAGGATTAGGGTTAGGTTAAAGGTTAGGGTTAGGGTGTGGGTTCGGGGTTTATGGTTAGGGTTAGGGATAGCTTCAAAAGATTTAAAATGTTAAAATAATGTCAAAGAAATGGAAAGTGTGTCAAAATAATGTCGTGTTTTTTCACAACAGTCATTACAACCTTTCTACAAAAATGTGTGTGTGTGGGTGTGCGTGTGCTTGTGTGTGTGTGTGTGTGGTAAAAGAAGTTCCAGCTATTCTGTACAATGTACAAGCGAGAAGAGAGAGAATGATTAGTGGGCAACGAAGCGAGAAACCATCACATTGTTCTTTATGCTGTTCGATTTCATGCTTCATCTTGTGCCTAAAAACAGTTTGCAGCCTAATCTCTGCCTTTTTGCCTGACCTCACTTCAATCCCTTAACCGATCTGGTCGTCGGTTTGTGTGTGTGTGTGTGGGGAGGGGGGTGTGTATGTGTGTGTAATGTGTGTGTGTTTATGTGTTTGTACATAAGTGACCACAGTTGCCTACAGTCTTCTCAACCTCTCTGGGTTCTCAACCACTGTGACCAGCTCTGACATGTTAAGGGAAAGAAAATTACCCTGAGACACTGCGCTCCTACTCCTTCGGATAAGAGTATAAACCGAGGTCTAGTCTGCGCGGGCACGCATTCTCTCACACGGACTTCAAAGATCCTGACGCTCATGTACTAGACGGGCGTGCAAATGCACCCAGCAAGCACTAAAAGGTCCTTTTCTCCCCCGTACTTGGTCGTCCAGGATTGTGCTCAGTTGCTTGGCGTCAGGCGATGCGTCCTAAAGGCTGCAGGTGGGCGCCTCTGATGGCATGAGTTAGATCCTGTATCGGCTAGCGACTTGATCAATCTCTTGACCTAGAAAAGCTCGACATCAGAACGATTAAATAAATAAATAAATAAATAAATAAATAAAAATGTCCTCTACCTGCTTGATGTTCTCTGACCAGCTCATTCTCTGCCTGTCTCTCCTTTCCCAGTGTACCCCTGCATGATTGTTTTTGCCGGAACTGTCGTGTCGCGTGTGGCCAAACCGCATCAATTTTTTTCTTTCGAATGTGGCAAGCAGCGGCTCCTGGGGCGATGAGTGGAATCGTAGGGTAGGAGTTGGGTTTGGGGGTGGGGGGTGGGGTCACTGTCGTTTGTGGGTGCAAAAATGGCCCGGAGCTTTCTTGGGCAGAGTTTGAGTGTTAGGAGGTTTGAGAGTCAGTGACCAGTGAGACCATTTCCGGTCTCTCAATTGTTAACAAATATTATTTGGCATGCCGACGGCACCCGTGTGGACCAAAGAATTCTCCTTGACCCTCCTTGTCCTCAGCACATTGTTGCCAAATGCATTCCGGCAGTAGGATATTTCCCACAACTTAAATTTATATAGCTAGAAAATAATTAAGAACCTTCCAATAACAGAAGTGAGTGTCTCATCAAGCATTCGCTCATCTCTGGATTTTATTGTGCTGTACAACGCTGCAAAGCATCTGAAATTGGCAAAAGGGAAGTGCTCTTTTTGACAGTCCGGTATATACGTATGTGGGTAATGACAGTACATACGGTCGGTCCACCCCAAACATTGTCGTTATCATTTATATATGCGTGTGTTGGAACAGATCGCAGCGATTGCAGCCTAATGGGTGATTTGGGGGAAAATGCGAGTATTTATAGCATCCATTATTATTATTCTTATTCTTATTCTTATTATTATTATTATATTATTATTATTATTATTATTATTATTATTATTATTATTATTATTATTATTATTATTATTATTATTATTATTATTATTATTATTATTATACAACCTTTAAGGTGAAAACGAAAAATCAAATTTTTCAGATATATTTGCAAAACCAGAGGTTAAAGAACCATTCAGCAAATAAGAAATAAAAGCGATATGTTAGTTAGTCATTATTGATATAGTCCAGCGGACTGCAAAGACCCCAATCAGGACCACAACTTGGTAGAAAGAGGGCTCACCACTGATCCGTATAAAAGATCTGCTGAAGCAACTCTAATGGTAACACTGAAGGCACTCCACCAGCCAGTCACTTTACAATAAAGGCATCCTATGTAAGGGACGCTGAGGCTGTACTCTAAATTATCGAAACCCCCGTGTACAAAAACAAAATAGAAAATAAAAATCCTGATAAAATATTAACAAAACACATCCATACAAAATACCAAAAAAAAAGTGAGCTGACTTTCAAATGCACATTTCAGGTAAAGACATGTTTTTTAAAGTGAAGATGTAAAACTAAAGAGGGAACGTATATTGTTCTAGATTTGTTTTCGATAAACGACATTCTCTTTGTCTCTGTCTGTCTGTCTGTCTGTCTCTCTGTCTCTGTCTGTCTGTCTGTCTGTCTGTCTCTCTCTCTCTCTCTCTCTCTCTCTCTCTCTCTCTCTCTCTCTCTCTCTCTCTCTCTCTCTCTCTCTCTTTCTCTGTTTATATGCTGATCACCTCTCACTTTACCGTGTGGATGCGTACTTCTACGTGTATGTTGGGAACGGGCACACGTGTGTGTGTTGTGTTGTGTGTGTGTGTGTGTGCGTGTGTGTGTGTGTCTTTCCTACGTCTGTCTGCCTGTAATATTAAAAAATGATCAGTGCAGAAATATAATACGTATGACAACTCAGCTATTACAAAGCTTAATCATATTAAAAGTGCGTGTCAACGAACAGTCATCTTGCATCGCTGAGGGGGAGATTCGTATTGGCCTAAGCTTATTCCCGAACAGACGGGGATTGTATTACAGCATGACGTTAAAAAAGACCCACTGCAACAGATCTTTTTCAACATTCACGGTGAGTGTTGTCCCTCTTTAAAAATAAGGTTAAAACAAAAACAACAAAAAAGTAACTCTTTAGGGGGAGCTTAGTTGTTGTTTTCTTAAAAAAAACAAAAATAAATAAATTCAGTAGGTTTTTTGTGCGCGCATATTAACAGTTAACCGCTCTAGCGATACAAAATATGTACCCGCGCCGGTAAGAGACAGAGCCCATAACAGATTTACCCGCCAAGGTTTTTTCTGTATAGGTTGATACCTATCCTATCCTATCCTGTTCCGTAACCCGGAGGTCGTAGGGGCACCACAGATGATCGTTTAACCAGCATACTCCATCTTTCTCAGTCCTCAGCAGCCCTGGTGGCTTCACTCAGTGTCAAACCAGTCCATTCTCGACTGTTGTCCTCCCACCTCTTTTTCGGTCTCCCTCTTCTTCTACCTCTTTGCACTGTGCCTTGCAGAATGGTCTTTGCAAGGCCTGATGATCTGGTGACGTGGCCATTCCATCGGAGTTTCCGTTTCTTCACCACTGTGAGCAGGTCATCGTGTTGTCCAATGGCTTGTATGATGGTCTGTCGGACTTCGTCGTTGGTGATGTGTTGGGTATAGGAAAATTATGCCCAGGTTGATAAAATAGACTCTATCCCACCCCAGACTCCAGGGACGCACTCTTGGTACCGCCTGTTTTTTTTAGAAATTGGGTCAAAGGTTACATTAAACAGGGAAAAATCACTCCTTGTCAGTACAGGGGTGTCGGATAGCGCAGTGGTTGGAGCACTCGCTACTGTGTCGCAAGTTAA
Organism: Oncomelania hupensis; assembly: GCA_036898135.1. NCBI lineage: Eukaryota > Metazoa > Mollusca > Gastropoda > Littorinimorpha > Pomatiopsidae > Oncomelania > Oncomelania hupensis. Next base: position 122,223,664 of record CM072511.1, on the reverse strand, counting down.
GCACCGTCCAGTGCGGTTAGCACTTGGATGGGTGACCGTCAAACGTGAAGCGACAAATAACAACGCCCCCAGTTGACTCAACTGTGACTGAGTACCTACTCTCTTAAGGGTGGGGAAGGTAAAGCAGCGAGGGAGAGAGATGGGCATCACCCTCATTACGCTGGCCCAAGATACGTGTGATCTCCAACATCACGCTCCCCTACGGCCACAAGGCTATGGGACTACCTTTACCTACCACCTATCTGTCAGTACAGAGTGATATGGAAAATTCAAACTTTGGCAGTTGGTTTTGAGCAACGAGCGCCACTTTACCATTGTTCAATGTAATAACAATGCCATTTCCGCAACAAAAAATAACAACAAATCCTTCCACTTGGGAACCTTTAATGAATAACGTTTAGTTTGTGTGATGTTTCTGTACTTGATTATACACTAATGATCGTATTAATCTATTGCTTTTGTTTTTCTGCGTCAGTTTTTTTTTTTGTTGTTTACGAATACTTTAATCTCTCTAATCTTATAGTCTTATACATTTATTAGTTTTCATTATGACTTTACCTTCCTCTGAACTTGCAATGGTCGTCAACAAGACAATAACTTACCTACTCCTCTTTCGTTTACGAAGATATTTTTCATTCCAAATCATCTGTCTGATGATCACTAAGGGTCATTATATTACCTTACAGGGCTTTGTGATCTTTGTTATCTTCTTTTTTTGTATTTCCAAACGTATCAGGAAATACTTTGAAATAGTCGGGAATCAGAAGGAACCGTGTCGATCTGTCCGTCCGTCCGACTGTGTGTTACCAAACTTCATAGGTATACCTTAGGAGAGTAGCATGCTTCCCATGACTTCATATTTGCCATACCGCAGAGGTCATGGTCACTGAAGTCATTTTGTTGCTCAAGTTCTAAAATCCGAAGAAGGGATTTTGTTAAATTTTGATATACTGGTACTTTAAATCACGGGCCATCTTTCAGTAGCAGTCGCGTTGTCGGTCAGTCACTCCGAACATCACTTTTTTTTTGTTCAAAAAACATTGTTTGCCTTATCTCAAGAATAATGTAACCTAAATTCATCATTTTTACATTGTTAATAATTTAACCATTGCTAAGCATGTTAAAACCCTTCATATTTGTCCATTCTCAAAGGTCAAGGTCATGCAAAAACTGGCTGATCCGATTTAGGTAACGTTTTGCTTGCAGATATTTCAGATGGTGGTCTATCATTCCATGCATTGCTGTTGCTTCCTAAAGATAATGCCGAGTCACAACACCGCCACTAAAATTAACCCATTTGAAAATGCTGAATTTCAGCTAAGGGCGCGAGTGTCTGGAAAAAAACATTTTGAGTTGCTTGCCTTTTTCTCAGTTTCCCGAAGGCGTAATGTGTTAGAACAATGATGACAAATGACACGAACGAAAAACGATGCTTAACGTCCTATTGCATGAGCGTTAAGGACGATCACCACGTCGCCACCCTGACAACAATGACCATCATCATCATATCAAAAATGAGATCCAACGGATCTTTGATTTTTAACAAATGACAAAGACAGTCGTTTTGGGCTCCTGCGAAGCACCGGCCGAAGCGAAGTAGGCGGGAGCCCAGATGCGGAATAATAGATGGCACGTTAGGCACGGTGATTATTGCTTTTAAGTGCTTCGCTTGTGATAACTAACGCTGGACTGGGATATAGGGAGAGGAGGGGAGAAGGGAGATGGGAAGGAGAAAAGGATGGAAGAGATGGAAGGGTGTTCATCTGAGAGAAAATGGAAGAGGAAGGTGTATGTTTTCACCACATCAATTATACCTTCTACTTGCTCTTTGGGATTGGTTTCGTCATGAAAACAACGATATTATTTTTATTTGTTATTACGTGATTGCTATAGAGAGAAAGCTTAAAGACGGTAAGTGAGAGAGAGAGAGAGAGAGAGAGAGAGAGAGAGAGAGAGAGAGAGAGAGAGGGAGAGAGAGGGAGAGAGAGGGAGAGAGAAAGAGAGAGAGGAAGAGAGAGGGAGAGAGAAAGAAATAAAAAAAAGAGATTACTCTTTTATAGCGCACTTATAAGCTCAGAGAGCTTCTCAAAGCGCTGGCCAATACTATCCAGCAATCACAAAATAGTTTGCTGAAGTCAGGATTCGAACCCACGTCGCCCGAGACGCGCGTACACAAGAAGAGAGAGAGGGAGAGAAAAAGAGAGAGAGAGAGAAAGAGAGAGAGAGGGAGAGAGAAAGAGAGAGAGAAAGAGACGGAGAGAGAAAGGGAGAGGGAAAGAGAGGGAGAGAAAGGTGGGGGGTGGGTGTGGGTGGTTGAGGGTTAGGTATAATTTGCAATCATGCAGATTTTGCCTGAGACTCGAGATGTAAAGTTCTTTTGACTTTGCCACGCCGACTCATAAAGTGTTCCCTTGCAGGAAACAAACAGAATGAACATTGAAGATTAACGTCTACACCCGCTATTAGCAATTGGGCAGACGGGGATACCCATCCTACGGAAGAGGGGTTAGGGACCTAAATCAACACTGAACCATCAGAGCAATCACACGGTTAAGATGGACAGTGAAAATGGCCACTTTTTATCATGCCCACTACGGGATTCGAACCTGGGTCATCGGTGTGCCAGGCTAACTCTCTACCACTGAACCACGGCGGTGGGCAAGAAACAAACATTCTTAAGGAAATCTGGATAGCTCAATGATTAATCTGTGAGGTTTTTTTTACATTTATTTTTCCGATATGCTAAATTAATTAACCATCCTGCATTCTTCATAAAAGGTTTCGAATTAAAAGTCCATTAGCATGAATGTTGATGTCTGCATAGTATGGCATGAGACAATTGATTTTTGTAATAGTTTTGCTGGTGTCACACAAACTTCACTGAACTGGAAAAATAATGGTCACTATTACGCAGAAATGTTTTTGTTTTTAATTAAAAGATTTGGAATTCAAACCCCATTTCACTTTGTTGGTAACTCCGCTTACGAAACAAGAAGCATTGACCTCAATTCTTGACAGCACTGCTTGAAAATTATTTTTGTTTAAGGTAATTGTTTTGGGAAATGTACACTTTGTTTTACACGCTGTGATGATACATTTAGGCGACGTAAGATTTCGGATTTAAAATCCATTTTAGTTGGTAAAACCCATTTTTATAGTGTAAAGCTTCAACATTGATGGGCATATTCGCAGTAGTGAGCGTCAGCATTGATGAATATTAATCTTAACAGTAAGCTCAACTCTGGATAGCTCGGAGACCGAAAAAGAGGTGGGAGGACAACATTCGAGAATGGACTGGTTTGACACTGAGCGAAGCCATCAGGGCTGCTGAGGACAGAGAAAGATGCTGGTTAAACGATCATCTGTGGTGCCCCTACGACCTCCGGGTTACAGGACAGGATAGGATAGGGATAGGAAGCTCAACTCGAGCGCGGTGCGGAATTAGTGGTACTAGTTCCGCAGCGTGGGCATCGGAGTTGAAATCCGTTAAAAGGAATTTGACAGCAGCGTTAGTAATGGAATATATCAAGACATGCCTAGTTTTATTAAAAGCCGTACTATATTTCTATCAAATGACCTCTTAACTCGTTGCAGGAATATAATATATCAAGACATGGCTAGTTTTATTAAAAGCCGTACTATAGTTCTATCAAATGACTGTCTTAACTCGTTGCAGGGCCGACAAATTCACAATGGGTGGTATTAATGCATTAATGAGGCTCATATAGTAAACAAAGAATACGCCTTTAAGTTTTATATAAATAAATCACTTCGACATTTTCTTCCCATTAGGATTGTGAATTTCAGCATGCAACAGACTTATCTTTATAATTTGCCACGCATTTTGATATTTTCGGCAATGCAAATGTTAATAATAATGATAATCATACCACTATCCCATCCTATCCTATCCTATCCCATAATTCGAAGGTCCTTTGAGCACCACAGATGATCGTTTAACCAGCGTACTCCATCTTTCTCTCTCATCGGCAACCATCATGTCTTAACTCGATGTCAAGCCAGTCCATTTCGCGAATGTTGTCCTCACACCTCTTTTCAGTCCACCCTCTTCTTCTGCCTCCTTGCACCGTGCATTGCAGGATGGTCTTTGCAAGGTCTGATGCTCTGGTGACGTGACCATATCATCGGAGTTTCCGTTTCTTCACCGTTGTGGCCCTTGGCTTGGCCCTTCAACTTGGAGCTCTCTTCCCCTCTCTCTTCGCAGCTCTCCAAACATAGCTACTTTCAAATCCAACTTGAAAACTCATCTGTTCCTTAAATGTTTCTGATCTTGCCTCCCATCATAATATACCGCTACCACCCACCCCATCACCCCTTCTTAGCTCTCCCCTCCCTCGTCTCTTATTGGTTAGCAAGTGTCTGATTTTATTTTGTATGAAGCCGGATGTTTAGAATGAACGCGTGAGTACTGCGCTTTGAACTGATATTGTTCCTTGGGGAAAAAGCGCTATAAAAATTTCCTTCTTCTTATTATTATTATTATTATTATTATTATTATTATTATTATTATTATTATTATTATTATTATTATTATTATTATTAACAATACTAATACAGTGAAGTTCCTAATTCTAAACCAGTGAGGTACAAGTGTGCGAAGAGACAAACTACGCGCAAGAAAGATCAGGCCAGATGTGTGTGAACAGGCTAACAAAGGAGTTGATCGGGCTACAAGCATACTTGTAGATTCACCAAACCATCCTATGCTTTTAGTGGGGTTACTGAACGTTAAAAAAATTAAAGATAAACAATAGTCTTTCAAATATCCGCTGGTTAAAAGTCTTGTTGCTTGTGATAAATATACTTATTGCTGCTGTAACCATGTCATTACGCTGAAGTGTAGATTTTACGTTACCTCGCCAACTGTTGATTTCTCTGTTTCAGGTGACACTGGAAAAACCTCACCTGCCAGCCAAACATTCTCTTCAGTGAACAAATGGATCTATTTATAAAATATGTACGGGAAAACTAATCGTCTTCGTTCAAAAAAAAATTACATTACGTGAGTAATCCATCTGGTTCAAACTTTCAGAAGCGTACTTGGACATCGGAATTAACGTCACCTTTCAAAGCCATTTCCGCTTCCGCATGAGAACGCATGCGCGATGGTGGCTTACAATGAGGTTACAGAGTATGTGACCTTCAACTCTGTGTTCCAAAACAGCAGTGGGCAGGTTAATGGAGGTGGGAGGTTGTTGCACAGCGATGATGGTGTTTCAGTGCGAAATGCCGCAGGAGGAGGAGGAGGAGACGGAGGAAGATTTGGAGGAAGGGGTGGAGATGTCGGTGGTGGAGACGTTGAAGACATGTTCAGTGACCAGTTTCGGAGTGAAGGCATCATCGGTGACACCGGCTTCTCCCCCATCCTCTCCCATACTCACCACCACAGCCACTATCACCTCTTCCACTCCGACAACAGCACCAACGACAGTTGGATGAACATTACAGACGACGCTTACAACGCCGGGGGTGACATTGTGGGTTCGGCGATAGTGGGGACTGTGTTGACGATAGTGGTGATGTGCACGGTGACCGGCAACGTGATGGTGCTCCTCGCCGTTTTTGTCAACTCTCATCTCCGCTCCACCACCAACTACTTCATCGTCAACCTCGCCATCGCCGACCTGCTGCTGGGCACTACCGTCCTCCCGTTCTCCGCCTCCTTGGAAGTTTTGAAGGTGAGTCTCACAGTTAGGATCCTGTAGAAATCTGTCACGCATATGAGGTAGTTTTAACGGCTTTAGTCACATGAAATCGTCAATCTCGCAATCGCTGATCAGCTACTTGGTAGGTCTAAATACGGCCTTCCTCCCCCTTTGTTGTGGTAATTCTTTGTGAAAGGTGACAAAGTTTAGGTAAATCGAAATGACATGATCACTTGGGGCATTCTTTGATAACTGCTAACAGAACTATGTATGTTTGTATGGATTTTTTCTATTGAACCATTGGATATCACATATCGAATGAATGTTTCCATGATTACGACGGCAGACGTTGTAATAACAAATGGTATCAACGACAGCGATATTACTGTTGTTTGTTGGTGATGTTCCTGATACCTTGATAGGGAAGAGAGAACACACCACCAGCCTTGTGATCAGTGTGAGTTTGTTTTAAGACCTATGTGCCTAAGACCCACAGGGCAAATTTTATTTCCAGGGTCTCTATACACGGCATGTGACGAGCTCTTAGCCTGCATCATGCGCCCTGCATCTTACCTTAAGAAAACATACTGCTGACGGGTAGAGATTGGGGAAGAGGAGGGAGAGGGGGGGGAGGCGCATACTTTAAAAGATAAAACATACGCCACAGTAAAGAATATGGTTTATGTCTGTGTGTGTGTGTGTGAGAGAGAGAGAGAGAGAGAGAGAGAGAGAGAGAGAGAGAGAGAGAGAGAGAGAGAGAGAGAGAGAGAGAGAGAGAGAGAATTGTGGGTTTATGACATGTTACCGAAACAGTTCTTTTCTTCTCTTCTGTCTGTTTTTTTCCCCCAGAAATGGCTGTTCGGGCAGGTGTTTTGTGATATCTGGGCGGCCATTGACGTGCTGTGCTGCACCGCCTCCATCTTCTCGCTGTGCGTCATCTCCATCGACCGCTACATCGGCGTCACCAGGCCGCTGCAGCGTAGCACCATAATGACGGAAAAACGCGCCCTTTACATCATAGTGTTCATCTGGGTGCTAGCCACTCTCATCTCAGTGGCTCCGTTGATAGGCTGGAAAGAACCCGGGTCAGGTGACCCTTACGAGTGTACCGTGACCACACAAACCGGTTACGTCATCTTCTCCGTCTCGGCGTCGTTCTACATTCCGCTCACGATCATCCTGCTGGTGTACTTCAGGATTTACCGTGAAGCCATGAAGCACTCGCGGTTCCTGACCACGGGAGTGAAGACCACCAAGGTGGACGAGAGCGGGGTGACTTTACGCGTGCATAAGGGAGGAGGGTACGGGGCGGGGGGTGCCGGCGGGGGTGGCGGGGCGGGGAGTAGCGCCAACTCCCCGCACTGTCATTACGGACACGTGGGAAAGTCCGCTTCTCCTGGTCATCAGAGCAGCTCCTCCAGCGACCGCTCCGAGTCGTCCGTGGGCCACAAGATTCCCTCCAGAATGACGGCAGCGGGGAAGGTGGCCAGGTTCAAGAGAGAGACCAAGGCTGCCAAGACGTTAGGGATAGTGGTGGGCGTCTTCATCCTCTGCTGGTTCCCTTTTTTCTTCATCCTGCCGCTCAGTGAGTATCTTAAATCGCTAAGTATTTATATCTATTTTTGGATTCATTGGTGTTTGAACCTAGGCGTCGTCGTTGCTGTTGTTGTTGTTGTTGTTCAAAAGGGTTTCCTTTTTGTCCAATCAAAACATTTTTAAATACTTTCTGATTGGTCATTCATCGTCATATTTAAATACAAGTATCATCTCCAAAATCTTGTTGTTGTTGTTGTTCTTCTTCTTCTTAGTGTAATATTAGAGAGCTTTATCCTCACCCCCTGTCTTGTCATCTCCTCTTCCTTCTCATCCTCCTCGCCATAGCCATCATCATCATATATCAATATAAATGACGTCTACTCCTTTTCATTGTGTTACAATTGAGTCGTAAGGGATTGTTAGTTCATTTATTATCAAACATAAAAAAGTATAACTAAACAAATTTCCCTCCTCTTTTCATATTTCCTTCTTTTTAGACTGTCATAATGAAGGTCTACACGAAAGAAACAAAAAACAGCCTTGATGTAATCCTTCTTTTGTGAAATTCCTTTTGATTTTTGACAAGCATCGACATCTGTCCTAAGGTTTGTGTCAAATGGAGACGTTAAATTATACGCCGATGACACGTTTAAGTATCCGGTAGATCGTTTTTCCTCCTTCGGTGAAGATAGTGACTAGTCAAAACATAATGAATATTCCATTTAAAGATTCAGCCTATGAATATTCCATGCATTCTTTGCATACCATCCCCGCAAAATGAAGTCCTATGTTAATGAATGCCTACGTCAGCTAAAGCACTGCTCTCTCTCTCTCTCTCTCTCTCTCTCTCTCTCTCTCTCTCTCTCTCTCTCTCTCTCTTTCTCTCTCTCTCTCTCTCTGTTTGTCCGTATGTGTTTGTGTGTTTCCGTGTTTGTGTGCATGCGCACGGATTTTGTATTCGTGAATGTGAGTGCGGGACTATTTTATAATAATTATATTTCATTTTATTCAAGCATTATCCGTTAGCATTTAATCTCCAGCCATTCCGCCTTCGATGATCCTCTCTCTCTCTCTCTCTCTCTGTCTCTCTCTTTCTCTGTGTGTGTGGTCTGTCTCGAGGTCTCACTGTCTCTGTCTCTCCCTTTCTTTTTTTCTCGCTGTCCCTCTCTTTGTTCTCGTTCGTCTTTTTTTGTTGTTGTTCTTCTTCGTAGGGTGGCCTTCGTGGCCTTAGTAAGCAGCCGGTTTGCTATGCCGAAGGTCGCGGATTCGAACTCCGCAGGTGTCGAATTAATGTAATTAGGTACGAGACTGTTGATTTTATACTAATTATATTTTAATATTTTTGAGCATTATTTTTTCGTATGTCATCTCCAACCATTCCTTACCACTCCGCCTTCGATGAATCCCTTTCCAGCTCCCCCCCCTCTTCTCTCTCTCTCTCTCTCTCTCTCTCTCTGTTTCTGTCTGTGTGTAGTGTGTCTCTCTGTCTCTGTGTGTGTCTCTCTCTCGCGCGCTACCTCTCTCGTTCTCCTTCTTCTTATTCTTCGTGGGGTGGCCTTCGTGGCGCAGTTAGTAGGAAACCGCTTTGCTATGCCGAAGGTCGCAGGTTCGAACCTCGCAGATTTGGAGTTAATGTGACTTAGGTACGAGATTTTTCAGGTTTCCTATGGTTTTTTTCCGGATACTCCAGATTACTCCCTTCCCTGAATAAGAAACAGGATTGGATGCAGACAATCTAAATCTCAAAAATAACATTTTCCCACCTCCTTCTTCAGTACTCTTCTATTCAGACCGCAGTTCTTTGAGTTCCGTTTCTTCAACAAAGCGAATGTATAGCATCACGTCTTCTTCTTCCTCTTCAATCGGTGTTATTTTGTCGACGTCGCGAATTTACTCTTATACAAAAAAAAAACGGTACAAGCGTCCGGGATGTTTCTTTTCCATTCCACCGAATAAAAATCTGTGAGATCTCGCTGCAAGTGTGGAGCCTTAAGTATCATTACTTTGACACAAGTTTGTGGACAAAAACAACAGAACTATTGTGGAATGATTCAAGCGTTGAGTGAAAGGGAAAACAATTTAAACACATTCGCCGACGACCCCGGGCTATTCAGAAATGCGGAATGGACTTCTTGGAGTTTGATCCCAGAGGAAATTTTTTTTTTAAAGTTAACGGGTGTGCAGAAATTCCTTCGAAAATTCAATCCTCGTCCATTGAGGTGGAAACTGAAGTGAATTAATAATAATATCACCTATACTACTACTACTACCACTACTACTACTACTACTACTACTACTACTACTACTACTACTACTACTACTACTAATAATAATAATAATAATAATAATAATAATAATAATAATAATAATAATAATAATTACTGTACTGAATAATATCCCTGAAAGTGTAGGTTCAACCACTACTTGAGGAAAAAGAACAAGAAAAAAAAAGGATGAATTCAATGGTAATGCAGTAAAAAGGCTAGCCAACAATTACATTTCTGCAACCAAACTACGCAGTTGATCATTTCTAGTATGCTACTATCCTTTTAGCCTGAAGGTATGCAAGCGGTTTGACAGGAAATGAGCAGCAGCAGAATGCACCAATGAGATGGTAGTTTTTGTAAGGGAACGCAAATCCAAGACAGATCAAGATGGCAAGCCAATCAAATGCATTTCTCGACACACACGATGCCGAAAAATAAGAATTTTTAAACGTGTTAAGTTGTTGTTTTTTTCTTGTCGGTGTTGTGATGGGGCTTTATCCTAACGAAGCAAAGGGAAAACATGGAATGACAGGCCATGATCTCAACTATCTGCAAGCAACGAAACATCAAAATTGGAATTCATTTTATTGTTGTATAAAAAAAAAAAAAAAAACTTTCTACAATTATTTCTGTCTTACGATAATTAATTCAAGAATCAGCGGCCATACACTCAAAGAGCAGCGTACACCGTTTGGTGTAGAATAGCTTTTTCTTGGTGCTTAGTGGAGTGTTGGAGGGAGGGAGGGAGTATGGGATGAAGATCAGAGCGGGAAGAAGGAAAGAGAGAGAGTGAAAGAAAGAGATCTAGATTGTAATACGTGAGTGTGAGGGTGAGTGTGGGTGACGAGGAATGGATCATGGAGGAAATAATAATGGTGTGTGTAATATGTCCAACAAGAATCAAAATCCGATAATATTTCTTGCTTCGAGCGGACAGTGCTTGTCAGCAAGCTCGAATAAAACAAATTGCTCTCAACACGCAAAGTTCTTTCGCTAGTTTGATATTATTAAAGAACTCTAAAACAATATTTCGTAATAATAATACCTGAAAGCCGTTGTGCGCAAAAAGATCTAAACAAGTAGCACAAATGGCTTTGAATAACAAAAGGATACATTACTAGTAGTATTACTTTGTCTACAATGTGTCATGAAGAGCGAGTTTTGCTTTGATAGAAGTTTTGCTGGTCCTTGTTGTCTGTCATTACAAATGAAATGTTTAGAAGCCGATTTTTAAAAATGAATTATTAGCCGACTCTATCCTATTAATACAGCTGCAAACATAATACGCACACTTAGTTACTTATTGTTTTTGCAGACTTATCTGGAAATTCTTTGAAATTATGAAGTGGTCAGCTCATCGCCTTCCTGTCCGGGGATCAACTAGCATTCTACGGAGACAACATTTCACACAGACAGCTTGACAGACCGTTTTTGAGAGATGTTATTTGCTAAACCACAACTCTTTCATCTTGTTTTTCTAACTATTTATTTATTGGGCAACACACATCAAAATATCAAAATACAAAATCTTCATCCTACCTTTATAGTATAATTCCATCACTTAATGCGGAGGCAGAGAACAAAGAAACTGAGCAAGAGAGCTGAGACAGAACGGTGGCTAGCTCCCTTCACTCGTGCATCATCTTATATATATATAAAATGGGTATCCAGTCTCAACATTACGCCTCCCAACTTAATAACGATTGGTCAACTGTGCAATTATGAATATTTATAACAACACCTATATGGACATGCGTTCTTTCTCTTATTAATATTAATTTCCAGAAACTTTCCAAAACCGTCTCACTATCTCTTATCATCCTTACACCATTCTGTGGAGTTTTACTCCCCACCTAACCGGCTACGCAATGTTAAAGGTGAAACAGAATTACATTAACCAGTGGTGTTCCCAGGATTAGAGGGCAATAGGACAAAATGTCCTAAATCATAAAACTAATCGGACATCATGTCCTGACTACATAAAAGCAATAGGACATTCAGATTGGAAAGCGAACCGATGAATGGTGCTTCTTTAGAAGACAGTGAATGAGAATAAATATGAATAAAGTAAAACAAAAACTCTATTGTGTAAACAGTTTACAAATGTATTATTTTTTTAATGCAATGTTTGGCCAGATTATTTTTACGTATACACACACACGTTGCAGAGGAAGTATGGTGTCGGTTATTTCCCTTTCAAAAGTGTCGAGAGTTGCGGCCCTTTTGTTGTTCGACGGAATGTACTAAAGAGTGATAATAGTCTAGCATTGTCCACTATTCAAACTCGATTTAACGGCTTTTACACTCCACTTTGTACAGATGTTTCTTGCAGTGACCGCTCTAGTCATAATACTATCGGACAATGACCGCTAATTTTGCAATAGAATCGGACATTTGACGGGACACAGGTGTTTGCGTTCAGTCATTTTCCAAACGAATCGGACCATGACCGATGTCCGAGGCCTCGGGACATCACTGATTAACCACACTCCACGTCTTTCCTCTAACTTTAATTAAAAATTACTTTCCCACACCAAAACATCTCCTCACTACCTATCTTATCACTTTTAAACACTCACCTTAACTCTAAACCATTATTTCTAAATTACTAATATTGCATCTATACTTGTAATCACCTCCACATCTCTTAATATTTACAAATGTATTATACAATAACTCTATATTGCTAAATAATCAAACCTGTCAATGTCTTCATTTATATTCATGCTTCACAAATTTCCTTTATAACCCACTCCCATAATCAACAAACATATGTCTTGCTTTACTTCTTATTTCCTGTTTCTTCACAAAACCCAAAACAATTTCTGACATTTCCACCACACCTTTTAATCATCTATCTCAACAATTCATTTATCTTCCGCCTCTTTAAGGTTTGGATAATTTCGGCGCTAATGACGTTTTCGTTTGTATAACCTCTTATTATCCACACTAACACAGACTTCTTTGTATCAAGCTGAGCATTTCCAGTAACTGTACTACGCTTCTCAAATTTGTTAAAACGTTACATCAATTCCAACAACTGTGGTACACTTTTAACATTGTATTAAAACCATAATTTGGACTCTGTCATTAAAAAAATGCGGGAATTAGAACGAGCCCAATGCTGGTCGGTCGTCTTTCGTCGGTCCGTAGGTTGCTCGCCATATCTCACAAATCACTAACCAGATTTTGACCAAATTTCATTTGCACTACCTCAGAGGTCAAGGTCGCTGGGTCACTTTGTTGCTAAATTCGTTTTGCTCAATATCTTGAAAGAGGCTTAACCGATTTTTATGATTTTTTAAATAAAGGTACTTTAACGCAAGGCCAATCATTCTTTGTTAGTTCGTTGGTCGGTCACTCGGGCCGAATTTGACTTTTGTTTTGAAAAGACGTTCGACGTAGTATCTCAAAAATGACAATACAGCTTTGGCAATTTTCTATGCGGCGCAGATACTTTAACCATTGTTCAACCTTTTATGTAATTAATATTTTCACTTTGTGGAAGGTAAAGGTCGTTGAGATTTACGAATTTTGTAAACACATTTTGCACTGCAACTCAAAACTGGCAGAATCGATTTTGATAAATTTGGGCTGGATAATTATATGGAGTGTTCCACCGTCCAACGTGTGATCACATTATTTTCCCCTTTACCAACAACTGGCCCGCTGGTGTCAGTATAAATCGGTCCAGTAGTCACCTATATGCGAAAGTGTCGTGTGACAATAATCTACAAACAACAACAACAACAACCGTCCTACGTTTTAGGACAAAACCGAGACAGAACAGGCCACGAAAATTAGCACTTTTGAAAATAAAATGTATGAGTGTGATGAAAAATTCATTTGAATGGTTTGCCATCTTCTTTCTTTTTCAGCTAATAGTACTGCCCTTAACAATGCAATAAAGGTAGTTTTTTCTTTATTGTGCCATTACCTCTTGGAGGTCGATTTCGTGCACATAATTACTTTGACGTTTGTTAAGCTTTATTATACTACAAAGACACGGTACGTGCTGCTTATACTAAACAGGCAATGTTTACTTCGTCCGATTTTACTGAAGTGATAGATGTGTATCAGAAATGCAGCCATGTTATCCATAAATAAACAAATATACTGAGAGAAGACGGGACCTACACTCATGAAGCTAGCCTTAATGAAAGAGAGATCCATCTATCTTACCATTTCACATCCCACACCACCTCCCTCTCCCTAACCACACATGTTAACCCGAAAGGGCACATGATGGGTGGGACTGTGTCGGTCAGGACTAAGTCCCCGGGAACCGCCAAGGTAGCCGGATTGGCTCACCCTGATGCCTGTCTAAGGTTAAAATTGTACAGCTAATAGTAAAGTGCTTTACCCCTCCCTCCCCTCACCCCAGATCTCGACGAAATCCCCAGTATATATCAGCACCGATAAACAAAATGATCCTGGATATTATTGGAAGAAGAAGATCCATAATGGTAGCGGGGGACGGAGGATGGAGTGGGAGAGTGGGGATAGGGTAGGGGGAAGGCGATAGTACATTGCCTTGATAGATACATCATCTATCTGGTTGGTCCCATTCTTTAAAGTCGCAGCATAATTTTAAGTGCTGTTATAGTGTTATAGTGTTATAATGCCATACAGGAGTTTTTTCATATTCCTTATTTAGCACTGATTTGATGCAGACACAGATGTGAGTAATCACAGTCGAATTTATCTGTCATAAACTTCCCGTGCGTGTTATGAAACAGAAAGCTTTATTCTAAGAAGACTCCTACAAACTTGATATTAGTTTGTAAACGGTTTTTAACCTTCCAATTTCATGTATGCACGCATTCATCAAAAGGCCTTATACAATTTCACAAGTTGAGACAGAGATAAACTTGAAACACTCAAGACATAAAATACATAACTGTTGAAACACAACATCAATATACGTTTTGCTAATTTTACGGTTCTCATTCAAAGTATTAGAATAATAATTAAAACGGAATTCAAGAAATCTATAAGCCCTAAAGTAATAAAATAATAAATAGCTTAACTATATCATATAATTTTATTTTTATCTCTGAAGCAATCCCGTTCCTGGTCTCTCAAAAAATTACATTTATCAATTTATGAAAATATTTTATGCATTTACAAAATTAGTTTCAGTATTATATTTCTAACAAGTAAATCATAAAATATAAATATTCAAATTATCGTGTCTACCATGAACAGAATCCAGAATCATCACAGTGAAAAATAAAAAGTAGCCTACACAGTAAAACAATATTTCCAAGACACACAAAATAAGAATTCCTTCTTCGTTTTTCACAGTCTATCTTTCATTCCTTATTTTCACAGTCTATCTTTCATTTCGCTAATACATCCTATCCTAGGACACTCCTATCGGACACTCTGTTAGAGGCACGCACACGAGTACAGCCTTCTGAATGAACGAACATTGAGGTTTAACGTCTACACCCACCATTGGCGATATAGCAGACGGGGATAACCATCCCAGGAAAAGAGGGGTGGGAACCTGAAGCAACACTGAACCACCAGAACAATCATATAGCTAAAATGGACGATGAAAATGTCCACATTTTATATCGCCCACCACGGGATTCGAACCTAGATCATCGGTGTGCCAGGCGAACGCTCTACCACTTGAGCTACGGCGGTGGGACACAACCTTCTGTTTGTTTGTTTGTTTGTAGATTATAGTCACACGACACTTTCGCATATAGGTGACTACTGGACCGATTTATACTGACACCAGCGGGCCAGTTGTTGGTAAAGGGGAAAATAATATGATCACACGTTGACCAATCCGGGATTCGAACCAGCGACCTTTCGGTTACTAGCAAGACGCTCTTACCAACTGAGCTACCCGGTCCCTTGAACCTTCTGTTTGTTTGTTTGTTTGTTTGAATAAATTTACGTCCCCGGACACATTAAGCGTATAGGGGACGGGTGATAGCCGTGTCTCATCACAGAGATATTATTAAACTAGGAAATAAAGTACCGACCCATCGCGTATACATACACCACGTGCCTATGTCAACAGCCGTCGCTTGTGTACTTACTTTATAAACACGTGATGTGTACACAAATATAAATATTTACTAAGTCAATTCGTAACATTATCGTTTTCCTTCATAAAGAACCCCTTGATAATTCATACGGTTGGACTCATGATAATTGTGTTATATTGTTATCAAAACAATTAAAGGAGTCTTTTCTCTTCAGCATGAAATCACAGATACCTGTCTAATTGAGTCGCATATGAGGCTTTAATACTTTTCTTGATACTAAGTCTCCTTAAGACCAAGTGTATATAATTATGTCGGAAAAAGGCGCGCGGAACGATAACAAATCATGCAGGTGCTGTTAGTGTATGACTATGAGCAACACGATTCACTACCACTCCGCACCTTTTTTCTGCCATATGGATTCGTATCCCTTAATGCCGGACTCGGCTTTAAAACTCACGTTGCAAATGTTCAGGGCAGTGCATGCAAATGAAAGTTGGGTCGATATCTAATCGGATCTGATCAGTGTTAGAAGCTATAAGGTGGAAGCTGTCACAGTTCTTAACTGCGTCGCGACACGCACACGCCTATAATGCATGTTTACGCGTTCCTCCATGTTGTTGGTGTAAACAGCGTTTGTACCACGGAGCATCTGGAACTCCAAGGATCCAATTCAATCCAGTCCAAAGATTGCCTGGAGCTTCATGTGAATGACTGAATGACAACTTATACAAAGCATAAAAAACGTCCACACCCGGAGGCGTAGGCCTACTTAATGCGCTTTACAATACAATACAATACAATACATAATACAATACAATGCAACTTTATTGTCCGATTAAAAAAAACACACACACATATATATGCCTTTATGCCTCTGTATACTTCATCTATACGTCCAATCCAAGAATGTCTAGAACTTTTTCTGTGAAATAGATCAAACCGAGTCCAATCATTCCAATCCCCACGTAGTCCATTTGCATGCATAATGCACAAGCCTATGCCAAGAAGCCATGCTCGTGGCACTGCATATGTATTATAGACATCCAGTGTCCATTCAGATGGAATTCGAGTGTCTTTCTCGGTTCTACGACATCCACTAACAGAGCACGATCCAACCTCAATCCTCACTTCATTTGGACCAACCCTACCTTTACTGGTATCTCCACCGGCTACGCACTGGAACGACCACTGTGGTTAAACTAAAAGCCATCAAGGCTGAAATTTCGGGTGGGTTTTTCAGCAAAAGCAGCCGCAGTGCAGCAGCCTACCCACGGCACTACCATAAGCATTCTCTTTCTTTAAATGTACAACTTATCCTACCGCATTCACCCAAGTATCAGAACCTTGTTGGCAAGCGCCCTGCCCTATGCTATTAAGGGGTAGTAGCTCAGATCTAGACGGATCACTTGAGAGTCAGTATCCTCACCCATTGTGCATTGCAATAAACTCGGATTGGACAGACGGAAAAGAAGGAGAATGGAATGGGGCGGGGATTGGGGACGGGGAATGGAACAAGGCTAAAGAAGCATAATATATAGACTATATCGAGCTGCTGCCTCTTCACTGCCCTTCTGCACATGTGAACACGCAAAGCTTTTACCTCTGGCGATGCGGTCGTCTCGAGTGCCATTCCGATGCCGGATCGCTTTCCTTTACCCCTCAAAAAAGATATTTTAGTTTAACCGAGTCGGACAGCTAATGTTTGTGAATGACTGGGCTGTTGAGTTTCCTCGTAAAGCCTCAGATAACCAATAAGGTTTAAAACAAAAAAAAAAGAAGAAGAAAGAGGTAAAGGTGTTCCCGTAACCTTTCGGTTGTTGGAGAGAGAGGCCGTTTAGGCCCTCTCTTTTCACTAGGCCAGCTTTATAAGTATAACGATATTTTTTGTGTCGCTGTGCATTTTGTGTGTTTATGCAGCGTGTATGTGACTTGCTGGTCAAAACGGCCTGCTGTTTCGTGTGTGCGAATCAAACACCCCTCATCCTTTTAGTCTAACACTAACACAGGTTTATAAAATTTAACTAAAAAGTTTAATTCAAATCAAACGCAAGAAAATTAAGCAACAAACGTGATAATCAGAACATGAATTTTCATAAACAATGGTTAAAAACCAATAATTAAGTCCACCCTTATCTTTTCCCTACAATCCCACACACCACCACACAAATCCAGAAAACGCACACCAATAAAATAAAATAAATTGTGGTCTATATAAACTTTCAAATTTTTTGACTCAAATACACAACAACATATGTATGCACTAAAGACTGTCTAAAAAGATGAATCCAAAATGTTCGCCACTTTTTAGAAAGGCGCACTCAAAATATATAAAAGTAGTTCACTCAAATGGCTGTTGTCACTTAATAATAATTAACTAAGTAAGGAAACCGAAGAACACAAAGGGTGCTCAGCATTCCAAAATAAGCTGGTTAATAAAATAGTCCAAACTGACACCCTACATAAAATCGACAGGATATCCTGTCGGGACCCATTGTCTGACACAATGGCTCCTAAATATTATATGAAGCTATGCACTATGTTGAGGGATTGGCCTTGGACTTTGATGACTATGTTGATGCCATTGGTGTTGTTGGTCATCAGTTTGGTCTTCTCTGCACTTATTTCAATTCCATGTCCCATCTCGACAATGCAAACGTTCTGACTCCCGATTGCCTTGATAAGAATCGCCCCGTCTGTCAGTTCAGTTCAGTATATAGATTAACGTCCCCGGACACAATGCGTATAGGTTGTCCCGTCTGTCGCGAGGTTATGTGGATTTATACGTAAAATTATAGCCTCTCCCCCTCTTACCCCCCCTCCCCCCATTCATAGCTACATTTTAAGGTAAGGCTGCTGCGCTCCCTTGTCATCTTGTCATCTCCATCTCCCTATACGCTTGCGAAACATGGACCCTCACAGCAGATCTACAACGAAGGATACAAAGCATGGAGATGAGGTGATACAGAAGACTTCATTTCATATACTCAGCACATCACCAACAACGAAGTCCGAAAGACCATCACACAAGCCATTGGACAACATGACGACATGCTCACAGTGGTGAAGAAACGGAAACTCCGATGGTATTGCCACGTCACCAGAGCATCAGGCCTTGCAAAGACCATCCTGCAAGGTGCGGTGCAAGAAGGCATTAGAAGAGGGAGACAGAAAAAGAGGTTGGAAGACAACATTCGAGAATGGACTGGCTTGACACTGAGCGAAGCCATGCGGGCTGCTGAGGACAGAGAAAGATGGAGTACGCTTGTTAAACGATCATCTGTGGTGCCCCAACGACTTTCGAGTTACGGGATAGGGTAGGATAGGATCGGGTTCATAGCTACCCCCTCTACATATATGCTTTGAACAACAACCACACCTGGGGATGCCTACGCTAAAAGCCGAAGTTTTAGAAATAACAAATCAACTTCACAAGCCACTCGCCGCCTCGTACGTCCGGTCCCCATCCGGCCTATAATTTTGTTTTGATTTGAGCTGACCGAAACACGTCCATCCTTTAGCCACGTGCGGTCGGTGTATCAAAGCCATAAATTTGATTCATGTGACAATGAGGGAGGTTTCTATCTCCTCACCCTCGCTGCTTTTGCCTTTCCCGGTTCTAAACAGAACCAGATACCCATTCACAGCTGAGTGGACTGGGGTGTGTCATGCCCTTCTTTCATTTTTTTTGTGGCTTTTGGTAGTTGAATTCAATGTGCGGTCACCCATCCAAGTACTAATCCCGCCCGAGGTTGTTTAACATGAAACATTGCAAGCGAGTGCCCAAATCACTACACTGCGCCACCCTAATATAACCAGTACGACCCCCCCAAAACACATATTTAGTTTTACGTTGTGATCGCTGGATAGTAGTGGCCAGCGCTTTGAGAAGCTCTCTAAGCTTATAAGTGCGCTATATAATATGTGCGCTATATAAGAGTAATCTCTTTTTTTCTTTTTATCGAGTAAGATTTGGCTAACGCCTGTGGATGACTGCACTGTTTGGCTTTCTCTGAAACCCACAGATCGCTTGCTACTTAGTTGACTGTCAGTGATCTGATTCGGCTCTTTGCAGTCCGCTGAACCTTATAAACAATGACTAAATAACTATATGAAATTATTAAAAGTGGTGTTTCACCCGTCCCCTATACGCTTAATGTGTCCGGGGACGTAAATTTACTCAAAAAAAAAAAAAAAAATTGACTTTCGCCTACCATGGACAACAAACCACGGCAACGTGTCCGGCCGTTATGTAGTCACTTCTATATCGGAATTGTGGGTTAGGCGATCGCAAGTTCGAGCCTTGTTTGGACCTATCGTAGAGGTGGGGTAAGCCATGGTGCGAGATTAGAGGTGTGTGCGTGTGTGTGTGTGTGTGTGCGTGTGTGTGTGTGTTCGTCTGTGTGGGTTTTGCATGGTGTTCGCGTGCGTAGGTGTCTGTCTGTCTGTCTATCTATGTCTATTTGAGTGTCTGTATGAGATCTGTCTCTGGTTTTATTTGAAATCTCATTATTAGCATTCGTTACACGTAATAACATCAAACAATTTTAAAGCTACATATGTCAGAAGCAAACTACGCACACGAATAATACTTAAATAAAAACAAAGATTGCTGCATCACCGAAATAGAAAAAAGCAACTAAATACAAAAATATATAATAAAAGCAAATATTTAAGAAGACTATTTGTAATGCTGCAACATGAGAAATCAAGGAAAACGTGCACCAGCATGGTACAAGGATGACACGAATAGATTAAACTTGCACTAGTGAAACAAAGGTTAACTATCAAACAACACTTTATTTTTAATAAAGAGAAGACGGAGGAGAAAAAGAGGGGGAAAAAAGAACAACAACAACAACCACAAGGGAGGGGGAGGGGGGTTAGAAGAAGATAATGATAATGATTACGATGACTATGATGATGATGACGATGATCAAGAAGATTAACTAGAAGGAGGAGGAAGAGAAGAAAAAGAATAAGATGATGATGATGATAAAGATAATAATGATGGTGATGATGATGATGATGATGATGATGATGATGATGATGATGATGATGATGATGATGATGATGATGATGATGAGAGGCGTTGCAGCAGCATAAAAATATCGGGAGCAAACTCCAAAGCTAGCATTAGTTTCTAACGCAGAAGAGGACAAAATTAAGAAGGGGGAGTATGAAAGGAGGAAACGAAGAGAAAGATTAACTAATCGCTTGCAGCAGCGTGCAACTACAGGATGAAAAAATAGCATTAATTTCTGACGCGCCCAAGAATATTAAAACAAATTAAGAAAAAAAATCTAAATAAGAAAGAGGAGGAAGAAGACGAAAGGTGATGCAACGAAGAAGAAAAAAACCAGTTGCAACAGCATGAAAACTGACTTTGCGAAATGCAAAATTAGCATTAAGTTTCTGTCGTATTTTGAACCCTATTAACCCAAGCAGTTGTTAGTTTAAACGACAGTGACACAATGAAAAGGAAATAGCTAGAAACCGATATGACAATAAAACGAAATTTAACGGGAATGTGCATCGAAAGAGAAATAACAAGGAGAATGCAAAGAGAAATAATTAGGCAGAATGTCAAGAACCCGGCCTTTGCGCCAGGAGCGCGGGTAATTGACATTGTATCGCAGAATTCATTTGGTGAAATTAGCGTTAAAGTGGTGATATGAACTTTTTGTTATTTTTATTATGTAGATGTCTGTGCAGTTTTGTTTGTTGTTTGTTCGTTGGTTAGTTGAATGTGTGTGTGGGAGCAGGTGTCTTTGACATTTGACGGAATATTAAATATTAATTATTTCGGTGTGCCTGACGTAATCAGATTTTATGGCACTAAAATAAAAGAAATTAATACTCTGTGTTTGTTTCAAAGCGTCCCTTTGCATTTGAGCTAGAAAACAATATAAGAATAATTAAAATGTATTTTATTTATAAATATTAGCGGATTGTTCATTACATTTAAAAGCGACCGCGCACCTTAAAGTACAATGATTTTAATGGAAAAAGAAGCAGACTTCCGTGATCACCCATTGCACATAGCTGCGATCGAAAGAAAATATACTCCAGGCACACGCTGCGCAGCAGGCCAAAAGTATGTCCCTTGTCCCTTGAAGGGAGGTAAGCGAGGTTAGCAGCCTGCTCAGTTACAATGTCAGTGAAAGACTACAAACGGAAAAGTAAGTTTCGTCTCCTCTAGGCGACGAATTAGGTCACGCTGTATTTGTTTCTAGGTCAACTGTCTTTTACGAACCGTCTGAGAATTTTTTCGAACCGTTTATTGACGCCGGATAGTGTCCTCACTTGGTTTCATACAATTTAAGAATCCAAGAAGGCAAATGGGTTTTTGGGACGGTAAAAGCTTTGTTGTAGAGAAAAGGGTTAGGGCAAGGGCTAGGGATATATCTACAACTAACCCTTACCCGAACCCTTGTAGCAATATTCCGCTCTTTCCGTCACTTTTAAACAGTACTGTGCTTCGCATCCGCGGCTAGCAGCGAGCCAAAGTATACTTTGAAGGGATGGAGGGAATACTTTTCACCGGTACCTATAAAGGTCGAAAAGACAACTAAAGACGGCTAAAGACAACTAAAGACGGCTAAAGACAATTAAAGACGGATAAAGACATCTATGTATAGACAACTAAAGACAACTAAAAGTTGTCTTTAGTTGTCTTTTCGCCCTTTATAGGTACCCCTAAAGACAACTACAGACAACTGAAGACGGCTACAGGGGTAGAAATTTTAGAGGGTATACAAGGCTACAAACAACTTAAAGAACAAAAAAACACCTGCCATCTTTGAAAGACATTGGCTATGGCAGAAATTTGTTGCCGCGTAGAAAGTACAACGGATTTTAAAAAATAACAATAATATTTTTCAAGTATATTATATAAGATAATTGATTTAGATACAAAGTGAAAGCTGTTCTGGGTGATTGTGTAGTCGGATTTAATGAAAATGCAATGCCCGATTCGAAACTGAGGCTATTGTTGTTTATAGGGTTAGGGTTAGGGTTAGTTGTCTTTAGTTGTCTATACATAGGTGTCTTTAGCCGTCTTTAGTTGTCTTTAGCCGTTAGCCGTCTTTAGTTGTCTTTAGCCGTCTTTAGCCGTCTTTAGTTGTCTTTAGTTGTCTTTTCGCCCTTTATAGGTACCGGTCTTTAGTTGTCTTTAGTTGTCTTTAGTAGTCTTTAGCTGTCTTTAGTTGTCTTTAGTTGTTTTTAGCTGTCTTTAGTTGTCTTTTCGACCTTTTGGCGATACTTTGTACCGATCGCAGCGATGTGTATTACCTCCCGTGATCACAATGAAATGAACAGAACTAGCGACCACGTGGCGTTGCAAGGAGCGACTGAGAACCTCCTTGTTCAGTCTCTTCATGCAGGGCCGTGAAATACCCGCTGCATAGATAGCCTTAAACAGATCTTGAGCTGGAAAAGCACTGTATAAGAATGATTAAATAAATACATAAATAAAAATCGACCGCCAATGTGCGGGTAGCGGAAAAACTGGTCTCGCTGATCAACGAGTGAAATGGAAGGGAGGTGCTATGTGTAGTAACATCTTATTTTGGAAAGAAGAATTAACGACGTTTTTGGAGCTCTGGGAATTCTCAATGATAGGAGAGGAGCTCATGTCTGTCACGGCTAGGCGAGAAGCAGCTCGTCTCATCACCATCTTCTTCTTCTACTTCTACTATTACTTCTTTTTCTTTTTCTTCTGTCTTCTTCGTCTTCCTACTCTCCTTCGTCGTCGTCGTCTTCTTCTTCTTCTTCTTCTTCTTCTTCTTCTTCTTCTTCTTCTTCTTCTTCTTCTTCTTCTTCCTCTTCCTCCTCCTCCTTCTTCTCCGCATCCTCCTCGTGCTCCTTCTGCTCTCTATTAACCAATCCTCCATCATCATCTTCTTCTTTATTTTCTTTGTTCGGTTGCCTTCAGAATGAATAAAAAAAATAATTAAAGTCCTTTTTTCACAGCTTCTTCTCTTGTCTGAAAACGTGATCGCGGTTGGGACACGTAGTGCAAAGATCACAAACTCCTTGACAACGAACTTGTCAATCACGGTCCACGTATCGTCTCGTCCTGTCTCGCACTTGCTGCCAGACCTGTCGGCCATCTTGATACGGAGCTGTCTACATGCTTGGTCTCACTTCGAGTATTAGCGATGAGTAGACGGCACTGACTAGATCTCCACTGTGAACCCACTTCTTCACTTTCTTGGTACTCCTTGTAGGTTGACCGAGACTGATCCGGATCACGAGATTTTCCACGAGTTTCTTAGTTCTTTTCATTTTATTGAGGTCATTCTGGTAGTCGTCTTTTCATTGAGGTCATTGTAAATGGTGACTGGCTTGTCTGGGGCTCAGTGACTTCGGGAAATCCACGAAGCCACCTCACCAAATTCGACGTCAAGTTCACAATACACAATTTTCAAGGTATTATTAACAACGCCCCATCGAACTCGTTCAACAACTTTATTATGTAGTTAATTCAGTTGAAATGGACCCTTCATAAGCGTCCAAAAACTTTATTATGTAGTTTATTCAGTTGAAATGGACCCTTCATAAGCAAGGATTGTCTACTTTACTGATTATACTGCAATAATCTTCACAAACAAAATATATATGATACCCTGTTACACTATTCAAGGTATCATTTCACATAGTGAATGCCCAGTTGAAAACATCAAATAATCCTATATCGTGCTCAACTGAAACGATAAGAAGCACACTGCTCCATTATATAAGGTCTACATGTGTTACGTTGAAACGCGAATGATAATATGGCTGAAGCGTGTACGATAGATCTAATCGTTTCGATTTGCAAAGTATTCAATAATGGAGTTTATTTACCTTTGATTTGAGTTTGCATTGTTGTTAGGAGAGGCTTTGTATAACGTTGATAATTTGCGTTAGTCGATATTATTTGAGAATCTTCTGGATATGCGTGTTTACTCTTGATAGAAATTTCCGGATGGATATCGAAGGTCGTGAATGTTCCCGGAAGTAGAGAAAATGTGAATGACGTAAGTCAGTGATGACGATCTTTAGTTCGATTGGTGGCAGTGCGTCATTTCTACCACGTACCAAATCGTTCCAGAAAAGAGAGAGGTTATTTAATCGTGAGCCGAGTCGCTGTTGAGAGAGTAAAGTTGTTGATAGTGATTTGGAAAGTTGCTGTGAAAGTTGTTGAGTTGAATTGAGAATTGTATGCAGTTGTTGATGTGTGCTGAATAAAAGTGGAAAACTTCATACGTGGACTTTGTGACTTGTATGCTGTTTGGACGGGCTGTGTGAATAAACGAATCTGAGTTACACCCTATCAGGAATTCAAGCATCGGGGCTGAATCAGATACTGATAGAAAACACCAACATCAAACAGAGTGTAACATTTTGGGGGTCAAGCCGCGATTCACGCCATAGCCAAGGGTTCAACTGCTACAACAAGCGAGTCAACGTTACGAGAGGCAGTCATCGAGGGTAGCCGCCAACGAGTTGCGTCGAGAGGGGCCAACATACTGGGACTACATCACCGATAGGTTCGGGTTGACTGCAAGGGCGTATAGTCGCTGAAGAGTTGCTTCGTGAGCGAACAACAGATCAGGACTACGTGGCTGCCGCAGGACTACGTCGAGGGACAGTCTCGGAGCTACATCGCCAGTGTTACAGAGAGCGGCGAGCGGACGTCGCGTCTACTTCAGCACAGGAGCGTATACATCAACACCAGCGTGGTGCAGCGTCGCATACGACGAGGACAGCGGGGCCTGCGTCAGCGAAGGCGACTAGTGACAAGCATCAACGCTACTGCAGAAAGCGTGCTGTTCTAGAACAGTCTAGAAAGGTACAGCACAGTCAAGAACTTTCCAGAAAAGAACTTTCCAGAAAAGAACTTTCTAGAAAAGAACTTTCCAGAAGCATCAAGATGGCTGACCTCTGGCAGAAAGGGGTTGAACTAAATCTAAAAGGCAAACAGCTGACGGAGTACGTCAAATTCCAGGAGAGAATATTGCGTGAAGAAAGAGAAGAACAGCGACGGCGCGAAGAAAGAGAATTAGAAGAGAAGCGTCTAGAAATTGAAGAGCAACGACGCCGAGAAGAAAGAGAGTTCGAGCTGAAGCGTCTTGAAGGTGAGCGTCAGTACCAGCTAGAGTTGGCGCGTATCCAGAACAATCAGCATGCGCCACAAGCCACCAACGACCATACGGCTCCAAAATTGCCAGCTTTCGTCGACGGGAAGGACCAGATCGACACCTATCTGGCGAGATTCGAAAGGTTCGCCGAAAGCTCCAATTGGCAACCTCGAGACTGGGCGATTCGACTAAGTGCACTTCTGACAGGGCAAGCGCTCGAAGTTTACACCAGACTGTCGAACGATGACGCCAAAAACTATGACGTCTTGAAAGAGGCCCTACTGCAGTGCTACAACTTTACAGAGAAGGGCTACCGTAAACACTTCCGTGAATGCAGGCCTAAGTCAGACGAGACGCCAAAGCAGTTTGTGGAGCGCCTGTCGTCATATCTACACAAGTGGGTGGAGTTATCAGGCGAAATGAAGTCTTACGACAGTCTCCATGACCTGATCGTGAAGGAACAATTTCTCAATGCCTGTCACAAGGACCTAGCGACCTACTTAGAAAAACAAAAGCTGCAGACGCTTAAAGATGTGACTGAGGCTGCCGAAAGATATCTCATCGCTCATGGGAAAACCCTGGGGCTACCCAGCGCGACGAAACATTTTCAGAAGACTGCAAACCATGGGAACCAGGTCCAAGGGAGCCAGACGAGCCAGAGACAGACGGACTCCACGCCTCCTCCCAGGGAAGGGCACTCAAGAGGCTGTTTTATCTGCAACGCTACAGACCACAGAGCTGCCAGCTGCCCTCAAAGCAGAAATAGCGGACAGCGGAGCAGTACGGACAATGCAGCGGCGGGCAACCGGCAGAGGCGGTTCTCCAATCAACGGCAAACCAGTAGATCTGACCATCAAGTGTGCGGCGGGAGCGTCATTCTTCCGAGTGAGACCAAGCGCACAGCTACCCCTGCGGACGTGCAAGAGTGCATGACCGATGGCCAACTTCTCCTTGCCAACGGAAAATCCATCCCCGTCGTCGCCAGCGCAGCTGTGACCGTCCAGAACATGCCAGTTTCAAAGGGACGCGTCGGAAATCATGAAGTGACTGTCTTAAGAGACTCTGGCTGCAGTGGGGTCATCGTCAAAGAAGACTTAATCGCTAAAGAACAGTTCACTGGCGATTTTAAATGGACACTCATGGCCGACAGCAAATGTGTGAGAGCGCCAGTTGCGAAGATTCAAGTCAGCACTCCTTTCTACATAGGCGAAGTCGAAGCGGTTTGCCTGAAGAAGCCGCTGTATGATTTGATGATCGGGAATATCGACGGCGCGAGACGACCCGACAACCCCGATCCAGAGTGGAGTCCTGCCTCAACCCAACGCGTCGAAGTTGTGGAGGAGGATCCATTGCCGTTTCCCGATGGAGACCTTACAGAGCTGCTACGGGACAATGTGGCTACTCCGGCTCAGCCCTGCCGACCAGAGATTGTCGGTGCTGTTACTACCAGGGCCCAGGCCAAGAGAGACAAGACGTCTACGCCACTGAAGGTCGCCGACAACTCCAAAGCTGCCATCGTGGACAGAGATAAGCTGATCCAGCTCCAGGAAGCTGATAGCACTTTAAACAAGTACAGGAACCGCCAAGACCACGTGACCAAGGGCAATGGCACGGTCTATTTTGAGGTGAAGGCCAAGATCCTGTACAGAATCTTCCAGCACCCGAGGGTCAACGGAGGTAAACCACTACGTCAAGTACTGGTACCATTACCCTTAAGGCGCCAGGTGATGGAAGTAGCGCATGACTCAATTATGGGAGGTCACCTAGGCATCAGGAAGACGTCAGACAGAATCCAGGCGGTGTTCTACTGGCCAGGGCTTCATGCGGACGTCAGCCGTTTCTGCCGATCATGTGACATTTGCCAGAAGACCATACCTCGAGGAAGGGTCCCGAAAGTGCCTATGCAGAGGATGCCTCTGATCGACCGACCTTTCAAGAGGGTGGCCTTAGACTTAATCGGCGAAATAAGACCTCCGAGTGAAGAAGGTCATCGGTGGGTACTGACTTTAGTGGACTATGCGACTCGGTACCCAGAAGCAGTGCCTCTGAAGAAGATTGACACTGAAACTGTTGCAGAGGCGCTAGTGGACATGTTCAGTAGACTTGGAGTGCCTGAAGAGATCCTGACAGACCTCGGGACGCAGTTCGTCTCTGACTGCATGAAGGAGGTCAACAGACTGCTGAGCATCAGGCATTTGACTACGACACCTTACCATCCGATGTGCAACGGGCTTGTCGAGAAGTTCAATGCTACGCTGAAGTCCACCCTGAAGAAACTGTGCAGCGAGCAGCCCAGACAATGGCATCGCTATATCAACGCCTTACTTTTCGCCTACAGAGAAGTACCGCAGGAGTCCACCGGCTTTTCTCCGTTCGAGCTGCTGTACGGAAGAACCATCCGAGGGCCGATGCACATCCTAAAAGAACTGTGGACGAAAGAAGTAGACACCCCAGAGGTGAAGAACAGCTACCAGTACGTGTTTGAGCTACGGGAGAAGCTGGAGCAGACTCTCGAGATAGCCAGAGAAAACCTGAAGAAATCCCAGGACTGTGGAAAGCACTACTATGATCGTAGGGCTGTGAACAGGAAGTTTAAACCTGGCAACAAAGTGCTGGTGCTGCTACCTACTGATCATAATAAGTTGCTGATGCAGTGGAAAGGCCCGTACGAAGTGGAGACCGTGGTGGGGATCAACGACTACAAGGTGAAGGTCGGTCAGCATTCCAAGATATACCACGCCAACCTCCTTAAGCTGTACGTGGAAAGGCCATCAGAGACTGTGCACGCAGCCACAGCAGCTGTGACCGACAACAGCTTTGACAGCGAAGAACTGTTGGAACTGGGAGACTTCCACAGCAAAGAAGGCATCGATGATGTTAAGCTACGACCGAGCTTGACGGAAGGTCAAAAGATGGAGCTCAAGGACCTTATGGGCGAGTTTCCCCACAACTTCAGCGATGTCCCTGGCTCTACGACTTTGGTCGAACATGAAGTCCACACCCAGACCTGGAAGGAGCATCTGCAGACCTTGAGGGAGCTGTTCCACCGTCCCGCAGAAGCCAACCTGACCGTGAGACCCAGCGAATGCATCCTGGGAGCTGACAACGTCGACTGCGTCGGACATCCGATGGAAGAAGGAGACAACGGAGGACGCACTGATTCCAGGGAAGCCCACGTGATCATCGTCTTTGACCCTGGGCCGATGACGACCGCAACTGACGAGGGCGTCGATTCCTTGCGAACGAAAGAACACTGACTGTGTGGACGAACTAAGAATATTGGTAATGACAGACTTGAAAATGAAAAACGTTGACTGGGTAGATAAACTGTGAACATTGACAGTACCCAGAAAGACTTGCAGATGAGAAACTTTGAATCTGTGTGAATGAACTGAGAACGTTGATAGTGTTCAGACAGTCTGAAATAAGTTTTAATTCTGAACTTTGTTTGTGCATTACGTTTCAACGTTGTTGAAAGAAATTAGGTAAATTTCTTCTTGAGTGGGGGGTTATGTTACGTTGAAACGCGAATGATAATATGGCTGAAGCGTGTACGATAGATCTAATCGTTTCGATTTGCAAAGTATTCAATAATGGAGTTTATTTACCTTTGATTTGAGTTTGCATTGTTGTTAGGAGAGGCTTTGTATAACGTTGATAATTTGCGTTAGTCGATATTATTTGAGAATCTTCTGGATATGCGTGTTTACTCTTGATAGAAATTTCCGGATGGATATCGAAGGTCGTGAATGTTCCCGGAAGTAGAGAAAATGTGAATGACGTAAGTCAGTGATGACGATCTTTAGTTCGATTGGTGGCAGTGCGTCATTTCTACCACGTACCAAATCGTTCCAGAAAAGAGAGAGGTTATTTAATCGTGAGCCGAGTCGCTGTTGAGAGAGTAAAGTTGTTGATAGTGATTTGGAAAGTTGCTGTGAAAGTTGTTGAGTTGAATTGAGAATTGTATGCAGTTGTTGATGTGTGCTGAATAAAAGTGGAAAACTTCATACGTGGACTTTGTGACTTGTATGCTGTTTGGACGGGCTGTGTGAATAAACGAATCTGAGTTACACCCTATCAGGAATTCAAGCATCGGGGCTGAATCAGATACTGATAGAAAACACCAACATCAAACTGAGTGTAACAACATGTATGACCAATTGAAGCAACAGTCCTTTTTAAAATAAAGTGAATAACATTTACCAAGTAACACGGTGGCAACATAATAACATTGCACTGTAGCACACACGGACACATAAATATTAAAACTGAGATTTTATAGGTTAAACATCTGCCAGTAATGGTGCATAGTCATTCAAATATTAACTACGCCATTATCATACACGTTGGTAATAATAGTTGACGTTACATGTATATAATAAGCCTGATGGCATTACACGGCACTCTTTGCACAAACGGAACTCACCGATAGTAAAAATACTCTTTTTTTGACAACCAGACAGCTAGCTTATAACATGTCGTCTCCTGTTTATGATTTGTTATTCATCGTAAAGTTGCAGCATCTTTTCAATATGACAAGCTATTACATTTTTTTTTGCATGAGAAATAACATTATGTTAATAAAATGAATTTACAAAACAGAACCAGACAAGACCTCTATTAAGGACAAGTCGCTTTTGATACAAGTCTCTTTTGATACAAGTCACTTTTGACAGCAGCTGACACATCCTTGCTAGAGGGTGGAACCGGTACGATTTCTCAAACCGGTTTTTAACCGGTTTTTCCAATAGAAAACCGCAGTTTAAAACCGGTTAAACGGCTAGAAGTTACAACTGGTTACCCCGGGTAAAGGCGCATAGTAAGCAAGGGAAATAACCTCTGTACTGAATTTTTTTTTTTGGAATTTATGTCGCTAGCTACTTAACTCAGAGGCTATTGTGAGGCATGGTGGTTTTATGGTAGTGCTTTGGCTTGCGGATCTGAAGGTCCCGGGTTCGAGCCCTGGCCGGGCCATTGTGTTGTGTCCCTGGGAAAGACACTTTACTCCCGTTCCTACTCCTTCGGATGAGAGTATAAACCGAGGTCTAGTCTGTGTGTCGCATACATTCCATCATATCGGACTTTAAAGATCCTGACGCTCATGTCCTAGACGGGTGAGTGCCGGTAACAAGAACACATCCAGCATGCACTTGGTCCTTCTCCCCCATCCGTGGCTGCCCAGGATTGTGCTCAGTTGTCCGTGCGTCAGACCATGCGCCCAAAGGCTGCGGGTGGGCGTCTCGGGCGGTTTGAGTTAGATCCTGTATCGGCCAGCGCTTTGAACTCGTTGGGAAAAAGCGCTATATAAATATCCTTATCTTATCTTCCCTCCTCCACTGTGGGTAGATTTGGGAGTTTGCTTTTCAATTTTGAGTTTGTGAAACCGTTGGTGGAATCTGAAGTTGCGAATGTCATATTGGTTAGAAAAACAATGCGCATTGAAAGATTAAAAGCCTGTTCCAAGTTTGTGTTCTGTGAAATTCTGGTCAACCTTTCCTGCTTCTGTCTTTCCTACTTCTGTCTCTTTCCTGCTTCTGTCTCTCGCAGGAGAAAGAATCTCCAAATGTCAGCTTTCCCACGCGTGTTCGCTACGAATTTCTCTGTTTCTGCCATTTTGCTAGTGCTTTACGGGACGAGTGATGTCCCTTAGAAAAACCGCGGTTTTCCGGTTTTTTAAGGCCAAACCGGTTTACCGAACCGTGAGAAAGTCGAACCGATTTTAACCGGAAAACCGGTAAAACCGAACACCCCTAATCCTTGCCATCAATAACCTCGCAGCTACTGATAATATCTAGATCTGGATTCCTGAGCTGGTGTAGGTGTTCAGTGGGCGGAGACGTCGCTGGATCCCATGACGACATTCTTAATGACAGAGCGGTATATATCTATAATACGCCTACTGAGGTTCAATAATATGGGCTCAAAACAAGGGGGCAAAACCCGTTTTCATCATTTCCTATATTCTACTTTTTTATTCTTAGTTGTTTAGCCAAAGTACGATTAAGGACGAAGCATCTGTGGATTAAAGTTTGTAAACAAAGTTGGTCATCATGGTACCAATTCCAACAGTGCTTGAATTTGTTATTGGTGAAAAAGGTCGGGATTTCTTTTTCTTTTTTTTTGTTTTTGTGTGTGTGTGTGTGCTGAAATTAAGGTTGTGGACCGCTACTGGCCTTCTTGAAGATGAACTAAAAAACAAAACAACAAACCTTCGTATGTAAGATTAGACTTTAAGCAGAAACAGGAGTAACTTTTAAACATAAATGTACTGCAATAACTTGTTATTTTACTTTCAAGGAATAGTTTTACTTCAATACGCTACAGAGGTTTTTTTTATTACACTATTATTATTAAGAAGTGAGTGGGTGGACCAAACAACTTGAACTAACATTTGATGTGGGCGTTAGGAACGACATACATCATCATCATCATCATCATCATCATCATCATCATCATCATCATCATCATCATCATCATTGTTATTGCTGCGTGGTCTAAGGCGAGACTAGCTTTCCTTGTCCATAGGCTAGAAACCAATGGCGCCTGACAGGTGTGGGATCGATCCTGCCTCTGGGCGTTGTGTGTGTGTGTGTGTGGGTGTGTGTGGGTGTGTGTGTGGGTGTGTAGGTGTGTGTGTTGTTTTGTGTTGTGTCCATTAGCTAACAGGTGGAACTTCGTGTAATGGTGCCCGCGCACAAAAACAGGAAGAAGAAGGAGCAGGATGAAGAAGAGAGAGAGAGAGAGAGAGAGAGAGAGAGAGAGAGAGAGAGAGAGAGAGAGAGAGAGAGAGAGAGAGAGAGAGATATGATGAGATGCAAGGAGGAGGAGAACCCAATAGCCGTTTTTAGATCAAGGTCCAGCTGTGCCGTGAAAATGAACCTAGTGCATTACTGCATCTTCCACGTCAGTTCAGTCTGGCACTGATCCGGTTGTCACCTATGTTCACCAGTACCACTGGTGTTCGCTCTGCTATTCTCTGCGCTTTCCCTTATAATTGTGTTTTCCTAACTTTACTTTCCACTTACTGCGTACGGAGTGTCCGACGGTCTTGGAGGAAGCAAGACTAAGAAGCACGTTTGCACAATCACAGAATTGCTCAGTCGGTCAAATACTCGAATACTTGTTTAGATATTTATCCTGGAATATTCGAATACCTGTTCAGATATTTATCCTTGCGAGCGTATGTGTGTGTGTGTGTGTGTGTGTGTGTGTGTGTGTGTGTGCGTGTGTCTTTGCTTGTGAGCGCTTAGAGCAAGCTTTATATTTGTTTTTGCGATATAAAAAAAAATTAATAAAAATTATTAAATTATTATACTCGCTAGGCTTGCAGAAAATGTGTGATTCGATCCATTCTCGGTTTTGTGCTGGAAGACGTTCTCATCGACGTCAACTTTAAATAGTGTCGCCGAGGGTTTTCTCCAGGTACTCCGGTTTCCTCCCTCCATTCAATAATAGTATTGGATGTAGTCTATCTAACATTTCAAAAATAAAATTCGATTTTCGTCTTCTAATAGCGACTCGCCTCGCATGTTTGAGTGATGAATAGATGTTTGTTGTGTATGTAGGAGTGTCTATTACATGTGAGCTTTTATGTTGGTTACACATCGCCGCGCTGCGAGTCTGGTTTAGGAACAAGGCGCGTATAGCATCCACTATTATTATTATTATTATTATTATTATTATTATTATTATTATTATTATTATTATTATTATTATTATTATTATTATTATTATTATTTGTTTTAACTGACCCAGTAACGTTTCTGCAACACGTTAACGAACCCGGTTATGCTTTCATAAATCCAGGTGACGTAAGGTAAAAGGTAAAGGTGGTCCCATAGCTTTGTGGCCGTAGGGAAGCGTGATGTTGGAGATCACACTTATCCTGGGCCCCAAGTGACGTGCTCACATTAAATTTAATAAAGCAGTGATCCAGGTTTCGGGACGCTAAGCAGCACGCTTAAAGCAACGCATTGGCGACCTTGGGTAATTTCTAGCCTTATTTCAATAATAGAAAACAAATACATATTTATTATATAAGATAAAATGCAAAGGAATGCTTCTCTGTTTTATTCCATTTACCCTTACATGTATTTCAATCAGCGCTTTGGACTGTTCTTTGAACTGTTTCATTTAGTGCGACCTCCCTAATTCTCTTTACTGCCTTGTCTCTATTTGTGTTGCTGCGAAGTATACGTTTATAAACCAATTGAACTCTATGGCTTAAAGTGAAACTGAACCAGAATCATAAGCAGACCATTTCGTTTAGTATCTCCACAAACATAAAGAGAGATTGTGGTGCACAACAAACCGTCGTATAATTATGACAATATAATACGCAATACATTCAGTAGGCAGAATTAATTAAGTTAAATCAAGCTGGCTTTAATTCCTTTCAAAGAGAGGGGGAGGAAGATTAGGAGGAGGAGGAAAAGAAATCAGACACAGACAGATTGATAGACGCACACAGAAACAGATAGACACACAGAAAGATCTCTCTCGCTCCCTCCCTCTTTCTCTCTCTCTCACTCTCTCTCTCTCTCTCTCTCTCTCTCTCTCTCTCAACATTGAAAAGGTCCATACTTTTGCTTGTAAACGTTTTTTGAATATTCCAATAGGTGTGCCAAATAAACTTGTGTATGGAGAAACAGGGAGATATCTATTATATATAAACAGTGCTGTGCGATGCATACGTTATTGGCTTAAACTTCTGAAGTTAGATTCATCTAGATTACCAAGGCAGGCCTATACTATGCTCCTCAACCTACATGAGAAGGGAATGAAATGTTGGGTGACGAGGTTGGAAAATACTTTGTTCACTCTGGGCTTTGGTTACGCATGGTTACAGCAGGGAGTGGGTTGTGAAAACACCTTTATTGCTGTGCTAAAACAAAGGATGAAAGATGTTTATATCCAAGAATGGGACAGTTCAGTTTTGATAAAAGACACGTACCAACGATATCGAATATTCAAGAATGTTTTTGAAACAGAAGCGTACTTTGAAAGCGTTCATGTAAAATGTTTTAGAGACTGTCTGATTAAGCTACGGCTTGGTGTTTTGCCTGTGAGAGCTTCATTTTTTAGACTGACCTTTGATACAACAGGAGATATTATGTGTAAATGTTGCAAAGTACCAGAAGACGAAGATCATTTCATAACTGCATGTACATTATACAATGATTTAAGAGCTAAGTATATAACTTTCCATGTTCAATCATGTGTCCATCTACTAAAATACCGAACAAAATTTCATCTTTGGAGAATTTGTTTGTTTATGTTCCATGCCCTAAAATTACGAACAGAATTCTACGAGCATGTTACTTCATCATAAATTTAAATCAAATTATATTAAGTTTACACAACTATGCAATATTTATGAATCACGTGATCCGCAACTCTACCTTTCTATGGGCTGGTGGCCCGAAGATTGTGTGAAATGTATGTATGTAATATTTTTTCGGAAGTAAAAGGACGATGTCCAAATGTCAATGTCTCTCTCTCTCTCTCACACACACACCCACACACGCTCTCTCTCTCTCTCTCTCTCTCTCTCTCTTCATTCTCGGCGTGGCCTCTTAACCTTGTATACCCTAGCATTTCTTGAAGTTCCAGATGAAGACTGTATCCTGTTATTCATGGGGCGACAGGGGGTAGTCACAATATTTTTGGCCAATACATTATCCTATTGACAGAGTAAACTTGTAAGTGTGTATAGGGTGTGTGCCGTATCTGAGTTTCTACCACAAGAATTTGAAAAGGGACTCTTTCCATTCTGTGGTTTGATCCACAAGAGTTTGATGCATAAGTTGTTATGGTCTTCCTAGCCTTGGCGGTCTGCTCCCATTAGAATCATTGGTGCCTAGCCCACATTGCGTGACCCTTAACATCCATCGACTGGTAATCTCTTTATTTTGGCTGCTTCAGTTCTACGCTTCCCTAATATATCTCTTCTGTACTTCTTGAACAAGGAATTGTAAACTGCTATTGCTAGTAATATTAGTGCTGCTGCTAAAACTACTGCTTTTGCAGTTTCTTTTGCTACTGCTGCTGCTACTACTATTACTGCTACTGTTTCGGTTACTACTACTACTACTACTACTATTACTACTACTGTTACAAATACTTTTGCTTTTTCTATTGCTGCTGCTACTACTACTACTGCTGCTACTACTACTACTATTATTACTTTTGTTGTTTTTATTTATGTTGTTAATATTACTTTTGTTGTTTCTATTGCTGCTGCTGCTGCTTCTACTATTTTTAGGAGGGAAGGGATGTGTGAAGAAATAAAACACCGGATGAAAAATCATTGCTGAAAGTCGACTTAATGGTTCTATCTGCTACTACTACTACTTCTACTACTACTACTGCTGCTGCTGCTGTTGCTGCTGTTACTCCTCCTCGTACTACTACTATCACTACTTCTACTACTACTATCATATCACTACTATTACTACTACTACTACAACTACCGCTGCTGCTGTTACTCCTTCTACTACTACTACTATTATCGCTACTACTACTACTATCATATCACTACTATCACTACTATTACTACTACTACTACTACTACTACTACTACTACTACTACTTTTTGAGTTTACCAGGGTTAAAGCGAATGGAATTCTTTGGCGTCTTAGGTTGTACCACTTCATTCGTGGTGACGTAGTAGATATAAAGTGAATGTTTGGCAAAATTCCACAATTCCTGGCAGAGGGATTGTGGGTTATGAATCTTTCATATCATATACTCTGTAGACTCTCAGAGGACTGCACATAATAGGACTGCTGTCCAAGATGCTTGCAACGTTATTTAAGTTTCCTCTTTATAGTCTAGACCATCTATTTGTATTATTGATTTTTGAAATATATGTAATTCTCTCCCTCTTTCTCTTTCCATGTCTCTGTCTCAGGCTGTCTGTTTATCTGTCTCGGTCTCTCTTTAAGGATAGTTTTGCATCCTCAGGGTCTCTAACCTGGAACTCTCTTCCTTTGAACTTTAGATCGTGGACCACTCTTCCTTCGTTCAAACGTACATTATGGCAACATTACCTTAATATGACATAACCACTGATTTGGTCAACTGCTTCCCGATGTGCTGCTTGAGTATTTGATCTGCAACTGGTGCGTCCTAAATGTATGTGTAAATACAACTGTAACTATCAGATTATTTGATATAAATTGGACTGTTTGCTATGTATTGTGTCATTGTACCAACAACAATGATTGTCATAATTTAATATCTTTTGGTATGCTGCATGATAGATGTTATAGTTATTTGATTTGTCGTGCTGTTATAGTTATTTGGTTTGTCGTTGGCATGTGTGACTGAATATCAGAGGATGTGAGTGTGAATGATAATTTATGAGGAACGATTGTTAAATTAGGCTCCCGCCTAAAATCTGTATCCTTGTTGTGAATAAAATGTGTGAGTCTCTCTGTCTCTCTCTGTCCCTGTCTCTGTCTCTCTCTGTCTCTCTGTCTCACTCTCTCTCTCTCTCTCTCTCTCTCTCTCTCTCTCTCAGTTGATCGGTCGGTTGGTTTCTCTTCTTCTTGTTCTCGTTCTTGTTCTTCTCTCTCTCTCTCTCTCTCTCTCTCTCTCTCTCTCTCTCTCTCTCTCTCTCTCTCTCCCTCTCTCTCTCTCTGCCCCCCCCCCTTTACCACTCCCATTATCTCTTCTTCTATCCTTAGGGAGGAAAGAAAATGTGCTTTTCTTGACTCTACTTCCGGTACGCTTACCGCCATTCGCTTTTTTTTTTAAACCAGGGCCAGTTGAAAACTTCTGATTATTTGAAACTTGCTTTGCCCACTCTTAGTCATTTCAGTGAGAGCTAATGCCCAGAGCTGGGCTCACATAGTCTGTATGCTGCAAGAGGGTGCCTTGTAGCAACGGAATCATCTGTAAAAAGATGGAAGCGAAATTTAAAATGTTGAGATGAGTTCGCCTGATGGGGATTTGGCATATCCTGAAATTGGGAAGAAAAAAAAAAGATAAATGATTTTATTTCTTGTTACCCAGTCCCCGTATTTTATCAGAACTTCTGTTCAAATAGTATTTCAAGAATTAAACGAAACATCAAAATGAAATGTTTTCATAGTGAGTACATTCATTTAAAACTAGTCTGAGGTACTTTGGTCAAACATTTACTCTAGACAGCATGATCAGAGTTGAGTTTATTACTTCACCTTATCGATGTTAAACCCCTCCGATGGGCGTTTAAAAGATCACGGCGTGTGCCTCGCAAAAGGGCTGCGTGATACAGTCATTAACCGTCACTTGATATCCCAGGCACCACAACACACTCTGTTAGTTAATTCACAACACCGCCCTATTGGTCGCTTTCCGCTGTGTTTAATTTTTCTAATAGGGATCAAGCCGTTTAGTGCTGTTACAGATAACTTTCTGAACACTCTGACAAGACGTTTAGATTCAACTTTGGCACATTTCAAGCTCATTTTAAGGTGCTTCTGAGGTATACTCACCAAGAATTATGCGCTAGGGGCACCGCAGATGATCGTTTAACCAGCATATTCCATCGTTCTCTGTCCTTAGCTACCCTCATGGCTCCACTCAAGCCAGTCCATTCTCAAATGTTGTCCTCCCACCTCTTTTTCTGTCTCCCTCTTCTTCTGCCTGCTTGCACCGTACCTTGCAGGATGGTCTTTGCAAGGTCTGATGCTCTCATGACGTGGCCGTACCATAGGAGTTTCCGTTTCTTCACCACTGTGAGCAGGTCATCGTGTTGTCCAATGGCTTGTATGATAGTCTGTCGGACTTCGTTGTTGGTGATGTGCTGGGTATAGCAAATGCCCAGAAGTCTTCTGTAGCACCTCATCTCCATGCTTTGTATTCTTCGTTGTATATCTGCTCTGAGGGTCCATGTTTCGCAAGCGTTTAGGAAGATGGAGATGACAAGGGAACGCAGCAACCTTACCTTAAAATGTAAACTGATGGTCCTTTTTGTTTTTTTAATGGGCTTCAACCTTGTCAGGGCAGAAGTTGTTTGTGCGATCCTGGAGAGGACTTCCTGTCGGGACCCATTGTCTGATACAATTGCTCCTAAATATTTGAAGTTATGCACTGTTTAGAGGGGTTTTGGCCTTGGCCTTTGATGTCCATGTTGATGCCTGTGGTGTTGGTTATCATTTTGGTCTTCTCTGCACTTATTTCCATTCCATAGGCTCTGGAGGTGGTGTCAAGCCTCTGTACCAGCTGTTCAAGCTCTTGTTCCTCTCCAACCAATCCATCAATGTCATCCGCAAAACGGAGGTCCGCAAAACGGAGGTTGGAATTATGCGCTAAAGATGGCAAATCTTGTCGCTTTCAGTTTTGATACAGTGCGTGTAAATCACTTAAATCATTAAATATTATTTTGTCTGTGAAAAACACTAAATTTGTTTTACCTCAAATAATTCTCAAGGAGCTAGTTTTAATGCTGACGTTAGAATCACTCGCTCATTTTCCCTCAGTCTTGGAGTCCTGACTGAATCCATCCCCAGACTTTTTCTGTATGCGTAGTGAAACATTTTCGGATTGCAAAGCAATGTATATCATGGACAAAATGAAGGATTTATAGTTCCAAAGCACCCACCCTGAACCTCAGAAGCGCTTAAATTCTGTTCTTCCCTTTCTTCCCCTCTAGAAACCCTAGTCTTAAGTGCGTTAGCACCATGCATCATAGGACCTTAAATCTTCGCTGGTTCCTATTTTGATTCGTGATTTTCTCTCGTTTTGCATATAATGTTCGAGTGATGTGTGTGTGTTGGTTGTGTATGTAGGAGTGTTTGTAACATGTGAGCGTGTATGTGGGTTGCAGATCGCAGCGCTTTGAGTCTGATTTCAGAATAAGGCGCGTACAACAGTTATTATTATTATTATTATTATTATTATTATTATTATTATTATTATTATTATTATTATTATTATTATTATTATTATTATTATTGATTGTTTGATTGATTTATTGTTGCTTTAGGTCCAGCGGACTTCTCCGAGCCAAATCTTATTATTATTATAGATATGCTATCTGATATGCTAATTATGGCTGACTTACAATTATCATCGTTCTCGCAACGGATCAGTGTTGAACAATAGCAAATGCAGCTTTGACGCGTGCCCTGATGCTGTCCGCAAATTGATGAGAGTGTTGTTTCCTTTCAAGTTTCATGAAGAGCGTTCAACTCTCATCCCATTTCATACGAATTTTAATACTGTTAATGCATTGGCACGTGATTGGGCATTAGTGGGTTAACACGTTTTGGGACGGTTTAAGAAGAGCTATCCCGAATTAATCAGGACAAAATCGCAAAACGACAGATGATTGTCTTCCTTCAGTTGCAGCGAAAGTGACAATGTTGAGGATTATTGGAAAATTCCAAGATGGATGAAGTCGAATTTAGTGTTGTTTTTGTTGTTGTTATTATTGTAATAGTTATTGCTTATTTGTTTCCATATTTTTGCTTTTGTTGTTGTTTTTGTTGGGTTTATTCATCATCATCATAATCATTATCATCATTATCATCCTCATCATTATCATGTTATTCTGTCTGTTGGTTTGTTTGTCTGTCTGTTTCATCATGTTATTCTGTCTGTCTGTCTGTTTGTCTGTCTCTCTTTCTCTCTCTCTATCTCTCACTCTTTTTGTCTTCATCATCATCATCATTTTCATCATCATCCGTACATCAGCATCATGTTATTCTTTCTGTCTCTCCTTGTCATTCAGTTTGTCTGTCTGTCTCTGTCTGTCTGACTCTTTCTGTGTGTCTCTCTATGACTCTGTCTCTGTTTGTCCGTCTGTCTGTTTCTCTCTCTTAGACTTATTTAGAAATACTTTTAAATTGTCGGGAGGTATCAGAACGAGCCAAATGTTGGTCGGTCATTCCGTACGCCCGCCCGTCGGTCCGTTGGTAGCCACATCGCAGGAACCTCTGAACGTAGTTTTACCAAACGCCATAGAAACATTCCCTAGGTTAGTGGACTGCATCTCGTGCCAGCATATTTGCTCAACCGCAAAACGTCAAAGTCACTAGAGTCTATTTGTTGCCAAGCACGTTTTGCTCAATTTCTCAAAAAACGGCAGAAGCGATTTTGCTGGGTTTTAGTACTGAGATACTTCAAACTATGGGTCATCCTTTAGTAGCAGGCAGGTTGTATGTCAGTTGGTCAGTCGGTCTGTCAGTTGATCCAATTGTTTATTTTTGTGTATGTTAAAAACACACTGTTTGCATTAGATCAAGAATAACTGAAGATAATCTTTACCCTGCGGAAACTTCAACTAGAGCTAAGCATGTTACATAATTCTTAGTTGTACTTTCTAAAAGATAAAGGCCATTTGTGCTTCTTCATTTTTCAGGGGCGGATTTTGGGGGTGTGCACTTGTGCACGTGCACACCCCCCCCCCCCTCCCCCTAGCGGTCACCATAAAAAAGGAGAAGAGAAAAGCAGAAGAAAGAAGAGAAAAAACTATACTAATTCTCACTACCACACAGTTTCGTGTACCTCTAAATTAATTATTTTTATTTTTGTTATTCATCAGATCGAGATCTACTGGTATTTGTTGTACACGCATCAAGTCAGTTTTGAATAAAACTGATGTGGCTGTGGCTATTACTTGTTTTATTTGTAGTAACCTTACCTGTCGTTTTATAAACCTTTATGCTAGATGTTCTGCTATTTTAAATTTTATCATCAGAGTTTGCAGAGGAGTGTGTGTGTGGATTGGAGGGATGGGGGGCTAAAAGAGGACTTTTAGCACAAAAAAATACTGTTGCCCAGAATGCACCAGCTTGCACAGATTTTAACCATTATTTTCAAATTTTTTCGGGGGGGGGGGGGGGTGGAAGGGGGAGGGCATGCTCACAGGCACCCCCCCCTAGTTCTCTTGCCTGCTTCGCAGGCTCGCGCTTGTGGCTTCACCACTTTGCATTAATGGTTTCATTGAAGAGTGCACACCCCTCAACAATGGCAAAATCCGCCCCTGTTTTCTAAACACTTTTTGCCTGTATCTAAATATTGGCTGAGACGATTTGGATGATTTTTTTGTGAGTACTTAGTTCAGGTGGTAGCCTATCATTTCTTTTCTTCCTGTTGCTTCGTTATGATAAAGCCAGGTCACAACACCCCCAAGAAAATGACCGCTTTTGAAAATGTTTATTTTCGGCTGTGTGTGTGAATGTCTGGAAATACATTTGAATGGCTTGCCACCTCGTGGCGCAGTGGATAAGTCGCCGGTTTCCTATGCCGATGGTCGCGGGTTCGATTCCCGCGAGGGGCGAACGTTTGTGACTTAGGTACGAGACTATTGAGGTCACCGAGGGTTTTCTCCGGGCACTCCGGTTTCCTCCCTCCCTTCAATAATGGTACAGGACGCAGTCAATATAAAAATTTCAAAAAATAAAAATTCAATTTTCTTTCCGTCTTCTAATAGCGATCTCCCTGCCTTTACACCACCTGTTTGAGTGATGGATGTGTATTTGGTGTGTGTAAGGGTGAATGAGACAGGTGAGCGTGTATGTTAGTATAGATCGCCGCGCTTTGAGCCTGATTGATTTGGGAAAAGGCGCGTGTATAGCATCCTGTATTATTATTATTATTATCATCATCATTATCTTCTTCTGCTGCTGCTGCTTTTCTACGTTTTTGCCAAACTTTGTTTTCGAAATATAATTATTACTTTCACCGCTGGAGCCTTCACGTTCTTGCATTGTCCCTACTGCGTCATTGATTACAATCTTTAATGTAATATGATATTCGAGTAATTGATATGTACAAATTACTACCTGCACGCATACGCTCGCTCACACACACAAACACACACTTCATATCCCCACCTCCGACCGCACCCCATTCACCCATGCATCGATCTCAGTAAAAGATTCTAGTGGACATTTTGGGTTTTGTAAAATAATTACAACGAAACTGGCTTGTAAAATGGGCTAATGGCCCCTTTTTGAAGTGTTGGGAGGTTAACACTTTAAAAGAGCGCGCAGTTTACCTTTTTAAACGCGTGCATCCGTGTATGTGTGGCTGCCCCTGTGTGCGTGTGAATGTGTGTGTGTGCGTGCGTGTGTGTGTGAGTGTGTGTGGTGTGTGAATGTGCAGAGCTGTGAGTGCATTGGCGTACGCGTGATTACCGTGTTCCCCGACTTTGTCATGCATTTGAAATGCGTGGTCGTCGCTTCCTGTTGAGTTCCTAAATTGTTATTGTGTTCGGCTTTCAGTGAAAAAAAAAGAGGGCTTAGCCGTTTGCTACTTGAGGCAGTTTGCTTGGGTTTTTTTTAGATGGTCAAGCTTCCTGCATCAAATCTTAATTGCTTCCAGAAAGCATCTAAAAAGCCCGATCGTGCATGAGACGTGTGTGTGTGGGTGCGTATGTATGCACTGTTTGACTATGCAAATTACAATCCTGCAGTTTTTGATTAGTTAGTTAGTTATTCATTGCTTACAGGGTCCAGCGGACTGCAAAGAGTCGAATCAGAACTACAACTTGGTTGAAAGAGGACTCGTCCCTGATCCGTATAAAAGATCTGCTGAACAACCATAGGGGTAACGAAAACCATGTGGGTTGTCACGTGTTTTTGATATGATGATGATGATCGTTGTTGTCATGGTGGCGACGTGGTGATTCGTCCTTAACACTAACGCAATAGTACGTCAAGCTTCGTTATCCCTCCTCCTAGTGGTAACACTGAAAGCACTCCACCAGCCGGTCAATGTACAATAAAGGCATCCCACGCAGGGGACGCTGAGGCTATAGTCTTAATCGAACCCCCGTTTACAAAAACAAAATAGAATATAAACATCATTATAAAATATCAACAAAACACATACATCTAACATGCCTACATTCTTAAATAATAATATGATAGGAAGCCTTAGTGACCATTTGGCAGAAAGCGTCCAATATTCCCAAGCTGACACCCAGACCTCATACACAAATGAGGAGTTTTGGAAGAGTTTTCAAGAAAAAAAGGTAGGTGACTGTGTCACGTGACCCGTGCGATTTACGCGAAAAACATAAACACACAGACCTCAAGTACAACTACTCATAAATTTTACAAGACCACACCGTTTTGCTGAGTTTTTTGTTGACGTTTCACTAGTTCTGTTCTTTCATGCACATATATACAACATGCACATCAATGAGGTGGAGTGAATGATGTCAAATGGTATAACGCATGCACATATATCTTGATGCTACAAAGTATTACTTATTACTTATTTATCTTAATATGAACTAGTACTTTATCATTTTTCCTCGACGATCCATT
Organism: Oncomelania hupensis; assembly: GCA_036898135.1. Taxonomy (NCBI): domain Eukaryota; kingdom Metazoa; phylum Mollusca; class Gastropoda; order Littorinimorpha; family Pomatiopsidae; genus Oncomelania; species Oncomelania hupensis. Next base: position 122,179,794 of record CM072511.1, on the reverse strand, counting down.
CAAGACACAATTAGCATTATAAAATCTACTTACAGTTTATCAGCTCCCGCTTCAACACGTAATAATATAAGAGAATTAGTGTTTTCAGTCAGACAGTCAGGTCTTTGCTTTTTCCTTCACTTACCCCTTGGGGCCATGAGCAATCTTGTCACTGTAGATTGTTCTAACCTATAAAGGGAACAGTGAAAGCCCCAGTTGAAAACCTGTCTTGCTTTGTAGGCATGACTAATTCACTGCGGCAACAGTTCCCCTTGTTGGAGTGCCGGGGGTTTCAGTATAAATACTATAGTATCCCCACTTTCTGAAAATTTAGTGCTTTAAATTCCCACTGTCGCTGTCTTCATCATTTGCTCTTTCCCATTCCTGATCTGTCCTATCACTCTGCTATACTTTCTTCTTCTTCGCTAGATCAATGACCTACCTTTTTTCTTGAAAACTCTTCCTGGACAAGACTCATTGTTTGTGTATGGGGTCTGTTGGATCAGCGTGGGAGTGTTGGACGCTTTCTGCCGGGTGGTCACTAGGGCTTCCTATGATTGTATTATTTCGCACTATAGGCATTTTATATGTATGTGTTTTGTTGATGATTTATAATGATGGTTGTATTCTATTTTGTTTTTGTAACCGGGGTGTTCGTGTAGTTGAGGTCAACCCTCAGCCGTCCCCCGCGTGGGATGTCTTTATTGTAAAGTGACTGGCCGGTGGAGGGCATTCAATTTTCCCACTAGGGTTGTTTCGGCAGATCTTTTATGCGGATCGGGGGTTGTCCGGTCCTGATTTGGCTCGGAAGAGTCCGCTGGACCTAAAGCAACAATAAATCAATCAATCAATCAATTTTCCTTCACTCGTAGAATAGCTGCTTGTCGTAGATCTTCGGTGGATATGACTTCTCTGTATTGTCAATATGCAAACTCCTTTTAGAGCCCAGCCTCCACTTGTTTATAAAAGTTATTATATGTTGAATCTCAAAGTCGTAGATCTTTATACAGTGAACTCCGGATATACTAAAGGCCGGATAAAGTAAATATTCGGTTTTAGTAAAGTCCAGTCTTGTTCCCGACCAAAACTCTTCTTTGTCTCTGTTTTTAAAAATCGGATATAATAAAAAAAAATATAGTAAAGTCCGCTTATAATAAAGTGTTTTCTAAGGCCCCTGACGAGTTTTGCTGCCGCTTATAATAAAGTTTCAAGGGAGATTACTGTATTAAAGTTTCATGAGAGTTACTGACGTTCATAATGGCGCAAAATTGTTGCGTCACGCTTAGCCTGAAGGTAAAATAGATCTAATTCACGCACTTGAAGATGAAAAGATGAAAAAAAAAGAAATTGCTGAATTTCTACATCAACAGTAACTGTGATTATGAAGGAGAGTGAAAAACTGAAGGAGAGATTTCACTGTTTGGCAGAAAAAGAGTCCCTAGCTTAGAAACTTATAAAGCAAATTAGACTTCACTTTCGATATACATGATGAAATGCGTTTATGACTAAATAAGGGTGTTATAAGTTGAACACATTATAATTATACATTTTGTACTGAGAGGAATCCGAATCAATGGAGAACTGGGAAACCAACGTTTTGACTGGACTGCACTTTCAAATGAGAAGTAAAGAAGAGATTTACTCCTAAGCTGTTGCATGGCTTTGCAAGACAAATCATCTTTTTTTTTTAATCCACCATATTGTTTAGGTTTTGTTCATGTCTTTGTTTGCTTTAATTTTGTGAACTTTTTGTTTTCCAACAATGATGATAGTACAACATGTACAATTCATGCTCTACTTTTATGATTTATCTTTCCGATTAAAGGGTTGGTTTGAAATAATTAGAACAGGAAGGCTCACATGTTATTACATCTCTTATCCGTACTGGACTCTCTCTCTTTCTCTTTCTCTTTTTCTCTTACCCTCTCTCTCTCTCTCTCTCACTCTCTCTCACACAAACGTGAACTTACACACACGGACATCAACAAATAATACTGTAAAATTTCAATCAATATACACAAACTGGGTTATAAGAGATGTATTCTTGAAGAGTTTATAATACCCGAGTTAATAAACAAAAATAATCAATCAACATATGTGAACGTAATGGAATCCAATAAGGGACAGTGGACCTACTGCAAGTGTTCATAAAAAAAGTATATTTTTCAGCTATATCCCGTGGATTTCTGGTGGCTTCACACGAAAGGCTAAAAGGACCTTTTCACTTTCGTGCAATATCAGTTGTTATCATGTGGCTGTGTCCAGAAACAATAGATCTTGACGATGAGTGCATATTCATAATGTTCACTTAAGTAACGTAATTGCTATTTACCTGTAATTACGATAGCAATAGGTAATACCCATTGGGGAGCGAGGGGGGGGGAAGGAAACACAAAGGAGAGAGAGAGAGAGAGAGAGAGAGAGAGAGAGAGAGAGAGAGAGAGAGAGAGAAAGAGAGAGCTTGTCCGACCACTCAAATAAATACTTTGAATTTTGTTCTTGGCAACTCTGGTAAGAGAAACGTCTCCATGACGCCTTATAGACGGCTGTCCGGGGATGGGGGGCTGTAGGGCTGGGGAGGGTGGGGGGGTGTAAGTTAAAATGGGAAAACATAGTTTTCGTGTGGAATTCAGCAAGGGACAACAAACCAACACAGAAATATTAATATAAATTAACATATGTAATAACGAAAGCGATTCGTTTGAATTGCACTGTCTTATTTTAACTGTTCAACTATGTGAATCTAATCAATTAATGGGACCCAATTCCAATGTACATGTATATAACGCGCCAAATTTCAGCTCAATTTTGAACGATGTTGAGTTACGTGAACACACAGACAAATAGACACACAGACGATAACAGTCTGCAGAAATCCTTGTAAAAGATGGAAATTCGAGAGGTCATTTGTTCACCGATTTGTTTTGTTTTTCTTCTTATTTATTTGCACCAGGGCCGGATCCAGAGGGAAGGGGAGGGGGTGCGGCAGTAATCCCCCCACCCCTTGGCAACAACAAAAAAAATAAATAAATAAAATTTTAAAAAATTAAGAAAGAAGAAGATGGAATTTTTTGTTCAACTGGAAGAACGTTATGTAAGGCAGTTAGTTATGGTAGTTTTATTTGTGGTGTTTCACCACTCCGTACCATACACTTTAAAAAGAACTAGACTAGCACCCCCCCCCCCCTCCGCTCCCTCGAAAATGTATTGATCCGGCCCTGTGCACCCACATACACTTTAGAACAGCGTTTTCTATCTCTTTATAATGAGAGTGTCGGATTAGTAAACGTTAAATTAAAACAAAAACAAAGTTTCGGTTATGCTAAATTAACCCTCTAAAATCCTTATTATAAACGAAGTCGGTTATAGTCAAGTAAACCTCTAAAACTGTATTATAAACGAAGTTTCGGTTATAGTAAAGTAAACTTTAAAAACTTTACTGTAAACGGATTTTCGGTTATATTAAATATTCGGTTATACTAAAGATTTATTTGGTCCCAGGGCACTTTACTATATCCGAAGTTCACTGTAGTTCAATGTTATTCACACGACAGGTTATCTGTTGATATCTGTAGTAGTAGATAGTCTTTATAAAACACTGATGATATCATTTGTCCTTACAGAATCTTCGTAAGAATAGTCATGTCACTGTAATCACACATGTAAATTCACATAGTTCAGCATTTGGAATGATGTCTTTGAATGATGTTCATTTCAAATGATAGAGGATCGTAGAATTCATAAAATTGCAAATGTCCAGATCGTCCTCGATAAATAGAACTAAATCTTAAACTAAAACTAGAACTCGAACCCAAACACTAAAACACCTGAAAACACCCAAACGGTGTCTGAATAAACTAGCTATGACACTCCTGCTATTACGGCTGCAGTACGCCTTTCACACAAATAATCTGTAGCATTGAATCGTTGCTTCCATCGCCAACCATTTTATCGCTGCTGACAGAATTTGCCAAAAATGGAAGTTTAGCTATCACCGCCATACCAAATCTTCCAAAGTTCGTGACTAAATGCTCTTCACAGTGGTCCTATTTAAAACCAACATGTTTCCACATCAACATAGGCTGTGATCCATTTACAACGCTTTTTTAGTGGCCGGTAAAAAAGTCTAAAAACCGTTTGTTAGGCCAGCGCCTAATGCACGTGAGTCCTTCCTCTTGCCAGAATTTGCTGCAGACTGATTTTCAACAGCACATTACTATGCGACAGGGCTTTTCCCTGCAAATCATTGGTCCTCAAAGCGACACCATACAAAATAAAAACAAATGACGAAAGCTCCAAAATGACGCATCTGCTACGTCATTCAATATTTGTGTGTTCGTCTCGGTACTTTACGAAACAGAATAATTATTGACATTTTTTCCTTTCAACAATATCATTTTTAAACAGCGTTATAATATACAGCTTATCAACGTATCTCAATGGAGCTTGTATCGCGACAGACTGGTCTAGCGAAGAAGATAGTATAGTAAATTGATAGAACAGATTAGGAATGAGAAACAACAAAGGAGACAGACAGCGACAGTGGGAATTTAAAGCACTAAATTTCCAGAAAGGGGGGATACTATTTATACGGACCCACCCCACCCCCCTTCACAGGGTGCATTTTTTAATTGTATTATGTACATCACGTTGTAACTTCTCATAAAGAAAATAAAGTTGTCGTATTTGTATTTGAATCCAATCCCATGGTCACTTGTATGGAACACAATAGTTGGATTTGTAAAAACAAATAAGTTTTTTTTTCTGAATGTAAATTAATATTGTTATTGTTATTGTGATGTATATTTGTGTTGACCGTTTGTACACCACAATGTAATTTCTTGAAAGAGATAATAAAGTTGTCTTATCTATCCTTAGCCGCTCCATTTTTATTTTAAGGATGGTGGATGGTAATGATGAGGATGAGGTAGGAATTGATGATTACGATGATGATGGTGATGATTAGCTACAGATCAAATAGTGAAGATAATGGTTAGCAGGAACGAAATCAACATACATATCAACATTGAATAAACATGTATGCCGTGAAACAGACTGAGCAAATAAGAGAGAGAGAGAGAGAGAGAGAGAGAGAGAGAGAGAGAGAGAGAGAGAGAGAGAGAGAGAGAGAAAAAAGCGGGGGTGGGGGTGGTGGGGTGGGGTTCGGTGAAGCTAGACGTAAAATTACATGAAACGCTAGCTCGAAGTCCAAAACAATAAATTTTTTTCATAAATGTCTCAGCAATATCATGCAACAAGTAGCTATACTAACAAGCGTGCCTATTTGTTCTTGAACCGAAGCATACATTTAAGGATCAAATTCGCCATGAGTGTCAGTGGCAGATGTTTTAGCGATGGATCAAAGTACTGGACCAATCCAGAAGCCCACTATAAAGCATACAAAGTAGGGTTTAAATTTAAGCTAATTTCCCGAGGGACGGCAAATAATAAAAGGAAAATCGCGAAATGTAGGAGAAAACGTCTACATTTTCGGGTTAGAACTTGCTAAATATAACGCCAGCAGAAACTCTATACGTAAAGCATACAACTTTACCAATAATGTTTTGAAGTACTTTCCAATAATTTTAAGAAGTGTGTTGGTTATTTGCAATTTCGTTTAAAAAAACCACTTTATGCGTACGCTAAATTCTCCGAAGAAGACCTTCCAAGCCGGTCACATAATTTAATTCATCACTTAACCATCCGCCTCCGAATTTTTTTTTTCTTCTCAACTTTCGTACTGTTGGAAAAGATAAAACTTGTTGAAAACAAATTAGCCCAAACTATTACCACAATCTAATATTACATTCAAGCTTGTTTATTAAGTTGTTACGTAAGTTCATTTAAACATAGATCCAGTCTTTGGTCAACCATCGCCCTTAAAATGATACTTTATATGGGTATGTGGATATTCCAACTGCGTTTTCGATGGAAATAGACTTTACAGATAGTGGGTGTGGCAACGTTGGGATCGGGTAGGAGAGCAGAAAACGGAATGAATTAGAATTTTTCTAGTTCTGGTTCAACGCGTACCAGTGCAGACACCTTATGCATACTGAATCAGGGAATGTAGGAGATTTTCAGGCAGTTTTTGGCGAAACCTCAGCCTCAGATACTCTGCTTAGCATAAGCTTATATTTTACATTGTTTTAAGCATATTCCTCGACAGTTTTAGATACTCCGTATGCTTAACACAAAATAGTTTTTGTAGTTTTCTTCTTATCATGGCTACAGTTTTGTATTTCTGTTACTGTTTATGCCTCGCTAGTCCCCCACTACTCAATGTGGACGGATGTTATACTTTCGTTAGGCTAGGCAATTAGCCGATGAAGAGTTTCACAGCACCTCAAACTCTCCGTAAACCTTAGGTGGCAGGCTATTAGCTGAATGACTAATTGAGTTGAAGAAGTTTGCACTTCTAAGTAAATCTGTGCTGTCTAATGGAAGCTACTTGGTCGATGGAGATCCGTCCAAGTTTCCGATGGCAGGACAGATAGAGTAATCGGCTAAAGCGCGAAACAAAATTAATCTTTTGCGAATAGCGTTTGTTTGTATTGAAATTACAAAATGTATAAACTATACCAGGTGCACGATATTGTTATTGTTTTAAAGAGTATTTGATTGTTTGTAATTTAGTTAGAATGGGAGTTGGGATGGGGGGGACGAAGGTGGGGGGGGAGAAGTTGAGGAAAGGGAAGGAGAGAGAGAAGGAAAGCACTGGTCTGGTAAGTCAACATTTAGTGTTTCCTTCTCTTTCTTCTTCTTCGTCAATTCTAGTTGTATGCAGACCGAAGTTCTTGGGGGGCTTTTTTTTTCTTGTTCAATCTGGCAAATGCATGCCCACTTCTTACATGGGGAAGTTCTGCTGGGCTGCCTTTGAAGGCAAGGCAAGGCAAGGCAAATTTTATTCCAGAAAAACCCATTAAGGGCACATGGACATGGTTAAAATAATATACACAAAAATGCAAAATAATTAATTAACATTTTAGATTAAAAAAATAAAATAAAAATTTTAAACTATTTATTTATACAGCGGGATAGCGTGGAGTGGGGGGAGGTGGTAGGGGGAGGTATGGAGTGGGGGAAAGAAAAAAAAAAAGAACTTAAAAAAAGAACTTTGAACGTGACGCAAACGCGCTCTTCGCTGTACAAAGGGCAATAACTCTTCAGGAACAAGACAAAGGGTGACAACTTGCTAGGAGTAATGGCGGCAGTCCCTGTAATGGCGGTGGTCTTGGTGGCGGCAAACATGTGTAGGGTTGAAACTTTGTGCTTCACTGCTGCTGGAAAGTCGTCATCAGAGCAAGTGATGTATCGTTTTGGGGCACACAAACTTTGGCAAACTTGTCTGATAAATGTCTTCCAAACCTCCCTAGTGGAATAGATAGACACCCCTTTCGCGACAGCGTCCCTAATCAAAAACGCTGATTCCGAAAACGTGACTTCCATTCTCTCAACATGTAGCAATCTTAAAGAACATTGTTTTTTAAAAGTCCAAACATTTCGTGTAATTCCGCAGTTTAAAAAATCGTAGTTTCATCAAGTAATAATGAATATGGTTCACTAAATTTTGTGACCCCATTCTTCAAAAACCACTGCGAACAAAATGTCCACGCTTCATGTGTACCAAATTTGGTAAAAACGCACAAATATAAAGTGAAGAAAAACTAAGTAAAATTGTCGACCAATACAATCCAAAGAGCATGATTTTTACAGCTGCTTCTATATGCACATGATTGAAGGACAGTTAAAGGATTGTACCCTTTAAAACAGTGTACGTCCACAAGATTGTAAAGTAACTGAAGTAAGTGAAATCCGTTCAGCCATTTTCATGGAGAATTGATAGTAGATACATCACTTGCACTTGCAGCACGGCATTTGCTTACACTCGTGCCTGAACCTGGCAAAGAAGAAGTAGTAAACAACGTGGTTGACTGTGCTGTTAATATACGTTATGTTAACATGATACGCCATATGTTCAAGTCTATGGCATTGAATACCCCTGGAGCTAAAACAAGAACGACCTCCATGGCGATATAAGGAAGAAAGTGAGATGTTAAAGACGATGGTGAGGACAAACAACATAAGGTCGTGCGAGATGGTATCTTCTTCACCTGTCGAGATCTGTGTTTCCGTTCAGAAGAAGACTTGTGTCTCCGGCAGTTCGACATCATTCTTTGAAGTGGTTGAAAGTTGGGCTGCGTCAGAGGACTTGTTGTTCCTCTGGAGAACTGTAATATTTAAATTTATTCCTCTTTGGTTGTTCTTCGTGACACCCAAAATGACTGAAAATGTTATCGTGTGGTTTCTCAAAAGCCCCCTCAGAAGTATTTTTTCGGTCTAAAACTACTGGTGGCTCTGGAAAACTTTCGAGTTAAGACGAATTTAGAGGCGTTTACACCTGTTCTGATTGGTTTTGATCGTTACGATCTGTGATAATGTTATCGATTGTAACAGCCTGAGTTTTTTTCTATTTTTATATCAAAAACGTCCAAAACACAGTACATTCGTCAGTGGTTTGGGGAACATCAAGTGAAGAGACATCGCTGATAAAACTTTTGTTAGCAAAAGCTGTATCTCTGGCGTTGTGAGCTTTTGTTGGTATGTTACGAGAAGAAGTTTCCACATCATCTTCTTCCTTCCCTTTGTCAGTGTTTTATGGCCGTTTCCATCTCTTTTTGGTTCGGTCTTGAAAAAAAAAAGACACAACAGACTTTCTTTACTCCTTCGGATGAGAGTATAAACCGAGATCTAGTCTGTGTCGCATGCATTCCATCATAACGGACTTTAAAGATCCTGACGCTCATGTCCTAGACGGGTGAGTGCCGGTAACAAGAACACACCCAGCATGTACCTTGTCACGTGGGGTTTATGGGCTCTGCACAATGGAATTATGGACCCTCACGTTTATTCGGTGGGAACTGCTAGTAAGTCACCCTATGAATTACTTTAATAAATTTATTTGTTTAGCTCGTTCTGTGTTAAGGTTGGGGTACAGAAATAGATAGAAAAATGGTAAAAGAATACTGTCACACTAGCTTTCACACGGCTATGAATCATATGTAGTCCAGCCACTTGATAACAGTTAAAATCACACATTTATTTCTTCTACTCTATACAAGATTCTCTAAGTACTAATCTAACTTAAAAAGTCTCTTTCAATGCTAATAGTTCGATCGCTGATAGTCTATGCAGCTGTTCTATCTTCATCGGGCACTTGCTGGTATATCTCATGTAGATTTGGACTACTGTGGTCCGTTTTACAGTTTCTGAAGAGTTGGACTACTGTGGTCCTGTTTCCGATCAGTTTAAGTGCACCTATGTTGTTACACTTAACTGCTAGGTGGTGCGGTCGAAGTCCTTCTGTGAGGTAGCTTCAGGTGCACCTGTGTAGTTGGGTTCCCTTGCCACGCTGTGGGGTCTTGTAGGGTGTGATCCAGGGTAACTCTCTCCGACCTGTGCGGTAGAGGTTACGCAGACAACTCGTCGTTTCTGTGGAGTTGTGCGCACGGGATAGCTCGGGATAGCTCGCCTGCTCGTCTGTAATATAAGAGACGAAATTCTGCACAACCCTGAATAATCGGTTTGTGCAGAGCGTCTCACTGAAAGCCAAGTAGCCCTCAGTGATAGCTCCACATCTCTATACATAAGCGACGAACATTCTGCTACTTCCGGGTTCCCCTGGAATCTCACTCTAAATTCCTATACATACATAAATATAAATCGTGGCTAACTATACACATACAGAATTAATAATAATATAAACATTCAGTGGTACAGCCACTGGTCTGCAAACATACATATAAGTTAAACAACAGAGGTTCCGTACGGGATACAACATGGCGGCGCAACCGGTCGTGTTTCACCACGTGTTCGGCGTTTCCACATGGTCACGCAAATTCGGATTAACAATTCACATTTATGCATAGCAAATTCTTCAAACATAATTTCAACAATAATATAAATATATCACGATGAAACAGAAGGGTGTTCATTTACCTGTTTGACAAGTTCAGGCCCGTGGTGGCTTGATAGAATTCTAAGATTCTAACGTCCTGCTTCCTGGTCTATGAGTGAAGAGATTTCTCTGTCAGCTTTCTAGCTGTTAACACTTCGGTGTATTCCTCCCAACTGACCAAAGATAAGCTAGGTTTGGACCCAGTCAAACTGGCTCGAACCGCTTTGCGTAAGCTCCCATTGGTTAAAATGTTTACGACTCTCGTAATTACGATGATGTCATGGCCTCAGCCAGCGTCAACTATCACTGTGTGTATGATCGGCAGTATGCTACCGCTACGCTTGATTACTTTCATCGTCTGCTCCTAACTTTGAAATTCTAATATTATATATACTAACCAAGCTAAATATTAAAATAAGCAGAGTTAATACTAGCCAGTTCGTGACAGGCTCCCTCAACTGAAAAAAGGCGATGACTACTGGATTCGACCTTTTTCTACTACAGTGCCTAGTTTAACGCTGCACTATCCTAGGGTCCTATTTACAAACTAAGTAAGTTGCTCTACCTGAGCTGCAATGCTGTGCCAGGTAGCTATGGACACTAGTGACAGGGTATTACTGGGCGGGGACGAATTCTGGTGCTGTGGCCCTTAGTTGAGTTGGGTGGGCGACAGCTGCTGTGTCCTCCACGAGATGGCGACTGAGGTAGTCGGCTCCGTGGTTCTCTTTGCCGGGGATGTACTCGATTTGGAATGAGTATGCCTGAAGGGTGAGTGCCCATCGCATCAGGCGAGAGTTCAAAGACTTGGAGGCTGCCAGGAACGATAGTGGTTGGTGGTCCACCTGAACTGTGAAGTGGGTCCCATACAGGTAGAGTTGGAACTTCTGTATGGCCCAGACTAGTCCAAGACATTCTTTCTCCGACGTGGCGTAGTGTGTTTCGGCGGGTCTCAGTTTTCTGCTGGCGTAGGCGACAGGGAATAGCGTCTCTGCATTCTTGGGGTCGCGCTGTAGCAGTACTGCTCCGAGGCCTAAGTCGCTTGCGTCGGTGCGAAGAACGAATGGCTGAGTCAAATCGGGTAGGTGGAGTACTGGCGCCGATGTCATTCTGTCCTTGAGTGTTTGGAATGCTGTCTCGCATTCGGCTGTCCATACGACTTTGTCCGGGGCGATTTTCCGGGTTCCATTTGTCAGTGGTACGGCGATGCTGTTGTAGTTGGGGATGAACTTCTTCCGCGATGGCGATGGCCATCCATGTGTGTGTGCTGGGGGTCGCTGGTCGGTCCGTGTACTCCTTGAGGCGATCGATGTGGTGGTATCGGGCTCTCCCGTTCACTTCTACTTGGTAGACTGTCTTGGATTTCTTGGCAGTCACCCGGTACGGTCCTCTCCAAGCGATGTCCAGCTTGTTGGTTCCACTTGGAAGTAAGAGTAGCACTTGATCGCCGACTTGCAGTTCTCTGTCCTTCGCGTGGCGGTTGTAGTACTTCGCCTGACGGGCTCTTGCCTTCTTCAGTGCTTCACCAGCTTTCTTCCACGTTGCTTTGAGGGTTTCCTGCAGGTCTGCGACGTACTTGGTGGCACCTCTTGGTGTGTCGTCTATCTTGGCTTCCGTCCAACTTCTGCGTAGGGCTTCTAGCGGTCCTGCTAGAGGTCTGCCGAATAGCAAGGTTGACGGGGTGTAGCCTGTGGCTGCATGGGGCGTTTCTCGGTATGCGAACAGTGCCGCATTCACGTAGGTGTCCCACGCTTCTGGATTGTCGTCGGCGACTTTCCTGAGTATGGTGAGAAGGGTTCCATTCAGTCTTTCTACTTGTCCGTTGCTGGCTGGGTGGTATGGTGGTGTGCGAATGTGATGGACTTGTATCAACTCGAACACGTCTTGCATCAGGCGGCCGGTGAACTGAGATCCGTTGTCCGTTCTAATGCTGTCCGGGAATCCGACTCTGGTAAAGATGGCGATGAGTGCATCTGCAATCTTCTTGGTGTCGATCGCTGGCAACGGGACTGCTTCGCACCACATCGTACATGCGTCGACGAGTGTGAGTAGAAATCTGTTCCGCTTCTTGGTCATGGGCAGTGGTCCTACTATGTCTACTGAGACTTGCTGGAATGGCACGCCGACTACTACTGATGGTCCTAAGGTAACTGGTACGGTGTGATGTCGCGGGGAATATCGTTGACATTGGTGGCAAGATTTCACGTAGCGCTTGACATCCTCCGTGATTCCTGGCCAATAGTAGTGTGCGCTGATTCTCTGCACTGTGGCTCCAATTCCCATGTGTCCGCTGAGTGGCATGCTGTGGCCTAATTCTAGTACTTGGGCTCGAAGGGTGGCTGGTAGTACTAGTTGGGTGTGATCTCCATCTCCTTGTCGATGTAGAACTCCCTGTTCCATGTAGAAGTCTCCCTTGTGCGGGGGTGTGTGCGCCTTGGGTAGCTTCTGGAAGCACTTCGCTATCGAGGTGTCTTCTTTCTGTGCTGTTTTGATCTCTTCGAGTCCTGGATTCGGAGCGAACTCGGGCTGGGGTGGTTGGGTTTTAGCTTGGGCCCTGGTTTGCACTGCAGCTATCTCTACAGTTTTGGAGGGCGTGCCTAAGAACACATACCTACAACCTAGCACTAGATCATACAGGGGTTTCTGTAAAACAGCTGCTTGGATTCGTCCTGTGACGTACCTACTCTCTACTTCGATCCATGCTATTGGGCAAGTAGTCGTCGGTTTCGTCAAGTCTGCTCCTTGTAAGTCGACTGTCTTGTCCGTCAAGTCCGCGCGCGATACAAGAGATTCGCTAACTATCGCGTCGTATGATAGACCTGTGTCATACAGACAGTTCGCTTCTTTTCCGTTGACCTTGACCGTGTCTGTCACCGATGGGTGATCTCCGATAGTGTGTGGCTTGTTACCGCTGCTTTGAGTTAGAACTCTGTGCGCTGGCCGGCTTTCGCGCTCTTCCCTACGTTGTGCGGCCAACTTGAAACATTCTGCGGTGGAGTGATTGTTTCTATTGCAGAACGAGCAATACCGTCTCTGTTCTGCGGGACCTCTTTTCCCGAATTCCGTGTTGGGTCCTTTATTTTGCCCAGGTCTGGGATTATTCGGCTTATTCGCGGTGCGCTCTTCTCGGTTAGGGCTTCGTTTCTGTGCCTCTTTCCCGTTAGGCTTTAGGTCTCGCCTGAAGCTCTTGGCTTCTCCGTGTGCGGCCACGTACCTATCTGCGACCTTGACCAGATCTTCCAGTCTTTCCGCGCCCTGTTCTACTGAGAATGTTCTCAGCTCGGGGGTCATGGTTTCCCGTAGCTGTTCCCATACTAACAGTTCTGTCAGTCCATCATACGTCTTAGCCGTGGCTGACTGGCTAATCCACTTATCCAGCATTGTGGACAACCGATCCGCGAACTGCGCATAGCTCTCTCCTTTCACTCTCCGATTGGTGCGGAATTTTTGCCGATAGCATTCTCCAGTCAGTTCGAATCCCGTTAGGAGTGCCTCTTTTACTTTGTGATAGTCAGTCACTCGGTCAGTCGGTAGCTTACTGTAGATGTCATAAGCCTTTCCTCTAAGCCCTTGACTAAGCTTAAAAGACCAATGAGTGGGATCTAGTTTATACTCTGTTGCTAGACGCTCAAACCTAGTCAGATAGAGATCTAGACCTTCTTCTCTCTCATTGAATGTTCCCAGTGGAAATGACATTCCTTGTACAGGGTTGGATGCTACCTCTAGCTGATCTGAGTGGGAAGGGGTTGAGGAAGAACTTGAAGCTCCTGATCCCAATCTTCTTAGCTTTAACTCATGCTGTCTTTCTTTTTCCTTTTCTTCCCTCTCTTTTTCTTTTTCTGCCCGCTCATAATCCCACCTCCTAATTTCTGCTTCTCTCTCTGCTGCTACCTTCTTCTGCTCTGCTTCTAATGCCAGTTTCTTCTGTTCTGCTTCTAATTCTAATTTCTTTTGCTCTGCTTCTAAGGCTAGTTTCTTCGCCTCCCTCTCTGCTGCTCTCTCTGCCTTAGCCTCCTGTTTCTCTACCTCTGCATTGATATACGCAATTAGGTCTCCCCCTGCTAAGTGTAAAGCTTCCCCTAATTCCTTGAAGCGCAATCTCAAGGCCACTGGGTCCGACATTGCCAAACGTGTCTATGAACACCCTCTGAATCACGTGGAATACCAAAACACTAGCAATATTGCAAGTCAATAACAACAATGCAAAGACAATCAAATTCGTAATCAATAATAGAATAAAACAAGAGTCAAATGGCATACAACAGTTATTTAAGCAAAACCTGCAAAAGAACAATGCAACATACAGGCACAAAAATATTTGAAGCAAAAAAGTTTTTAACTAAAGAATAGTGCACCCAACTGATCAGTCCTTGTTACCACTATTCTAAGTTATTCTACTTCTACTGTTATCTAATTTTATTGTACATAGGTCCGGTTATACCCAATTCCTATTATACACAGATCCTAGCTAGGCTCGCCAATTAAAGTGTCACGTGGGGTTTATGGGCTCTGCACAATGGAATTATGGACCCTCACGTTTATTCGGTGGGAACTGCTAGTAAGTCACCCTATGAATTACTTTAATAAATTTATTTGTTTAGCTCGTTCTGTGTTAAGGTTGGGGTACAGAAATAGATAGAAAAATGGTAAAAGAATACTGTCACACTAGCTTTCACACGGCTATGAATCATATGTAGTCCAGCCACTTGATAACAGTTAAAATCACACATTTATTTCTTCTACTCTATACAAGATTCTCTAAGTACTAATCTAACTTAAAAAGTCTCTTTCAATGCTAATAGTTCGATCGCTGATAGTCTATGCAGCTGTTCTATCTTCATCGGGCACTTGCTGGTATATCTCATGTAGATTTGGACTACTGTGGTCCGTTTTACAGTTTCTGAAGAGTTGGACTACTGTGGTCCTGTTTCCGATCAGTTTAAGTGCACCTATGTTGTTACACTTAACTGCTAGGTGGTGCGGTCGAAGTCCTTCTGTGAGGTAGCTTCAGGTGCACCTGTGTAGTTGGGTTCCCTTGCCACGCTGTGGGGTCTTGTAGGGTGTGATCCAGGGTAACTCTCTCCGACCTGTGCGGTAGAGGTTACGCAGACAACTCGTCGTTTCTGTGGAGTTGTGCGCACGGGATAGCTCGGGATAGCTCGCCTGCTCGTCTGTAATATAAGAGACGAAATTCTGCACAACCCTGAATAATCGGTTTGTGCAGAGCGTCTCACTGAAAGCCAAGTAGCCCTCAGTGATAGCTCCACATCTCTATACATAAGCGACGAACATTCTGCTACTTCCGGGTTCCCCTGGAATCTCACTCTAAATTCCTATACATACATAAATATAAATCGTGGCTAACTATACACATACAGAATTAATAATAATATAAACATTCAGTGGTACAGCCACTGGTCTGCAAACATACATATAAGTTAAACAACAGAGGTTCCGTACGGGATACAACATGGCGGCGCAACCGGTCGTGTTTCACCACGTGTTCGGCGTTTCCACATGGTCACGCAAATTCGGATTAACAATTCACATTTATGCATAGCAAATTCTTCAAACATAATTTCAACAATAATATAAATATATCACGATGAAACAGAAGGGTGTTCATTTACCTGTTTGACAAGTTCAGGCCCGTGGTGGCTTGATAGAATTCTAAGATTCTAACGTCCTGCTTCCTGGTCTATGAGTGAAGAGATTTCTCTGTCAGCTTTCTAGCTGTTAACACTTCGGTGTATTCCTCCCAACTGACCAAAGATAAGCTAGGTTTGGACCCAGTCAAACTGGCTCGAACCGCTTTGCGTAAGCTCCCATTGGTTAAAATGTTTACGACTCTCGTAATTACGATGATGTCATGGCCTCAGCCAGCGTCAACTATCACTGTGTGTATGATCGGCAGTATGCTACCGCTACGCTTGATTACTTTCATCGTCTGCTCCTAACTTTGAAATTCTAATATTATATATACTAACCAAGCTAAATATTAAAATAAGCAGAGTTAATACTAGCCAGTTCGTGACATACCTTGGGTAAAGCGCTTCACTTGGGGCTGCTGTACTTTCGAAAATGAAAGTGCCCAAATTTCACCTCGGTGATAATAAAGTTGTTAATTTTTTTTAAATAAAATTAAACATCATCCGGATGTTAGGGTTATCTCTCAGAAATCGACTCTCGTTCTTTCTATGGTCCACGTAAAAAAAATGTGTCTACTTCTGTGATGGAAGTGGTTTTCTCGGCCTGCTCATAACTGAATGGATCGCTCTTGCATAATCCTAGAGATATTACCGTCCTAGTATCATTTGTTTTTGTAGGTCGAACTGAGTTTTCAGGCTCAGATAAAGAGGAGCTTTTGGAAACCTGCTCGATTTGTCTGGAACCTTTGTTGACATCAGCCGCTAAGCTGCTGCTCAATGTACTTCACAGTTGCACGAAGACTTTCAGAAATGGATCCAGCTCTTGTTTTTCCAACAACTGCTTCTATCCTTCCATGCCCTTTGCTCCGGATCTCGTGAACTCGGCTTTGAATTTGGAGGCCCTGACTTTCTTGTGCTGCGACAGGTGCACTCCGATGCGGATGCACGACACGGCTATGGCGATCAGAGCGGCCGTGAAGGACAGTCCCATGGACTTGTTGTAGGCCATGTTTAGAGTGGATTTCAAGTAGTCGTCTTTGATTGCGCAAGCCACACCAATAATCTTGACGTTCTTCGTTCTCCATACCTCCTTTCTGCTGACTGGGCTCTCAGAATCTGCATCCATCTCAGCTCTGGTCACGTTGATTGCTACCGACGAATAACTGTTGGGTTAGATGATATTTCATGATCTGTTGCTTTAGAATAAGGAATGAAACTTGGGGCTCGATGCTATGCCAGAAGTGTTGAGTTCTGTAGAAGGATTAAAACCTGTTCTTACCATTCCCGTTGTTGACATCAACATAGATGCGCTCAGCGTTGAGTTGCGATCGGAGAAGTCGTTCTCGACGTTGATCACTTGATCAAAGCGGGTGTCTTTGTTGTCAAAAAAGTACTAAACGTGGCAGTGATAGAGCCACAGAGAACACGCTACATTTAATTCAGTTCAATTCAATAAATCTGTATTACCTCTTACAAGGAATTATGACAGGCTTTAAACTTTGCTCCAATAAATAAAAGACATTCAGACTTGAAAAAACATAAGTTACAAAATGTAAAATGTAAAAATGCATGTACACACAACACTCTTTTTTTTTAAGTACTCTTTTTTTTAATTAAATAAAATCAGTCATTTCATGCATCACAATGGTCTTGACTTATCAAAAGAAAAAAACAAACCTGGTATTATTTAATCATTGTCAGGAGCCTAGACAATTTCCAAAATTAGAAATTGATACTGAAGAACTCAAGTATGTAAAAGAGGTTAAATTTTTAGGCGTTTATCTTACATATAAACTGCATTGGAAACGACATATAGAATACTGTTACGTTGAAACGTGAACGAAAGTATGTCGGAAGCGCGCACAATAGATCTAATCGTTTCGTTTTGCAAAGTATTCAATAATGGTGTTTATTTACCTTTGATTTGAGTTTGCATTGTTGTTAGGAGAGGCTTTGTATAACGTTGATAATTTGCGTTAGTCGATATTATTTGAGAATCTTCTGGATATGCGTGTTTACTCTTGATAGAAATTTCCTGATACATGTAGAAGCAAGAGGTCGTTCTGGAAGATATAAAATATGTATTGACGTAAGTCAGTGATGACGATCTTTTATTCGATTGGTGGCAGTACGTCATTTTCTACCATGTACGAAATCTTTCCGGAAAAGAGAGAGGTTATTTAATCGTGTGCAGAGTCGCTGTTGAGATAGTAAAGTTGTTGATAGTGATTTGGAAAGTTGCTGTGAAAGTTGTTGAGTTGAATTGAGAATTGTATGCAGTTGTTGATGTGTGCTGAATAAAAGTGGAAAACTTCATACGTCGACTTTGTGACTTGTATGCTGTTTGGACGGGCTGTGTGAATAAACGAATCTGAGTTACACCCTATCAGGAATTCAAGCATCGGGGCTGAATCAGATACTGATAGAAAACACCAACATCAAATTGAGTGTAACATTTTGGGGGTCAAGCCGCGATTCACGCCATAGCCAAGGGTTCAACTGCTACAACAAGCGAGTCAACGTTACGAGAGGCAGTCATCGAGGGTAGCCGCCAACGAGTTGCGTCGAGAGGGGCCAACATACTGGGACTACATCACCGATAGGTTCGGGTTGACTGCAAGGGCGTGTAGTCGCTGAAGAGTTGCTTCGTGAGCGAACAACAGATCGGGACTACGTGGCTACCGTAAGACTACGTCGAGGGACAGTCTCGGAGCTACATCGCCAGTGTTACAGCGAGCGTCGAGTGGACGTCGCGTCTACTTCAGCACAGGAGCGTATACATCAACACCAGCGTGGTGCAGCGTCGCATACGACGAGGACAGCGGGGCCTGCGTCAGCGAAGGCGACTAGTGGCAAGCATCAGCGCTACTGCAGAAAGCGTGCTGTTCTAGAACAGTCTAGAAGAGTGCAGCACAGTCAAGAACTTTCCAGAAAAAAAGAACTCTACAGTCAAGAACTTTCTAGAAGAAGAACCTTCCAGAAAAGAACTTTCCAGAAAAGAACTTTCTTGAAAAGAACTTTCCAGAAGCATCAAGATGGCTGACTTCTGGCAGAAAGGGGTTGAACTGAATCTAAAAGGCAAACAGTTGACGGAGTACGTCAAATCCCAGGAGAGAATACAAGAACGAGAATTAGAAGAGCAGCGTCGCCGAGAAGAAAGAGAATTGGAAGAGAAGCGTCTAGAAAAAGAAATAGAACTAGAACAGAAGCGTCTAGAAGTAGAAGAGCAGCGTCGCCGTGAAGAAAGAGAATTTGAACTGAAGCGTCTGGAAATTGAACAGCAGCGGCAAGAAAGAGAAGATGAGCGCAGGCGTGAGGAAAGAGAAGCTGATCGGCAGTTCCAACTAGAGTTGGCGCGCATCCAGCAACAGCAGCATGCGCCACAAGTTATCAGTGACAACACGGCTCCAAAATTGCCAGCTTTCGTCGACGGGAAGGACCAGATTGACAGTTATCTGGCGAGATTCGAAAGGTTCGCTGAAAGCTCTAACTGGCAACCTCAAGACTGGGCAATTCGACTGAGTGCACTTCTGACGGGGCAAGCTCTCGAAGTTTACACCAGACTGTCGAACGATGACGCCAAAAACTACGACGTCTTGAAAGAGGCCCTGTTGCAGTGCTACAACTTTACAGAGAAGGGCTACCGTAAACGCTTCCGTGAATGCCGGCCTAAGTCAGACGAGACGCCAAAGCAGTTTGTGGAGCGCCTGTCGTCATATCTACACAAGTGGGTGGAGTTATCAGGCGAAATGAAGTCTTACGACAGTCTCCATGACCTGATTGTGAAAGAACAATTTCTCAATGCCTGTCACAAGGACCTAGCGACCCACTTAGAAGAACAAAAGCTGCAGACGCTTAAAGATGTGACTGAGGCTGCTGAAAGATATCTTATCGCTCATGGGAAAACCCTGGGGCCACCCAGCGCGACGAAACATTTTCAGAAGACTGCAAACCATGGGAACCAGATCCAAGGAAGCCAGACGAGCCAGAGACAGACAGACTCCACGCCTCCTCCCAGGGAAGGGCATTCAAGGGGCTGTTTCACCTGCAACGCTACAGACCACAGAGCTTCTAACTGTCCTCAAAACAAAAGTAGCGGACAGCGGAGCAGTACGGACAACGCAGCGGCGGGCAACCGGCAGAGACGTTTCTCCAATCAACGGCAAACCAGTAGATCTGACCATCAAGTGTGCGGCGGGAGCGTCATTCTTCCGAGTGAGACCGAGCGCACAGCTACTCCTGCGGACGTGCAAGAGTCCATGACTGATGGCCAACTTCTCCTTGCCAACGGGAAATCCATCCCCGTCGTCGCTAGCGCAGCTGTGACCGTACAGAACATGCCTGTTTCCAAGGGACGCGTCGGAAATCATGAAGTGACTGTCTTAAGAGACTCTGGCTGTAGTGGGGTCATCGTCAGAGAAGACCTAATCGCTAAAGAACAATTCACTGGCGATTCTAAATGGACACTCATGGCCGACAGCAAATGTGTGAGAGCGCCAGTTGCGAAGATTCAAGTCAGCACCCCTTTCTACATAGGCGAAGTCGAAGCGGTTTGCCTGAAGAAGCCGCTGTATGATTTGATGATCGGGAATATCGACGGCGCGAGACGACCCGACGACCCCGATTCGGAATGGAGTCCTGCCTCAACCCAACGTGTCGAAGTTGCAGAGGAGGATCCATTGCCATTTCCCGATGGAGACATTACAGAGCTGCTACGGGACAATGTGGTTACTCCGGCTCAGCCCTGCCGACCAGAGATCGTCGGTGCTGTTACTACCAGGGCCCAGGCCAAGAGAGACAAGATGTCTACGCCACTGAAGGTCGCCGACAACTCCAAAGCTGCCATCGTGGACAAAGATAAGCTGATCCAGCTCCAGGAAGCTGATAGCACTTTAAACAAGTACAGGAACCGCCAAGACCACGTGACCAAGGGCAGTGGCACGGTCTATTTTGAGGTGAAGGCCAAGATCCTGTACAGAATCTTCCAGCACCCGAGGGTCAACGGAGGTAAACCACTACGTCAAGTACTGGTACCATTACCCCTAAGGCGCCAGGTGATGGAAGTAGCGCATGACTCAATCATGGGAGGTCACCTAGGCATCAAGAAGACGTCAGACGGAATCCAGGCGGTGTTCTACTGGCCAGGACTTCATGCGGACGTTAGCCGTTTCTGCCGATCATGTGACATTTGCCAGAAGACCATACCTCGAGGAAGGGTCCCGAAAGTACCTATGCAGAGGATGCCTTTGATCGACCGACCTTTCAAGAGGGTGGCCTTAGACTTAATCGGCGAAATAAGACCTCCGAGTGAAGAAGGTCATCGGTGGGTACTGACTTTAGTGGATTATGCGACTCGGTACCCAGAAGCAGTGCCACTGAAGAAGATTGACACTGAAACTGTAGCAGAGGCACTGGTGGACATGTTCAGTAGACTTGGAGTGCCTGAAGAAATTCTGACAGACCTCGGGACGCAGTTCGTCTCTGACTGCATGAAGGAGGTCAAC
Source organism: Oncomelania hupensis (assembly GCA_036898135.1). Lineage (NCBI taxonomy): Eukaryota > Metazoa > Mollusca > Gastropoda > Littorinimorpha > Pomatiopsidae > Oncomelania > Oncomelania hupensis. The sequence continues at coordinate 122,158,708 of CM072511.1, read as the reverse complement.
AGACTGCTGAGCATCCGGCATTTGACTACGACACCCTACCATCCGATGTGCAACGGGCTTGTCGAAAAGTTCAATGCTACGCTGAAGTCCACCCTGAAGAAACTGTGCAGCGAGCAGCCCAGACAATGGCATCGCTACATCAACGCCTTACTTTTCGCCTACAGAGAAGTACCGCAGGAGTCCACCGGCTTTTCTCCGTTCGAGCTGCTGTACGGAAGAACCATCAGAGGGCCGATGCACATCCTAAAAGAACTGTGGACGAAAGAAGTAGAGACCCCAGAGGTGAAGAACAGCTACCAGTACGTGTTTGAGCTACGGGAGAAGCTGGAGCAGACTCTCGAGATAGCCAGAGAAAACCTGAAGAAGTCCCAGGACTGTGGAAAGCACTACTATGACCGTAGGGCTGTGAACAGGAAGTTCAAACCTGGCAACAAAGTGCTGGTGCTGCTACCTACCGATCATAATAAGTTGCTAATGCAGTGGAAAGGCCCGTACGAAGTGGAGACCGTGGTGGGAATCAACGACTACAAGGTGAAGGTCGGCCAGCATTCCAAGATATACCACGCCAACCTCCTTAAGCTGTACGTGGAAAGGCCATCAGAGACTGTGCACGCAGCCACAGCAGCTGTGACCGACGACAGCTTTGACAGCGAAGAACTGTTGGAACTGGGAGACTTCCACAGCAAAGAAGGCATCAATGACGTTAAGCTAGGACCAGGCTTGACGGAAGGTCAAAAGATGGAGCTCGAGGACCTTATGGGCGAGTTTCCCCACAACTTCAGCGATGTCCCAGGCTCTACGACTTTGGTCGAACATGAAGTCCACACCCAGACCTGGAAGGAGCATCTGCAGACCATGAGGGAGCTGTTCCACCGTCCCGCAGAAGCCGACCTGACCGTGAGACCCAGCGAATGCATTCTGGGAGCTGACAACGTCGACTGCGTCGGACATCCGATGGAAGAAGGAGACAACGGAGGACGCACTGATTCCAGGGAAGCCCACGTGATCATCGTCTTTGACCCTGGGCCGATGACAACCGCAACTGACGTGGGCGTCGTTACCTTGCGGATGAAAGAACATTGACTGTGTGGACGAACTAAGAATATTGGTAATGACAGACTTGAAAATGAAAACGTTGACTGGGTAAATGATCTATGAACATTGACAGTATCCAGAAAGACTTGCAGATGAGAAACTTTGACACTGTGTGAATGAACTGTGAACATTGACATTATCCAGATAGACTTGAAGATGAAAACCATTGACTCTGTGTAGATAAGCTGAGCGCAATTACAGTATTCAGAAAGTCTTAAATTAGTTTCAATTGAGGATTTTGTTTGTGCATTACGTTTCAACGTTGTTGAAAGAAATTGGGTAAATTTCTTCTTGAGTGGGGGGTTATGTTACGTTGAAACGTGAACGAAAGTATGTCGGAAGCGCGCACAATAGATCTAATCGTTTCGTTTTGCAAAGTATTCAATAATGGTGTTTATTTACCTTTGATTTGAGTTTGCATTGTTGTTAGGAGAGGCTTTGTATAACGTTGATAATTTGCGTTAGTCGATATTATTTGAGAATCTTCTGGATATGCGTGTTTACTCTTGATAGAAATTTCCTGATACATGTAGAAGCAAGAGGTCGTTCTGGAAGATATAAAATATGTATTGACGTAAGTCAGTGATGACGATCTTTTATTCGATTGGTGGCAGTACGTCATTTTCTACCATGTACGAAATCTTTCCGGAAAAGAGAGAGGTTATTTAATCGTGTGCAGAGTCGCTGTTGAGATAGTAAAGTTGTTGATAGTGATTTGGAAAGTTGCTGTGAAAGTTGTTGAGTTGAATTGAGAATTGTATGCAGTTGTTGATGTGTGCTGAATAAAAGTGGAAAACTTCATACGTCGACTTTGTGACTTGTATGCTGTTTGGACGGGCTGTGTGAATAAACGAATCTGAGTTACACCCTATCAGGAATTCAAGCATCGGGGCTGAATCAGATACTGATAGAAAACACCAACATCGAACTTGAGTGTAACAAATACTTAATACAGAAGGCTGTCAAAAGCTATAATTTATTGAAAATTATTAACAAACAAGCTTGGGGACAAGACGTAAAAACATTGATTCATATTGCCTGTGCTTTAGTGAGATCCAAATTAACATACGGACAGGAAGCGTATTTTTCAGCCCCTAAATGTTATCTTAAAAAGTTACAAAGCTTAGACAGTAAAGCAATAAAATTAGCACTAGGGGTCCCAATTCATACAAAAACCACAGAGGCCTATAAACTTGCAGGAGTTATTCCTCTTGATGAAAGCAGTTGGACGCTTCCCTGCGCTCAGCCCTGGACTCTCACGCCCCGGTCTCTCGCCGCCGCATTCAGGCAGACAAAACGGCGCCGTGGTATTCGGACGTTCGCGTTCAACTGCGGTACGCTAAGCAGCAGCGCCGTCGTGCTGAGCGGCAGTGGCTAAAGACAGGACTTACTGTGCATAAACAGATTTTCGCGGCCGCCAAGAGACTTGTTACAAACATTGTTCATAAGGCCAAATCAGTCTTTATCCGCTCCCAGATTGCCGAAAGTTCGAGCAGTAGGCAGTTGTTTGATGTTTGTGGCCGCCTCTGCGGTCGTATTAAGTCATCCCCACTGCCATCCATGTACCCACACTCACAACTCCCAGACGTATTCTGTGACTACTTTGTTAAGAAAGTGACCAACATTCGTGCCGAGTTCGATCAGGTGCCGGCGCCATCCATGTCTGGTGACGAGGTCAGTTGTTCCTTTTCTGCATTTTGTCACATTTCTGAGCATGATCTTCGAAAGATCATCTTGCAGTCAAAACCCACCAGCTGCCCCCTTGACCCCCTACCCACCCCCCTTCTCCGTGAATGCCTAGATGTCCTGCTTCCTACTCTCACATCCATCATCAACACGAGCCTACAATCTGGCACCGTCCCTTCTATTTTCAAATCTGCTGTGGTAAAGCCCTTGCTCAAGAAACCATCTTTAGATCAAAACAATCTCAAAAACTACAGACCTGTGTCCAACTTGTCTTTTCTTTCTAAAGTCTTGGAAAAAGTAGTCCTTCAGCAACTCTTTTCTTACCTCACTGAAAACAACCTCCCTCCTCCATCACAGTCTGCTTACCGCCCCAACCATAGCACAGAAACCGCCCTCATCAAAGTGACAAATGACATACTGCGTGGCCTGGACGTGGGCGATGTGTCCCTCCTCACTCTCTTAGACCTATCTTCTGCTTTCGACACTATTGACCACAACATTCTCCTTCAAAGACTCTCCACTCTCTATGGAATCTCTGGAACTTGTCTCTCCTGGTTTCAATCCTACCTCTCTCACAGGTCTCAGTCTGTTGTCATTGGTGAACACTCTTCCTCGTCTGTCCCACTCTCCTTCGGTGTCCCTCAAGGTTCTGTCCTCGGTCCTGTCCTCTTCATTATGTACACTAAGCCTCTCTCTGATCTCATCTATTCTCACTCTGTCAATAGTCAGTCATTTGCAGACGACACACAACTCCACACCTCTTTCAGCTCTTCACAGGCACACGCCTCCGTCCAGTCCATGCAGGCATGCATCACTGACGTCAAACAATGGATGTCCGAAAACCGTCTAAAGCTCAATGATGACAAAACTGAAGCGCTCTTGATCAAAAAGAAATCAGACAAATCTGATTTACCAAATAGCATCACAGTAGGAACCTCATCCATTTCATTTTCTGACCATGCCCGCAACTTAGGTTTCATTCTGTCTTCTGACATGTCACTTGACCAACACATTTCCAACATATGCCGCTCTGCCTATTTAGAAATTCACCGCATTAGCTCCATCCGACAATATCTTACAGCCGAAACAACCAACACTCTTGTCTGTGCATTTGTTCTATCCAAACTTGACTACTGCAACTCTCTCCTCTCTGGCTCCCCTCTCTACCTTCTTGAAAAACTTCAGAAAGTCCAAAACTCTGCCGCCCGCCTTGTTCTTAAAGCTAAAAAACGAGACCATGCCACCCCTCTACTCCGATCTCTTCATTGGCTCCCTGTTCGAGCTCGCATCTTGTACAAGCTCTCAACTATTGTTTTCAAATTCTTCACTGGTTCTGCCCCTTCATACTTTACTGACCTTCTCTCTGTCTACTCTCCTGCAAGACAACTCCGTTCTTCTTCTGATACAAGACTGCTTTCTATCCCCCGTGTTCACTCAAAGACCTATGGTGAACGATCTTTCTCTTTCTCTGCTGCAACTGCCTGGAACTCACTACCGATGCAACTCCGACATGCTCCATCACTTTCTTCCTTCAAGCGCCAATTAAAGACCCACCTTTTTAACACGCAAACTCAGTAATTTTTACTCCTCCTCCCTTCCATCCCCATAATCTTTTACCAAGTCACGTCATCTGTTCATGGATGGTGGCTGCACCGGCTCGGTTCTTGGTATTCATATTATCTTTTGCTTTGCATGGCTATGTTTTTACTGTAATTATTTAACCATTCGATAAGTGTATACCTGTTCTGTGTGTCTGTGTGTGTGTGTAGGTGTGTGTGCGTGTGTGTGTGCGTGATTGCACGTGTGTTGTCAAGCGCGGCGAGCTCGCATTCCTTACCGTTTGCGAGGTACCGCGCGATACAAATGTACTGTATTATTATTATTATTATTATTATGAATGGCGAAAGTTATCATGTGCCAAATACATAGTAAGAGCAAATGCAATCAACAACAGTACTGACGAAGAACTGTTCATACGATCTGATTTAGATTTTCCTAAACAAGCCCAAAAAGTGCACTCCTTTACAACAATAGGAACCTTTACAAAAGATTTGATTCAAATTGTTTTAACGCATATTGAGTGTTTACATAAACCTATTATTTCACCAGTACCTATGTGGGAATTAGAAAAAGCTAAATATGATATCTGTTACTGTAATGAAAATAAAAACCACAACCCTCTGCTTACTGTAATTGAGGTTCGACATCATATACGTGGGAAGTATTCTGGTCAACTGAAAATATATACTGATGGATCTGTTCTTCACACAGATGAAGCAGGAGCTGCGTTTGTAATACCGGATTTAAATATATCAAAATCATATTATTTAGGGAAAGGATATTCGATTTTCACTGCTGAATTAATTGCAATATTAATGGCTCTAAATACAATTTCTAATCTTTCTGTGAGTATGTTCAGCGTTGTTTTATGCGTAGATTCTATGTCAGTTTTACATGCATTGAATTCAGATAATAATGGTGAAAGAAAAGAAATTATTTTGGAAATAAAAAATATTATTCACAGTTTGATAACTAATGGCACTCAGGTGAATTTTGTCTGGATTCCCTCACATAGTGGTTTCCTTTATAATGATTGGGCTGATCGGGCTGCAAAACTTGGTGCTTCAAATATTAATTCTAAAACAATAAAAATACCGTTGTCTTCTAAAGAAATTCAAAAATCTATAGAAAATAAATTTGTAAAAGAGATTAAACTTAATTGCAACTAAAATGAACCTTGTGGAATTGCTAGATCAATTTCAAGCATGGCACGTAGAATAATATTAAACTCCATTAAAACCAAATATTGTAAAAATGTGAAATGCATATGTGGTGAATCTATTTCACTGAAACATGTATTATTTCAATGCAGTAATATGCGTCCATTTTTGCCAAATGATGCTTCTATTATCGATTCCATTGATAACATAAGCTTTGGTGTAAGCGTTAGATTAGCAAAAGCTTTTATTGATTCTCCAGTTGCTAAATTTATATAATTATGTATTTTATATGTATGTATGTATGTATGTATGTATGTATGTATGTATGTATGTATGTATGGTATGTATGTATGTATGTATGTATGTATGTATGTATGTATGTATGTATGTATGTATGTATGTATGTATGTATGTATGTGTCTGGTGTAAATGTGTGTGAATGCGTGCGTACGTCTTATCATCTCGATGAAGAAGACGTTAATAAAACAACCAACCAACCAACCAACAACACTCTTCAAATCTAACGCACTCGTATCTCCCCTTACACATTTCGTTACATTATAAAACTAACATTATTTAACATAAAAGTGCATGCAATACATGTAAACTTAAATATTATTGTATAAAATGTGTGTCATGAACAAAAGTACAACTAGCACACATCCACTTCACACACACATCCGCTGCCAAACCAATATCTCAATCAGCATAATTGATCAGGGTCACTGCAGCAGGAATGAAACTTGAACGGAAGCGAACAGTGCGGCACTTTAAAATACGGAGACATAGAACCAGAACGTGTTTGACTGTTTTTAACGAAGGTCCTCCTCAAACATCGCCCCGTTCCAACCACCCGTTGCCGCTGTCACACATCATCATCATCATCATCATCATCATCATCATCATCATCATCATCATCATCATCATCGTTGTCGCCGTCATCATCATCATCATCGTCGTCGTCCTTGCCGTGACCGATGTAGTTATAGGCATCGTCATAGGCGTCATAATCATCGTCATCATCTTCTTTTGTCATCAGCAGTTTAATCTGCTTTTCGTCCTCCTTCATCAGCATCGTAATCATCATCATTATCATCCTCCTCCTCCTCCTCCGCTAACTTCCCCTACTTGTCGTCATCATTGTTATTCATTTCACTGTTTTTTTTGGGTCACATCATCTGTCTGCACCAGGTGGGGTCAGCTTGATTGATGCCAAATGCGGACTTTGACGAAAGCAAAAATAGTTTTAAAGAAGAGATCGGAACGTGAAAACCAGAATATTTTGATTTTTTTTTAAATGTATGCTTTCGGCAGAGAAGAGAAGAAAATGAAAACAAAACAACGAAAGACGAAAGGAAGGGGTTGATTTAAATTATGTCTACCAGTAGAACATGTAGCTCTGTGGTATTCCCCTCTCCACCTTTCCCCTAAAAAAATCAAGATAGGGGTGTCTGTCAATGGAATTTTGAAGCACACTAGTATTGTTGAAGAAAGTGAATCGATGTGGGTTGGGATGGGATTGCGTACGACTAGGGGGGGGAGGGGAAGGTGAAACCTTAACTTACTAATGGCATATCATGCCACAGATGAGGCGCTGGCGGTCTAATGCCACAGCCATCAGGATCGAGGCCGAGATGACGTCGAGAAGGGAGGTCTCCATGACCATCACCTTCCACCCCCTTGCCGAGTAGAAAGTGAAGTAACATCTACAATGAAGCCGCAACAATTTAGCGAAGTTATCAGTCAGATAGTTAGAAGAAAAGCAAACACGGAATTTTTTTTTTACAAACTAATTATTTAATTATTCTTATCTTGTATAGCCCTTTTCTAGCTCAAGAGCCGATCAAGGTGCTGGCAAATACAGGATCTAACTTATGGAATTCCTTTTGTGAAATATCTATTTGCGATATTTTTCGGTGATTGTTTCACCACTTTCAGCTAAATAATCTTTATATAGAAGACATGTTCAAAATAATAATTTGTTTACAAACAATATAAGGTTTCTCTAAATAATATATTTTCTTCGTAAATAACTTCTTATTTACTCAAACAATGCATTGTTTACGTCAATAAATCATGATATAGGTAAATAAGGCATTGTTGCTAAATGAAAAAAAAATTACGTACCTATATAATGCATTATTTAGCAGATTGTGATAAATAATGTGTTATTTAGAAATGTTTCTAAATAATGATTTGTTTACCTATATAATGCATTATTTAGCAGAATTTGCTAAATAAATTATTATTTAGAAGATGTTGCTAAATAATGCATTATTTACGTAAACAATTCATTGTTTGGGGACTGCAATTTTCATTATTTCGGGGATTCCAGGATTCGATTAAAAACTTGGTTTTTTATAATCTTACTGCAAGGTCTCTCCAAAGACTGTGTATCCAAAATGTGTGTTAATGATTTATTTTTCAACATAAATCACTACACAATTTCGAAGATAAAATGTCTGTAACCTTTAAAACACAAGCAAAAGGTCAAGGTAAGTTCTGTGCGGGAGTCTTCAGTTTTTGAGTTTCTTTGTGAGAACAACAACAAAAAAAGCTTTCTGTTTGTATTTATTTACCCAAAACCTGTGTTGAGACTGTGTTTCTGTTTGTTCTTTTGATTTGAATTATGTTTTAATTTCAAACGGAAAGTTTTAGCTTATTCGAAACTTCCAGGGATTTGCAAGTCGGGCTGACAAGAAACATGCCGGAAGTACTCTGAAGGCAATAATGATGGATCCCTCTTTTCCTGAGCCGTTACAGTTGCAGTTTCGTATATTAATGCTGTTGTGAACGAATCAAAAGTAGAAATCGCAAAACAGCGTAAAATCACGATTTTGCCATTTTCTTTATCATTACCACATAATCTCACAGCAATAGGACATGTACCTGCGAATCCCCTAAATAATAAAAATTGCAGTCCCTAAACAATGACTTTTTCACGTGAATAATGCGTTATTTAGCAACATCTTCTAAATAATATTTTATGTAATAAATTCTGCTAAATAATCTATATATATAAATTGCTTAGCCGGAAGTCCTTCTTCGCCTCTACTATAAAGTTTGTCCGGTATGGACGCTGATCTGGGCAGGTGCTGGCCGCTGCGGATCGGCCTGCTGTGTGCTCAAAACCAGCGAAATCGTTATAGCCGACATTTCCTTAACGAACGTTTAACCGTTTCTGAGATAAATAAATAAACAAAATGTCCACAAACTGCAATAGCCTCATTCCGCGCGCTTCCATTAAAAATCAAATTGAGGTTTCAGCATGTTTTCCCATATAGACCAAAAAATTGATGGTCTTTCTAGGAAGCGTTGGTAGCCTACTTAGTAAAACCTTCTCCTACCGTGCAGAGCGACCCAAGTTCAAACCTCACGAGGGCCCTTTTTTTTACACTACAATATGGATATTTTTTCTTTTTAATTTAGGCTTTTTACCTTTAATTTATTATTATTATTATTATTATTATTATTATTATTATTATTATTATTATTATTATTATTTGTAAACTAATAATAATAATAATAATAATAATAATAATAATATATTATTATTATTATTATTATTATGATTATGATGATTATTATTATTATTATTATTATTATTATTATTATTATTATTATTATTATATCAAATTTTCTTTTAAAACCTTGGTGTTTTTTATGATTTCTATTTGTATTATTCTATATTCAATATTATTATTATTATTATTAATATTATTATTATTATTATTATTATTATTTATAAACTAATAATAATAATTAATTATTATTATTATTATAACAATTATAATATCTTATATCAAATTTTATTTTAAAACCTTGGTGTTTTTTCTGGTTTCTATTTGTATTATTCTATATTCAATATTATTATTATTATTATTATTATTATTATTATTATTATTATTATTACTACCAAGGATCGGGATGGGGTGGTACGTGTAGGAAAATGGGGCTACGGGTAGGTTTAAAGGGGCATGGGTACGCATAACGGGGATACGAGTATATATCTTATAAGGGGGTATGGTGATGGTCGATTCCTTTCATCCATACCTGCGAAACGATCAACGGGGAAGTATCAAGGAGTGTACAGGTAGGCACCAAGGGGGTATGGAAGGTATCAAGGGGGTATGGGGAGGTATCAAGTGGGTTCGGGGAGGTATCAAGGGGGTATGATGAGGCATCATTGGGGGGGATGGGGAGATATCAGGGGGGGGGGGGGGTATGGTGAGATATCAAGGGGGATATGGGGAGGTATCATCGTCCAAATGAAACTCGCAGACAAAAGTTCTCTCTGTCTACATTTTAAACAACATCATGTGTACCCTGGCTTGCCAGGGTACAAAAACCACTAGTGCATTATAAATGTAAACCATTTATTATTGAAAACATTTTCTAAATAATACATTATTTATCACAATCGGCTAAATAATGCATTAAATAGATAAATAATTCCTTATTTATTTATATCATGATTTATTTTTACCTAATATTGTTTAGGTATATAATAAGCTATTTACGGAGAAAATATTATTTATAGAAACTTTACACTGTTTATAAACAATGATTATTTAGAAAATATGCTTTTAAATAAAGATTATTTAACTTGAAGTGGTGACAATAAATATTTTACAAAGGGAATTCCATACTAACTCAAGCTTCCTGAGGCGCTCCCTTGTCATCTCAATCTTCCTATACGCAACAAGCCTGCTCTAAATGCACACCTATTCATCAATGGATAAAATATAAAAGGAGAAAAGGAGAGTTAAAATCTATTGTGAAGCAACTAAAGCAAAATTAAAGTAGTCAGTGGTGAAATGTTCAAAACGAATAATTAAGGCTAAACAAGATGAGTTTCGAGAGCAGACTTAAAGGCAGAGAATGCAAACTTGCTTCTTCTTCTTCTTCTTTCAGTAATATCCAGGATCAATTCGTTGATCGTTGCTGATATTTTACTGGGGGTTTCGTCTGTATCTTGGGTGTGGCTGTTGAGGAGAAAAAAGAGAGAGGGGCAATTAATGTGTTTAGAAACAAAAATTCTACTACTGCAATGGCGTTTCATTGTAAAGTAAAATACTACTTCTTTTGCGCAAAGTCAGCAATTGTCAACGTTCAGTTCATTGCTTCAACACTACTTAACACTCCTCTTTCCAAACTTCAAAGCCGAATAGGCCAGTTTCCTCCACAGACTATACCCAGACCGGAAACTTCTATATAACAGTTACAAGCCACTTTTGCGGGTTACTTCCCTTGGCCTTGGTATGTTACTTGTAGCAGACGCTCTGAGCTGTACACAGAAAAGCACTGCAGTTACGCTATGATCGCACGATGTTTAACAATAACTGCTCATCTGTTTTAACTATAGGTGACTTTATAGTTGTTTCTTAACAAATTATATTGTTTGTTGTGATGCATTTATGAAGCTTTTCAACATCATTATTATTTGTTTCACAGTTAGTAGTTCGAAAGATTAGTATCATAAGTATGACTATAGAGTGAAGTATTTTCTACAAGACTACTGAATTAACCTCTGTTGCTATAACAGTTTGTTTTCTTTAAACCAAAATATAATATTATAAAATGGGTGTATTTTACTGTTCGTTTTTTAAATTAAATTTCTATCAATAATTCTAATTAAGTTTTATTAATAATCAAGTCTGTATTGCTGTTTTCTTTTAACTCCTAGATTGGGATGTCAGTGTGTGTGTTTGATCGCACAGTTTTTAACCATAACTGCTCATCTTTGTTTTAACTATAGGTGACTGTAGTTAATTGTTTCTTAATAAATGATTGTGTTTATTGTGATGTGTTTGTGAAGCTTTTCAACATCACTATTATTATTTTCACAGTTATGACTATAGACAAGTGTTTTCCACAAGAATACTGAATTAATTTCTGTTGCTATAACAGTTTGTTTTCTTTAAACTAGAACATGATATTATATAAATCTGTGTTTTTGCTGTTTGTTTTTTTTTAATCTATAAATGTATATTTAAATTATTTTTTATTAATATTATCTAGTCTATATTGCAGTTATCTGTTGACTCCTGGTTTTGGGATGTTATTGTTTGTGTGTGTATGTCTATATATATAATAAAAAATTAAAACACAAACAAAAAGTGACAAGAGAGAGAGAAGAGAGCATCTATAACACAGCGTTCAACACGCATATATAAAAATGTGAAAACAATTATCAATTACATACGACAAGAGAAAGTTTATTGTCCCAACATACAGAAGACATTGTCCTAGCGTGAGAAAAAAATTGACTTACATGCCTTTTTAAAACAGAACTGACTAAACAAAATATTGATTTTGCATTTTTAAAACAGAACTGACTAAACAAAATATTGATTTCCCCACACACACATAATTCAATTATTTTATTTTAGGTCTCTTCACTTATTTGAGTGATTTTAGACCAAACATTCGCTCGTACAGACATACAAACACAACATGTTCCCCACCCCCCAACCCCAAATCTACAAAAGTCTGTTGATTGATGATTCACTTATTAATAATAATTAAAAGCAAGTAGTCATTGACAAAAGTGAACCATTGGACAATCTTTTACATCATCACTCTATTTTGACATTGCTAAATTATTAAGTGAATCATCAATCAACAGACTTTTGTAGATTTGGGGTTGGGGGGGGATGGGGAACATTTTGTGTTTGTATGTCTGTACGAGCGAATGTTTGGTCTAAAATCACTCAAATAAGTGAAGAGACCTAAAATAAAATAATTGAATTATGTGTGTGTGGGGAAATCAATATTTTGTTTAGTCAGTTCTGTTTTAAAAAGGCAAAATCAATATTTTGTTTAGTCAGTTCTGTTTTAAAAAGGCATGTAAGTCAATTTTTTTCTCACGCTAGGACAATGTCTTCTGTATGTTGGGACAATAAACTTTCTCTTGTCGTATGTAATTGATAATTGTTTTCACATTTTTATATATGCATGTTGAACGCTGTGTTATAGATGCTCTCTTCTCTCTCTCTTGTCGCTTTTTGTTTGTGTTTTAATTTTTTATTATATATATAGACATATACACACAAACAATAACATCCCAAAACCAGGAGTCAACAGATAACTGCAAAATAGACTAGATAATATTAATAAAAAATAATTTAAATATACATTTATAGATTAAAAAAAAACAAACAGCAAAAACACAGATTTATATAATATCATGTTCTAGTTTAAAGAAAACAAACTGTTATAGCAACAGAAATTAATTCAGTATTCTTGTGGAAAACACTTGTCTATAGTCATAACTGTGAAAATAATAATAGTGATGTTGAAAAGCTTCACAAACACATCACAATAAACACAATCATTTATTAAGAAACAATTAACTACAGTCACCTATAGTTAAAACAAAGATGAGCAGTTATGGTTAAAAACTGTGCGATCAAACACACACACTGACATCCCAATCTAGGAGTTAAAAGAAAACAGCAATACAGACTTGATTATTAATAAAACTTAATTAGAATTATTGATAGAAATTTAATTTAAAAAACGAACAGTAAAATACACCCATTTTATAATATTATATTTTGGTTTAAAGAAAACAAACTGTTATAGCAACAGAGGTTAATTCAGTAGTCTTGTAGAAAATACTTCACTCTATAGTCATACTTATGATACTAATCTTTCGAACTACTAACTGTGAAACAAATAATAATGATGTTGAAAAGCTTCATAAATGCATCACAACAAACAATATAATTTGTTAAGAAACAACTATAAAGTCACCTATAGTTAAAACAGATGAGCAGTTATTGTTAAACATCGTGCGATCATAGCGTAACTGCAGTGCTTTTCTGTGTACAGCTCAGAGCGTCTGCTACAAGTAACATACCAAGGCCAAGGGACGCAACTCTGCACTTTGACTTGCAAAAAAGGCATGAGTTTCCTGTCTGTCCGGTATAGTCTGTGTTTCCTCTAAAAGGACACTAAATTTGTCCCCAGGTCATGCGTTACGCCACAGACAGTGGGCTGTAGCAGGCAGGCAGGCATGTAGATTAACGTCCCCGGACACACTTGGCGTATAGGGGACTTCAGGGGCTGCAGCGTTCGTTCGTTGGTTAAATTAACGTCCCCCAACACCTTAGGCATATTGGATCTGCAGGAGGAACAATGAAGCTTAACGTCCTATTGCATCAGCGTTAAGGACGATCACCACGTCGCCACCCTGACAACAATGATCATCATCATCATATCAAAGATGAGATCCTACGGATCTCTTGGATCTGCAGCCTAACATCTATTGAGCTTTATAGGCGGCCAGTTTCAACTCATGCAGTGTTACGCAACCGCTGACAAGTAGTTGATGGTGGGGCATTTCTGAGTAGAAAAAAGGAATATTTGAAGAAGAAAGTGTGAATAAACACTATGGCGTCTCCACACTTGATTCACTGCGTAAAGATGAACCTCGCATGAGTCTACTTTATTTAGCTCGACCATACAGTGGCGCGGGCATTTGTAAAACACTACAGTGAACACCACACATTCAAAACAGAACATTGTGTATTATTTAATTTCTCTCTCTCTCTCTCTCCCTCCCTCTCTCTCTCTCTCTCTCTCTCTCTCTTTTCCTCGATAAATCTAAATAGTTATAGGATTTAAATTGAGTTTTTTGCACTAGCAATTTTTATGTCTTCTACTTCCAAAAACTAGGACCCCAGAGGCGTTTTTGGGTAGTCAAATGAAAGGACTTTTAAAAATACTGTAATAGATAAGTAAATATTTGAAAACAAAAACAGTACTTTAATGTAAAGACAGAAAAAATACATTTAAAATTAAAATTAATCGGCACACACACACACACAACCAAACATGTTTAATGTAGCTGTAAAACAGTTCAAATCAAGCTTACTCATGAGCATCACACTACAACTACACATCCAAAGCAGCCAAACACCAACCTAACAATCGCCACAATAACAATCACACCAACAATCGACACCTATGCTCTCTCAGAAAGAAACTCGCAAACAAAGCCATCAGCGACATAATAATAATACCTATCCTATCATATCCTCAAGCGTAACTCGAAGGTCATTGGGGCACCACAGATGATCGTTTAACCAGCATATTCAATCTTTCTCTGTCCTCAGCAACCCTCATGCCTTCGCTCAGTGTCAAGCCAGCCCATTCTCGAATGTTGCCCTCCCACCTCTTTTTCTGTCTCCATCTTCTTCTGCCTCCTTGCACCGTGACTTGCAGGATGGTCTTTGCAAGGCCTGATCTGGCGACGTGGCCATACCATCGGAGTTTCCGTTTCTTCACCACTGTGAGCATGTCACCATGTTGTCCAATGGCTTGTTTGTTGGTCTGTCGGACTTCGTTGATGGTGATGTACTTGGTATAGCAAATGCCCAGAAGTCTTCTGTAGCACCTCATCTCCATGCTTCGTCGTAGATCTGCTGTGAGGGTCCATGTTTCGCAAGCGTTTATGAAGATAGAGATGACAAGGGAGCGCAGCAGCCTTACCTTGGAATGTAGACTGGTTGTCCTGTCTTTCCAAATGGGCTTCAACCTTGTCAGGGCAGAAGTTGTTTGTGCGATCCTGGAGAGGACTTTCTGTCGGGACCCAAATTGTCTGATACAATGACTCCTAAATATTTGAAGTTCTGCACTGTTTTAAGGGATTTGCCTTGGACTTTGATGTCCATTTGATGCCATTGGTGTTGTTGGTCATCATTTTGGTCTTCTCTGCACTTATTTCCATTCCATAGGCTCTGGAGGTGGTGTCAAACCTCTGTACCAGCTGTTCGAGCTCTTGTTCCTCTCCAGCCAATCCATCAATGTCATCCGCAAAACGGACGTTGGAGATTGCTCTATCCCCTATGCTTACTGTGCCTTCGTGATCTGCAAGGGCATATGACCTAGAAATATAGATAAATTTATAGATCTCTCTCTCTCTCTTTGTCTCTCTCGCGGCGGCAGTGATAGCTCAGTGGTCAGAGCGCACGACTTGTGTGAGTCCGTCTTGGGCGACGTGGTTTCGAATCCTGACTTCAGCAAACTATTTTGTGATTGTTGGATATTGCGGGCCATGCAGTGCCTTGAGAATCTCTATGAGCTTGTAAGTGCCCTATATAAGATCGTATATCCATCCTTAGTGGTTGCTGTATATAAAAATTAAAACAATTTGAAACGACAAAATTTTATCCACTCAATTTGTTTGTTTATTCTTGCCAAATGTTCGGTTTCTAAAAATCTTCGGTTTCCTAAAATCCTTCTTGGGAAATGTCAGCGTGATAAATTTACAAAGCATTTTTCCTAATAAAATAGAATATAATTCATGACTATGATTCACAAAACACTATATATATTCCTGTTTGATCTGATAAGAATATCAAATAAAAGTATAAAGAGCATAGGGCTATCATTACACCATTGCTTCAATCTAAATTTATTACAATAATAATTAAAAATGTGCATGGAAATAAACAAATAAATAAATAAATGTATTTGATTTCATTTCATTTTTCAAATGTAACATAATTAAACATAAAAACATAACTAACTAACTAACTAAATAAATAACTACATAATTGTCCATTTACCTTTAGATTTTTGTTGTCTAAGAAGTGTTCCGTGTACTTCATTGAGATCCTAAAGCGTCATCTTGCCTAAGAGGTTTTGCCTTAAATGCTATGTAAATACAGGATTTCATACACAAAAATCCCAATCGGGTATGGAATATGTTAATGAGCTAGAACGTATTCTAGGTAAGAGTTGGTTTTTTTTCTGCTCATCGTATTCTATAAAATTGTTAAAGGTGAGAATTTTGTTTGGCAAGTCTATCTAATAGGCTGATAATGTATTTCGAAGATAAACCCGTTGTAACATGTTCAAAAGCAAGTCAGAATGTCACTTATCCGCAATGTACTGGAATGAAAATGATGTCGCTACAGGGTGAAAAAGAAGCCGTAAGTTTTATAAACTTTAAGTGAAAGTGATCTTGCGCGCGCGTGTGTGTGTGTGCGTGTGTGTGTGTGTGTGTGTGTGTGCGTGTGTGTTGTGTATGTGTTTGTGAGTGAGTGAGTAAGTGAATAAACATTTATGGGTCTCTGATGGTGTCACGTGGGGTTTATGGGTTACTGGGCTCTGCACAATGGAATGCTGTAACCCTCACGCTTTATTCGATGGGAACTGCTAGTTAGTCACTGTCACAGGGCAGTCTGTGATGAAACCGGGTAGACTGTGTGGGTGGAGAGTTAATGAGTTAGGGGTGGTAACTGCGTGCTGTCGTATGCTAGGTTATGCGTGCGAATCGTGTCTAAACAGCATAAGGTCGGTTAGCCAGTGAGAAGTTTACTCACTGTAAGGCAGAACAGGTTTTGACAGAGTGACAGAGAGACGTGCGGTCTTGGTTCTCTGGGGGTTTTTGTTCTGGAAGTAAGGGAGGGACAGTTATTGACGTAGATAATAGCTGGTTCCAAGAGGAAACCTAGTTGGAAGTGTTACAGTTGTGGTAGCAAGCTCGGGAAAGAGTGTGGAGCAAATAACTAAGTTTTGTGTTGTGGTAGGTTAGTGTCGAGGTATTTGTCCACTAACGGAAACTACTACGCACCGGATTACCTTACTTGGAGTACTGTGTAGACAAGCAGGGGAAAGGGCTGGCTACAGGTACTATTACAATTGAACCGTTTGGGTAAGTGTGATGGTGGTATTTTCCTCACTGTGCCAATAACCGAGGGCCGGCTGTTGGGGTGTTGAACGATAGCGGTGTGTGAGGCTGGGGGAAGGATGGTTGCACTGAGGAGAGGCGGACGAAAGGAAGAGTGCGACTGAAGGAGGGAGAATGAGGGAGGAGAATGGGGGTGAAGTGTGATGAAGGTAGGATGGAAGTGGTTGCTGTTGTCGTGGTTGCGGTTGCTTGAGATGGATAATGTGTTGATGTTTACATGTATTCATTTGCAGCATTGCTCATTTCATGCATTCATAATGTCATTGAGTTTCATGAATTATGTGTTTGATTACAAGTGACAATAATAGTAGTCAAGGGAAGTGAAGTGGTCAGCAGTGGTGCCTCCTCAAGATACAGAAATTAGTGAGTGTAATAGGGGGGGAGAGTGTGAGGAGGGAGGGGGACAGAATCGGGTGGACATGACATTAACAATACGACAAGCATGTTGCAGGTTCGACCATTCGTCGTTCGAAAGTTCGTCGTTCGAAAGTTCGTTCGTATCCATCAGCTCGTCACTGGATCGACGTTGACCAGCGTCGTGCGACTACGACGACGGCACTTGGTCGTGTGGACCCAACATCATCATCACCACCCGTTCGTCCACGTCCGCATTTGTGTACATCTTCATCGTTCCACAACCCCACCTTTCCTGTGGTGGTTGCGACGTCTGTGGACGGGACCTGGCCTCGACGTCGCGGTGTTAGCCGACTGGAGGAGTCAGGCTGAGAGGCGTCGACGGTGGCAGGGCTGCCGCGACTATGGCGTCATCATCATCATCATCATCGTCAGCGGAGAGAGGGAGTGGCGACGCCACTACGCCTGGATTCAACAGCGACAGTCCGTTAACAGCACGAGGAGGGGCGGATACCCTTACGGAGACTTCAACAGGGACGCCATACTATCAGGTCGGCTTTTTCCTTGTTGTCCCTCTCTTGACACTCGAACCCCCCCCCCCCCCCCCCCTTTGTTCGGTTATTTTTGTGCAACGGACTTTTGCGGAGCACAATTGATACATAGACGTGGTTGATTAGCAACCCTCGTTCATCTGACATACCATTCCATTGTTCATCGACCCATTGATTGTTCCATCACCATTTTCTCGTTTCATGTGTAAATGTTGTATGTGTATGAGTGTGTGGTTTGAATGAATAAATAGCTTGAAAGTTGTATATATATTTGTTGTGTTTTTCATCACTTCCGTCTGCGGGTAATCGTCATTCTTTCTGGGTTGTCTGCGTGTGGAAGTTGTCTGTTTGTGGCGTCTGCCCAGGGGGAGTCGTGGCGATGACAGTCACCCGCTGAATTACTTTAATAAATTTATTTGTTTAGCTCGGTCTGTGTTAAGGCTGGGGTTCAGAGATAGATAGAAAAATGGTAAAAGATCACTGTCACACTAGCTTTCTCACGGCTATGAATCATATGTAGTCCAGCCACTTGATAACAGTTAAAAATCACACATTTATTTCTTCTACTCTATACAAGATCTTCGATGTGCTAATCTACCTTAAAATGTCATAAGTCAATGCAAATAATTCGATCGCTGATAGTCTATGCAGCTGTTATGTCTTCATCGGGCACTGGCTTCTAGATTTCATGAAGATTGGACTACTGTGGTCCGTTTTACTACAGTTCTGAAGAGTGGACTACTGTGGTCCTTTTGCTATCAGTTTGGGTGCACTTCTTCCGTGTCACTTAACTGCAGTGTGGTGTGTTTGAAGTCCTTCGTTGAGGTAGCTTCTGGTACACGATGTGTCGTCATGTAGTTTGGTCCCTTGCCACGCTGTGGGGTCTTGCAGGGTGATTTCCAGGGTTGCTCCCTCAGTCTTGTGCTGTAGGGGCTAAACAGCCAACTTGGTTTTCCTGTGGAGTTGGGCGCACGGGATAGCTCGCCTGCTCGTCTGTAATATAAGAGACGAAATTCTGCACAACCCTGAACAATCGGTTTGTGCAGAGCGTCTGACTGAAAGCCAAAGTAGCCCTCAGTGATAGCTCCACATCTCTATACATAAGCGACGAACATTCTGCTACGTCCGTGGTCCACTGGAATCTCAACTCTAAGTTTTTATACATACATAAATATCAATCGTGGCTAACTACACACATACAGAATTAATAATAATATAAACATTCACTGGTACAGCCACTGGTCTGCAAACATACATATAAGTTCAACAACAGTGGTTCTGTCAGGTATACAACATGGTGGCGCAACCGGTCGTGTTTCGCCACGTGGTCACGCAAATTCGGATTAACAATTCACATCTATGCATAGCAAATTCTACAAACATAATTTCAACAATAATATAAATATATCACGATGAAACAGAAGTATGTTTATTTACCTGTTTGACAATGTCAGACTCGTGGCTACTTGAGTGAATTCTAAAATTCACAAGTCCTGTTTCCTGGTCTATGAGTGAAGATAGTTCTCTGCTCCGTTCTAGCTGTGTAGACTTCGGTGTCTTTCGTAGCACTGACTTAAGCTATGCTAGGTTTTGACCCAGTCAGAACCGGCTCTAACCGCTCTGCCTGCGTCCCATTGGTTAAAACTTTCAGATTCAAGGCACACAGTGCTGACGTCACTAACTGCCTGCGTCAAGCTCGCAGTGTGTGTACATCCTATACTGTAATCCGCTGCTGTGTAATACTCTAACTTTCTAAGGTTACAATGACTAAACAAGGCTAAATAGTAAATAGGCAGGGTAAAACTAGTAATCTCGTCACAGATGGTAATCGTACAATTGGTGCTTGCTGATTGTAGGACCTATCCGACTAAGGAAGAAGTATTGTGATGAAAGAACTCTCACATCAGGAAGTTGACACTGTACTAGATTTATCTGGAAATACTTTAAAATAGTCGTCTGTCTAAGTCCGTCAGTCGGTCGCTTGAACGCCATATCTCAAGAACCCCTGAACAGATTTTTTTTACCAAACTTCATAGTAACATTACCTAGGTTAGTGGCCTGCCTCCCGAGCCATCCTATTTTCTCTAACGTTAAGGTCCAGATCACTGGAGCTATTTTGTTGCTA
The DNA here is from genome assembly GCA_036898135.1 of Oncomelania hupensis. Lineage (NCBI taxonomy): Eukaryota > Metazoa > Mollusca > Gastropoda > Littorinimorpha > Pomatiopsidae > Oncomelania > Oncomelania hupensis. Next base: position 122,138,473 of record CM072511.1, on the reverse strand, counting down.
AACACGTTTTGCTCAATATCTCAAAAAACGATGGACCATTCTTCAGCAGCAGACCGATTGTCAGTGCGTCGCTCCGAATTTCACTTTTTTTGTTTTGTTTAAAACACGTGTGTTGCCTTTGCAAGGCAGCGAAGTCATGTACTGCTTATAGCAGACGCTCTTTAGAACGCTCATGCACGACCTGTAGATTCAAATTTCACAAATATCCGACACACGCAACAACAATAAAAAGGTATGATCATTTAGTAATCTCTTATTATGAATTCGACATTTTAGTTTGTTGTTGTTGTTGTTGTTGTTGTTGTTGTTGTTGTTGTTGTTTGATCAAGGTTTCAGATTAACAATTAAAGTCAACTGACAAGACTTTCTTTCTCACCTCAGACGAACAAATAATGTTTTACTCCAAAGATTGAACCCATTTAACTTAAAACGAGTTGGGAGTGGAGCGTGGGGGTGGAAGAGGTGTAGCAGTTGTTGATTCGAACTACCCTGGATCTCCAGTAACACCTTGAGACAGTGCCGGATATCTGAATGGCTTTGACATGCCTCCCCCTTCCTCTCATTTCCGGTTTAAAAAAAAGAAAGAAAAAAAAAGACTGGAACTATGGAACTACTCCCTTGGTATTCTAGAGACTTTACTTCTGTGTCGGCTTGTTTGTGGTTTTTTTCTTCATGTTTTGTGTAATAGGGCACATGATCGGTTAGTTTATGTTCTTTCTTTTTTTATTTTATTTATTAACAATCTCTTTGTTTCTATCTGCACAGTGTCATACTTAAAAATGAACTGTGTTTTGCATGTCCTAGCAAATTATTTCATCGTTATAGCCATTACCGGTAGAGGAAATATTATGTTGTGCTCCCCATACGTGCCATTAATAGCCCTTTCAAACTGGTGGGTGTTTGTATTTTTCCAACATTCTATCCTATCCTATCCCGTAACTCGAAGGTCATTGGGGCACCACAGATGATCGTTTAACCAGCGTACTCCATCTTTCTCTGTCCTCAGCAACCCTTATGGCTTCGTTCAGTGTCAAGCCAGTGCATTCTTGAATGTTGTCCTCACACATCTTTTTATGTATCCCTCTTTTTGTGCCTCCTTGCATCGTGCCTCTCAGGATAGTCGTTGCAAGGCCTGATGCTCTGGTGACGTGGCCGTACCATCGGAATTTCCGTTTCTTCACCTCTTTGAACAGGTCATCGTGTTGTCCAATGGCTTGTGTCATGGTCTCTCGGACTTCGTCGTTGCTTATTTGCTGGGTATAGCAAATGCCCAAAAGTCTTCTGTAGCACCTCATCTCCAAGCTTTGTATTCTTCGTTGTAGATCTGCTGTGATGGTCCATGTTTCGCAAGCGTTTAGGAAGATGGAGATGACAAGGAAGCGCAATACTTGGAACGTAGGCTGATGGTCCTGTCTTTCCAAATGGGCTTCAACCTTGTCAGGGCGGCAGTTGTTTGTGCGATCCTGGAGAGGACACATTGTCTGGTACAAGTCAAATAGTTAGGAGCCATTGTATTGTATTTGTTTCAACAGGGAACACTTAATTACTTAATTAATTGTCTCCTCCCAATCTACACAGTTTCTTCCTATTCACGAAACAGACCTTCTTGGTTCTTTTTTTCATTGCAAAATTATTTTGCTGTTTAAATTCAGTTAGTTTGTGTAAAAGGAAACACTTACGTAATGTTTTGTTTAGTTTTCATTGTACATCTACCTCGTGACTTTACTTTCAACTAAATCTGCATTGCTATCCCAGGCGTGTTACTTTGCTTTAGTCCGTTAGTTAGGGTTTTGTCTCGTCTTCCAGTTAAGGAAATAGAGAATCATATAATTAATATATGAATTAACTTGTTTGTTTGTTTTTTTCTTTAATCCTTGAGGAGCCCTCCTGTTGAACGAATTGGGCATTCTTCCGAGCGTAATTATTTCTCTATTTGAGACCATTAGTTTGTAAAACTAAAATAGAGAATACATTAATAAATGGATTGTCCGTTTTTAAACTTCTTCACTTTACCAGCGATATTATATAATTGTGAAGTTGCTTTTCCACGCATCATTATTGCATCCCAATAGTTTATGCAATAAGGAACATTACCATTCCTGAAGTGTCCTTGTATTTTTGAATTGGAACGTGATCTTTCGTACGCATGTGTGCCAAATAAAATGTTGAACAATTAAGATGCATTCAAATTGAATTGAACTGAATTGAAATGGCCTTGCGAGACATTAGCTTTGCACTGATTGAATTCATTAGCGAGGTGGCGCCTGCACAAAACGACTAACATGTAATAGTTTGTAATTGTTTTTTCCTTTTAATCATTTAAGTTAACGTGTCAGTCTCTCTGGTCATTTTGATTTGTTTAATCTTATTTTAACGTCTTTTTACCGAAGCGATGTTAGAGTATAAATGTGAGGTAGGGGAAACAGGGAATGGAGTGGAAGCTGGCGGTGGGGAATGAAGGAATGGTGGCAGGGCCCTAATGAAACATCTTAAAGGGTCGCAGTTTCAAGGAGGTTTGGTTTGATTTTGTGTGACAAAAGATTTACCTAGAAAATTGCCTTGTTGTCATTTGAGAAGAGGACATAATGGGTATTCTTGATCGGACTTACCGCTAAGCCTTGAAGTTTAGTCGTCTCGTTTTTGGCTGTTGAAACTAACCACTCTGCTTACTATGCACGATGAGCTTCGTCGCAACTTGCAAGCTATTTTTAGGCACTTTTATAAACAAATCAAACACTTTACTGATTAATAATGTCAAACCGCATTTTTCACAGAAAATAGTTTTGGCTTTATCTTAATTTGTTTCCCGATGGGGCAACACTCACTGGGAATTTGAAAAGGATCGGTGAGACTGCAACAGATAACTCAAAATATTGTTAATTCTTAATTAATTAATCCGTTAATCATAATTCAGAAACTAACAACCCCAATCCATAATGTTATTAACACTAAAATGGAAAGTGGAGGGGACAATTGTAAAATTAAAAGGCTTTACGGTAACATGCCTTTTTAGAGAACGCTTGAATGACGGCAGCGATTGAGAGAGAGGGCATTCAGAGGGCAAAGAATTCCAGACTTTAGCGACCTGGCAACGACACGGTCTCTCCCCAACAGTCTTGAGTTTCATTTTGGAAGCAGTCAGGAGTTTCTTGGAAGATGAACGTATTATGTTTGCGGAGGTTCATGCAACGAACTCTGCGGTATCAACTTGTTGGTGAAAAGGGTTGAGTATTTATCCATTTTGTATCCAACCTTAAAAGTACCTAGGCCATTCCGTCTTCGATGAAAATATATTGTAATACAAAACGTATGTAGTAAAACGGCCATTTTGGTAACATCAGCAGTGTATTGTACAGCAGTCGGTCAACATCGGGAATCCGGAATTGCTGTAGCCAATAGATCGCCCGAGTTGTCTCGAAAAGTTGTGGGTTCAAGCCCCACCTGCCCCAAGCATTGGAAGTGTCTGAATTGGGATGATGTTGTTTGTTTGTAGATTATAGTCACACGAAACTTTCGCATATAGGTGACTACTGGACCGATTTATACTGACACCAGCGGGCCAGTTGTTGGTAAAGGGGAAAATAATATGATCACACGTTGACCAATCCGGGATTCGAACCAGCGACCTTTCGGTTACTAGCAAGACGCTCTTACCAACTGAGCTACCCGGCCCCACGAAATTGGGATGAGTCCATAAAATATTGATAGGAAGAAATGTGATAGTCTAGGCTCTTCTGGTATGTTTGTGTGTGTGTGTGTGTGTGCGTGTGTGAGTGTGTCAGTTTGTGTGTACATGCGTGCGTGTGTGTGAGTGGGTCAGTTTGTGTGTGCGTGCGTGCGTGGGTGGGTGTGTGTGTACGCGCGCGCGTGCATGGATGTGTAAATGTGATAGTATGTATTGGTTTAGGTACTAGGTGTGTGCTAGTGTGCGTGTATAGAGAAGTGTAATGGTATGTGTGAGCGTGCGCAAACGCGCATTTTAATCTGAAATTGTTTTTAGGAGTGGGATGGAGGGGGATAGGTCGGGAAGGCCATTTAGTGAATCATTAGTATTACTTTCAATCGTGTAGAAGGCAAACAAAAAAACCAGCAGACTCACGTACAGAAACACTTTAGGTAATGAGGTATTAATCGTTTCGCAGACTGCGAGGTAAAAAAGATTAAAATCGAGATTCGGTAACAGAATAGGAAGTTAGTGACATTTTATCCCTCTTAGGCGACATATTCCTATTCCACGGAGGCTATTTTGAAGAATCATGGCGGGTGAAAGTCATTTACTATGAGTGCTGTAGGTCGCTTATTCAAATCATGCAAAGTTTTGCTAAATTGAAATCGTGATCGATCAAAATCCGTTGGCTACCGGTACTGCGCGAGTTGAGATTGTGTCCCTTTTTTGACCCATGAAAACTTTCATTTCTTTTGACCAGTGAAAACTTTCGTTTCTTTTGACCAAGAGAAACTTCTCTAACTTTCCCATTACAAAACGACAGCGGCAAATGAGTCCGGATGGCCTGTGTTTAGCTCGGGCAAATGGCGGTCTTAGAAAAGTAAGTAGGTGACTTCCAGTGGGCTCCATCACTTTTGGTTGTTTTAATAAACAGTCTCACCGGAAGTGAATAGAAAGGCAGGCCGTGCTGGATTAGTGATCTCCCCTACTGTAACGCGTTACTTCTCGTCTGGCAACGTGACTAAATGAGACTGCTCGATCATTGGCTGACGGCTCTTTAGTGACGCATGAGCTTTTAAAAATCGTCGTAGTAAGGGAGGATGCCGTTGCCCAACAAAACATTGGCAATGGGTATCCAAGGTTCTGTCCATAAGCTCCAAAATACTGAGCTTTGAATCCAGCAGTTGTTTTGTTTGTTTGTTTGTTTGTTTGTTTGTTTTTCGTTATCATCAGCGGAAAGTGTTGCCCTGTTAATTTATCCCATTACTGTCACCTCTCCATCCTCCTGACAATTCTATAGCGTGGCCCATAATTTCATTGTCCGTGCAATCTGAAAGAGAGCGTCGTCTTATTATTATAACAATTTCTTCCGCAAAGATTTCACATTCCATGCTTCGTTTCTAAAGAAGCAAATTATATGGTGTAGAACAATTTGGAATTGGGAAGGACAGGGAAACAATCGTTCGAAAAGAGGCCGAATTACTTTTCTGAAGAAATGTAATCTTGCTCGGAGAAAAACAAATGTACCTTGATTCGCTTGGCCTGAAACGGGATATTTAGTTAGATAAACCCCAACCCCATCCTCGCTCCCGGTCCTCTCCTTTTTATTCTCACACCACATTCTCCGCTCCCAACTCCGTGACACGGAGACCAGTATTTTAATAAAAGAAATGATAATTCAAGCCGTACGCCTGTGGAAACTGTTATGATATAGCAGGGAGATGGGCGACGACAAGATGGCAAACCTTCAAATATATTTTCAGACACTCACATACACATATGGCCGAAAACATAATCAAATTCAAAAGTGTTAATTTGTTTGGTGGTGAGGTGACTCGGCTTTGTCACAACGAAGCAAAAGGAAAGCATGAAATGATAGGCCACTATCGGAAGAAAAAAACGTTCCAACTCCATTTTAGATACAGCGCAAAACGTCTTTTTAAAAATGGTGACGCACAATGATCTTGAAATTTGAGAAGGTACATTAATTTAAGGGGTATCGGATAGCGCAGTGGTTGGAGCACTCGCTACTGTGTCACAAGTTAAGCACCGTCCAGTGCGGTTAGCACTTGGATGGGTGACCGCAAAACGTGAAGCGACAAATAACAACGCCCCAAGTTGACTCAACTGTGACTGAGTACCTACTCTCTTAAGGGTGGGGAAGGTAAAGCAGCGAGGGAGAGAGATGGGCATCACCCTCATTACGCTGGCCCAAGATAAGTGTGATCTCCAACATCACGCTCCCCTACGGCCACAAGGCTATGGGACTACCTTTACCCTTTACCTTACATTAATACGAATTAACTAACATGCTTAGCAGTAGTTAAGGTATCCGCAATGTAAAAGTGATAAAGTTCGGTTCAGTTATTTTTTAGATAAGACAAAAAATATGTTTCGAACATATCAATGAAATTGGGAGCAACCGACCGACGGACTGACCAACAACTGAACTGCTACAGAAGATTGGCCCTTGATTTGAAGTGCCTGTATTCCTAACATTCAGCAAATCTTTAGCCGTTTTTTTTTTTTAGATAATGAGCCGTGCCATTGACATTTGCGGTAGAGAAAATATGGAACGTGAGGCAGACCATTAACCAAGAAAATGTCTTTATGAAGTTTGGTCAAAACCGATCTGCGATACTTGAGATATGGCGTCCAATGGACCGACCGACAGACATACCAACATTTTGGCTCGTTCTGATTCCCGACTATTTTAAAGTATTTCCAAATAAGTCCAAGAATACCAACACACAAAAAAAAAGGAAAAAGAAGGAAAGGAGGGAACGACCGGAGAAATTCAAAGAGCTTGGAACAACTATAGTATCGATAGAAAATGCAATACACCCGACCTGCTTACAGATTGAGCATGACTGTGGGAGGAAAAGTCTAAAGAGTGCATGATCACCCAGCCCTCTCCTACGGATTATGATGGTCAGCGAGCCGGGTAAACAGAGGCAAACACGGACAGACCGATGGAACTCAAACACAGAGAAAATGATTAAAAGGAAAATTTTCCAATTGGACAGAGGGATTGTTTAGAAAGGCAAGGTCGCGCTATTGATTATAAAGAAAAGAAGTTCTCCACATTTGGACAGAGCCAATTTTTGATAGGCTAAGAGACCATGCTATCGATATTTCATTTCTGTTCGCTTCATTTGATGCGCCGGATTTGTCTCGCCATAGTGTGTGGCCTACATCCGAATTTCATGAACAGACCAAATCTGACCAGATAAAAGCTCCTCTGAATAATAGCGGCAGATAATGAACCAGTCTAAACTGACTGGCAGGCTAATAAAGAGAAGAAGAAGAAGAAGAAGAAGAAGAAGAAGAAGAAGAAGAAGAAGAAGAAGAAGAAGAAGAAGAAGAAGAAGAAGAAGAGAGAGAGAGAGAGAGAGAGAGAGAGAGAGAGAGAGAGAGAGAGAGAGAGAGAGAGAGAGAGGATAGAGGGAGTTGTGACTGTGGGTGTTTTGGGAGCTAAAGGCACAGAGCGACCTCGCGGCTGTTGTTTCAGATCCGTCTAGTCTGTCAGGAATTAGTCTTAGCCGCACTAAAATAGCATACTTATAGTGTCACATTTGAAACATAGGACGAATGTTATTTAGAGACAAATCGAAGGCAGTAGTGTAGTCTACAATTCTTCTTGTTCTATGCTTTAAAATAAAATCATTGTAATTGTTAACACGTGTTGCTGTTCCCTCAAACAGGCAAGTGATCAGCATTCAGGGGCCATAATTATTTTAACAGCAGAGCTGCTGGGAGATATCCTCGATAATAGTTAGCTATACTCAAGAGGACGGACTGATGATTTCGGGACTACTAAAATATTTTGAAAGAAATATACTTATTACATAAACTTTCCTGATTAAGAAGCGCAAGCAAATCAGGAGGTAAAAATTGAAAGACAATACTTAATTATACAGAAAAAAAAATTGTTATTTTATCCGGGTTTGTGCTCATATTTCAACGGCGCAACAGTTTATGGTCTTTTTTAAATACAGTTTGCATCCCATGAATCAAACGGCACGTGATGTAACTGGGTCACTACAGCAATTCTCTGAGATTGCTCCCTCGAGACTTATGTTGCTTGGGATTGATGAAGAAAAACAAATAGAAGTAGGAAGAAATAATTGTTAGCTCTTGTATTTGGCGCTCAAGGAGTTGCTGTCGGCGCTGGCTCCGAGATCCATCTTGCCACGTCGCCGAAGAGAAACACTCATGATTGTTTCAGACTTGCGCTGAGGTATAGCAATTGTTTTTGAAAGAATCGCCTCATTGGTCCTTCAACGTACTGCTTAGGCAACCCGAGTGGAAGTGAAACGGCCATATAAATAGTCATTACAGAAAGTCTGGGAGAGGTCTTCCAATCAACTTCGAAAACCGAACGCAGGTCTTCTGCACGCCAAGCGATCATTCTTTGCGAAAAAAAAAACTATTCTGACGATTCTGAAGAAGAAGAAGGAGAAGAAGAAAAAGAAGAAGAAGAAGAAGAAGAAGAAGAAGAAGAAGAAGAAGAAGAAGAAGAAGAAGAAGAAGAAGAAGAAGAAGAAGAAGTAGAAGAAGGAAGAAGGAAGAAGAAAGAAGAAGAAGAAGAAGAAGAAGAAAGAAGAAAGAAGAAGAAGAAGAAGAAGAAGAAGAAGAAGAGGAGGAGGAGGAGGAGGAGGAGGAGGAGGAGGAGGAGGAGGGAGAAGAAGAGGAGGAAACGGAAGAGGAAGAGAAAATGCTTTCGGATATAAAAATATCTCCTACATCTTTCCGTCAAACGAAAAAAAAACTCTCCCCTCAGGAAACCCCAGAGCTTTTGTTGATCCTACGCCAAATGCGTGCGATGCGAAAATCTCTGCTTCGGAAGAGCGGAAAGAGAAAAAGAAAAGAAACAACGGAAAACAATGAGCAGCAGAAAGAAGAAGAGGCAATAAAATGTCAGGAGAAAAGAGAAAGTGCTAGGGGGCAAAGCGTTAAATTGAAATCAACGGGAAAAAGAAAGAAAGATAAGTCAAAAGAATTGTAAATGATTATTTTGGCGGAAAAATAAATAAGGTAGCTTAAAAGGAAAACATTTCAATTGAAATCCAAATGGAATTTTTTTTGTATTAAAAAGGAAATAAAAAATATACCTTCCAAAAGAAATGCCCTTTCCAATGAATGGGTTTACAGGTCTTCAATCTTACTGTTAGTTTCTCGTCGTATTTTTTAAAATCTAAAAAAAAAATGTCATCCACCTTTTTAAAAGCAAATGTTAAAACCGGAACCAGAGAACGCTTTTCTACAGATTGCATTTCTTGCAGTGAAATCATGAATGAGAGGCGGAAGATGATGCACTTCGAACCTTGGAATGGAAAACTTTCTTTCTTGTTAATCCCCGTCTCCATCCCACCCCTTCTCTGTCAGTCTGTTTGTCCTTCTCTCTCTGTTTCTGTATTTCTGTTTGTCCCATCACTTTAGCTGTTGTACAGCGTTCGCCTCGCACACCGATGACCCAGGTTGGAATCCCGTGATGGGCGAAATAAAAGTGGTTATTTTTACTGTCCATTTACCCCTTGGGGTCATGAGCAATCTTGCCACTGTAGATTGTTCTAACCTATAAAGGGAAAAGTGAAAGCCCCAGTTGAAAACCTGTCTTGACTTTGTAGGCATGACAGATTCACTGCGGCAACAGTACCCCCGTTGGAGTGCCGGGGGTTTCAGTATAAATTGTATCCCCACTTTCTGGAAATTTAGTGCTTTAAATTCCCACTGTCGCTGTCTTCCTCATTTGCTCTTTCCCATTCCTGATCTGTCCTATCACTCTGTTATACTATCTTCTTCTTCGCTAGATCAATGACCTACCCTTTTTCTTGAGAACTCTTTCTGGACAAGACTCCTTGTTTGTGTATGAGGTCTGTGGATCAGCTTGGGAGTGTTGGACGCTTTCTGCCGGGTGGTCGCTGGGGCTTCCTATGATGTTATTATTTGGCAATGTAGGCAATTTATATGTGTGTATTTTGTTGATGATTTATAATGATGTTTGTATTCTGTTTTGTTTTTGTAACCGGGGGTTCGAGTGGTTGGGGTAAGGCCTCAGCCGTCCCCTGCGTGGGATGTCTTTATTGTGGGGTGACTGGCCGGTGGAGGGCATTCAATTTTCCCACTAGGGTTGTTTCAGCAGATCTTTTATGCGGATCGGGGGTTGTCCGGTCCTGATTTGGCTCGGAAGAGTCCGCTGGACCTACAGCAACAATCAATCAATCAATCAATCAATATTGTCCATTTTAGTATGATTGCTGTGGTTGTTCAGTGTTCTTTTAGGTCCATACCCCTTGTTCCTGGGATGGTTATCCCCGTCTGTCATATCGCCAATGATGGGTGTAGACGTTAAACCTCAATGTTCAATCATATCTCTGTATCCCTGTGTGCCTTTCTCTCTCTCTCTCTCTCTCTCTCTCTCTCTCTCTCTCTCTCTCTCTCTCTCTCTCTCTCTCTCTCTCCCCTAATGAGTCTAACTCTCCCCTCTGGTTTCTCTTGATAGAAATTTACACACACAAACAAACCTACGCACACCCACACACAACGTGTCTTTTATGAAACGCCACATATGTTATGTTGACAACGGGTCATATTTCGTCCCCCTTTAAAAAACCAACCAACTTTTAAGTGTAGTAACGCTAACCCTAACACTATCCCCTAAACCTTACCCTAACACTAACTCTAACGGATCATCTTTTGACGTCAGCATAACATAAAATAAATAAATAAAATAAACAGAACAAAACGTAGATTCCAAGCGTATGTCACAACAATGCCTCTAAACATCTCCATTCCCCTCCTACCCCCCCCCTCCTCCCCACACACATGTAGCACTGGCGTTTGTGTGTGTGTGTGTGTGTGTTCGTTTCTGCACGCCTGTAAAAATGATTGTTGCCAGCGCGCTGATGATGATAGAAATCGTTAACGATCCTCATTTTACAGTATAGGCATTTGTCCCACAATAGGGTCAACTAGGCTCAAGATAACGAACTGTAGCGCCGGCCTTTTAGGGTACGTGAACTATTATATAGACAACTATCGTTTTGCAGAACATGGCTGCATTAGATTTGTCCCGACGCAATGGTATGTTATGCAGTGGGTTTCAATGCTAAAGGTCTTTAAGGAAGCCTCAAGAGAAGAGACAAATTTTTATAACGCTAAATTTCCTTCGAGAGATAATAACCGCATCCCTCAGTCCCTTATGTGAGGCAGCAAAATCAAATTGCATTGGTTGCGTTACTGCATGATTAAAACAGCAGATATAGAAACTGGACTCTTATGCTGCCTAGTGATTTCTTTTTTTTTTCAAAGAGAGTGGGCTTGGGTTAAATGGGTGGTTCAATGGCTTCGGGGTTGGTTTGCAGATGCGTTGCTCTTACATAACGCTGTTTATCTCAAAGAGCTGCTCAAGGCGCTGTCGGACAGTAAGATTTAATTAACCCAAGTCGCCCAAGGCGCCCATATGCCGCTATTCTAGCTTGGTTATTTTAACACGCCGCTGCGGTGACACAGGGGCGGACGTGGGAGTTTCCAACGGAAACATATAAAACTTTTTTTTTCGCCTGTCAAGCGCAACTATTAAAATAATTTAAAGCATGAGGTCTTCCACATGAGAGCGGTCATCAATTTCTCAAGGTGCTCACCAAATTTCGGGATAATGTCTCTCTGTGGGGACAGTAACGCTTTAATGCGTCTCAAACTGTTGCGCCATTTTAAATCTTCCTTGCAAATTTTACAGCGGCGGTGATTAATAAGGCAACTAAGAAGGAAGATAAGAACATCGTTTCTTCTTGTGATTATATTTGTTTAAAATAACTTTTATATAGCGCTTTCCCAACTCAAGAGCTGCTCAAGGCGCCGATACAGGATCTAACTCAATCCGCCAGAGGAGCTCACTTGCAACCTTTGGGCGCTTAGTCTGACGCCCACACGACTGCGCACAATCCTGGGTGACCGGACGGGGACTGGGAGAATGGATCTAGTACGTGCTTGGTGTATTTTTGTAGCTGGCACACATCCATCTAAGACATGAGCGTCGGGATCTTTAAAGTCCGTGTGATAGAATGCTTGCGTGCACAAACTAGACCTCGGTTTATACTCTCATCCGAAGGATATTAAATGTTGTGTTTGGCGCCATTGTTGCTGTTGTTCTTCTTCTCTGCTTCTTCTTGGCGCTGTTGTTTATGGTGGTGAAGGTCTTCTTCTTGTTCTTTTCGAATCCCGTGGTGGGCGATATAAAATGTGGCCATTTTCACTGTCCATTTTAGCAGTATAATTGCTCTTGTGGTTCGGTGTTGATTTAGGTCCCTACCCCTCTTTCCCTGGGATGGTTATCCCCGTCTGCCATATCGCCAATGGTGGGTGTAGACGTTAAACCTCAATGTTCATTCATTCATTCATTCTTGTTCTTAAGCACGTAAATGAACAGCGTATTGATGTTTTGTAGAGTGAAGAGAATGTGAACGAAGAATAATACTTGATTTAAAGGGAGTGAAAAAATGATAGTGATAATTAATATAGTACTAGTAGTGTGTAGTGTGATTGATGTAACCAAAGTGATGTGATCTGACTCAGCATACTGCTAGTGCTTCTGACCAATCATGACAAGTGCACGTCAGAAGTATAGGAGCCCCACCAGCATTGGGACTTCTTCTATTCCTACGGCAGTAAGTGCAACAGGAAGTAGGTAATTAATGCGGCTGCGTAATGCTGAGGTAGTGATGCGGGCAAATTGGAATGTGTGTGTTTAGTGGAGTAGGGTGGGGTAGGGAGGTGAGATGAGAGGAAGGTGGTAGTGGTGGTGGTAGCTCTCCTCGTGACAGTCTTATACATCGATTCGACTTGGTTCAGGTAACACCTGTTTCTCTGAGAGGGTTAGGGATCTTGGCGTTTACCTGGACTCCAAACTTTCTATGAAGCACCCTGTCACGAAAACCTGTCAAATAGCGTACATGGAAATTCGACGCATCAGCTCTATTCGCCACTTCCTTAATGAAGAAGCAACAAACACGTTGGTCAGTTCTTGTATCTTGTCAAGGCTTGATTATTATACTTCTTTGTTTGTTGGTTGTCCAACATCTGTCCTTCAACCTCTCCAGATAGTTCGAAACGCAGCTGCCCGTCTCATTTTTATATTTAAAAACAGACATCACTCTACTCCTCTTCTTGAAAAGCTTCACTGGCTGCCTGTTGAACAAAGAATCAGGTACAAAATATGTTGTATATGCTTTAAAGTTTTCAATGGCTGTGCCCCCAGATCTCCCTGAGCTCCTCCACACCTATATATCATCATGCTACCTACGATTTTCAACTGACACCCGCCTGTTTAAAGTTCAGCGCTTTAACAGAAAGCAACACGGAGCAAGAAGCTTCTTCTATTCTGGTCCTCAGTTATGGAATTCCTTACCATACTCAGTTGGACACTGCGCTATGGTTCCTTCATTCAAACAACAATTGAAAACCTGTCTCCTCAAAGATTATTTTTTGATTGATAGTTTTTAATATTACACTTTAATATTTGTTCGGGCTGGTTATCCACTTTCAACCATTTATGTATAACTTTTTTTTAGTCGCATAAATGTATGAATGTAGGCTTCTGATTGCTTTTAATTTGATGTAATATTTGTTTTTCTTGTAACGAGCTTTTGGGATAGCATGAAAAAATGTTCAGTTATTATTATTATTATTATTATTATTATTATTATTATTATTATTATTATTATTATTATTATTATTATTATTATTGTTATTGTTATTATTATTATTATTATTATTTTATTATTATTATTATTATCATCATCATCATCATCATCGTTATTATTATTATTATTATTATTATTATTATTATTATTATTATTATTATTATTTAGTTATTTGTGCACCAGAAGACGGGTGAAAGAGTGTGGGCTGGTATGGAAGGGGAAGCTAGAAAAGAATTACAATGGAGATGTCAGCAGTTTAAATTAGAGAGGCATTCCGTTTCAGAGACATGGAGAGTGGTGGTACATGTAGCGTTTTGATAAATTAATTTCAGCTGTGTTGCTTCCTTGTTGTAGTTTTTGTTGTTGTTGGGTAGAGTTTTGTAATATTTTCTTCCTCTAGCGTCTCTCGCTCAGTTGCACTGAATATTGGAGACTTGCTGAGTTATACGGTATACATCTGGATCAGACCATTTGAAATCTCTTTAAGCTGTACAAGGCCTGAATGATTTCTTAAAATGCCCTCGATGTGCACTGGAGAAGTTAGTATCAGGGTTATCATGCGTTTGATTCACACCGAATATCAAAGACTACTGAGAGTTACGCCAGGAGATTCTGCTGAGATCTCGACAGGGTCTGATACTGAGTCTAGGGTAGGTCGGGGCTCCTTGTGACATGGTATAGGTTATACCATCCTCCCCCCCCCCTCCACACACACCCCCTCCAAAAATGGTTTTATTTGTGTGTT
>CM072511.1:121969357-122121857 GCA_036898135.1 Oncomelania hupensis | reverse complement strand
ATCATTATCACCCCATGTAGAAACAGGCATTTCTCATCAACACGAAGGTCTGAGAATACACAACATGACCCGAGACACAGTTGGCTTAAGGTTGTATTTAAAACGGAGAACAATTGACGTATTGAATGTCAAGCGATAACATTGGTTTGGGGAAACCATCTACAAACTGAGACACTGCGCCCCTACTTCTTCGGATGAGAGTATAAATAGAGGTCTAATCTGTGAACGCAGAGTCTCCTCTCTGAAAATCTTTTCGGGAAGAGAGGGGACTATAAACTGATAAAAAAAAAAAAAGAACGCAGGCATTCCATCAAACGGACTTTAAAGATCCTGACGCTCAGGTTCTAGACGGGTGAGTGCCGGCTACCCGAATATTCCCAGCAAGCCCTTATATGTCCCTTCTTCCCCGTACCCTGTCGTCCAGTTGTATGTGCGTCAGACCATGCGCTCAAAGGCTGCAATTGGGCGACTCGGGCAGCTTGAGTTGGATCTTGTATCTGCCAGCGCCTTGAGCAGTTCTTGAACTGAAAAAAGAGCTATAGAAGGATTAAATAAATAAATAAATAAATAAATAAATAGTATCATCCTTCCTTTCTTCATTTTGTCGGATAGCGCAGTGGTTGGAGCACTCGCTACTGTGTCGCAAGTTAAGCACCGTCCAGTGCGGTTAGCACTTGGATGGGTGACCACAAACCGTGAAGCGACAAATAACAACTCCCCCAGTTGACTCAACTGTGACTGAGTACCTACTCTCTTAAGGGTGGGGAAGGTAAAGCAGCGAGGGAGAGAGATGGGCATCACCCTCATTACGCTGGCCCAAGATAAGTGTGATCTCCAACATCACGCTCCCCTACGGCCACAAGGCTATGGGACTACCTTTACCTTTTTACCTTCTTAATTTTCTCCCCACTTTTTTATCGCTTTACGGAAAGGTGATCAATATAAATAATTCAACGAGGCTGAGACTTGAAAAGACATTCTTCTTCTACACGAGAGAGAGAGAGAGAGAGAGAGAGAGAGAGAGAGAGGGGTGGGGATGCAGGCTCTGTTCAGTCTCAACTACTTTGCATGGGTCCAAACTCGTTCTCCTTCCTTCACTCTCCGTTCTCATTTGGCTACGGAATGGGCCCAACACTGAAATGGTCTGATCAGCTGTAGTTGGTGTGAGTCGCATTAGGAAGGTAAAGATGTTGTCTAGACAGCCAGTTCGATCTCATCCCTGACCATTCTCAGACGATTAATTTTTCATGCTTCTCTGATTGGAATGATTAGCACCTGAACCTCCAACCAACGTCTGGCAAACCCGAATTTACATGTACCATTACTCTGCTAGGTCTGCTAGCAAGTGCGTAGTCTAACAAGGCTATACTATGATCGAAAAAAATGATTCCACACGTGAGGCGAAGGGGTGAGAGCCGTAAGGGTGATAAAATTCACACAGAAACTGAAATCGAAAAACCAACTTGGGACTAACCCGTACGCAATATTAGTATGAATGTTTGGATAACGTTATCGGTCTACTAGAGTAGTGCACAGTAAGTGTATTGTCTTGCAAGGCATTGTTGCAATCTAACACGTATGATTCAAGTCAAATCGAGATGTAATTCCAAAAGGAAACCTTCAAGGACACAGGGATTTATTAAACATAAAATTATATACGCATGTTATTAAAATAATATAAATACTTGAACAACAGTTTAACAAAGAGAAATAGGCCTACACCCAGCTCTTAAAGTTTCAGTGTTCCTGCGATGTTATTAAATAAAGCACGTTAATAAAAAGGGGTGGGAATAGGGGGAAAGATAGAAAGCAGTATACATAACAATGGGAGTAAGATATCTCCACCACCAAAAATATAATAAAAAAATTAATAAAAATAAATAAATGAATACATAAAAATAAACTAATTAATTAATTTAAATAAATAAAAAAGTTACAATTTTAAAAAATTATAAATATAGATAAATAAATAAATAAATAAATAAATAAATAAATAAATAAATAAATAAATGCATTAAAAATATAGTTTTATAAAACACCCAAACAGGTCAAGGCAATGTTCTGTTGTTGTTGAGTAGATTAATGTCCCCGGACACAAAAGCGTATATGGGACGTGAATAAGATGTCAAGGTGAATAAGAGGTCGGTTGAGTCGCCAGTAGGCTGTAGAAGATAGTCGTTCGTTGCAGTGAAGTATGGTCATTGCTCGGGATGAGGAAGAAACACAGCCGAGGAGGCAGGTGTGCAGGTAAGAAAGGTTGTCAAATCGCCCGACGTAGGAATGAAGAGATGTAGCCGCAACAAGGAAGGAAGAGATGTTCCCTCCACAAGGAGGGAAGGCAGCACGCGGGGAGACCATGGCGATGCTGAGCAACTGATGCCTGGAGAACGCCACCCTCCACCGGAGTCCCCACGTCGCCCAATCATAGTAAAAGTAGAAGGAACAGGTCAGCCAGGGAGTGGAGAGACGGCAGAAGAGTGCCGGCAAAGTCATTCGTCGAATCGCCACCGCCCCACAGACGATGGAGTCCTACAGATAAGAAAAGTGAAGGTTGAAGTTTGTAGTGGAATACTGTTTCGGGATCTCCCCCAGGACACTGTTGCAGCTTTGACTTCCGGGCGCCGAGAAACTGACATCAGGAACTGCAGTATGTGGGCCATCTTGTCGGCCGCAGCGCCTGGGGGTCTGAACGCCTCCTAAGGCAGGGCTGCCACTCCTGCCCGACGCAATGCCAACGAGTGTACATGTATATCCTGGACTGCCACTACCAGGACCAGCGTTAACCCCACTCGATGACACCCGTGTGCACTGAGGCAATGTTCAAAGGAGAACTTCAGTACCAGGAAAATGATGTCGCTCAAATGCCAACAGGCATTTCCCGGGCTGCTATGGATTTACAAACAGTAGGCCTAATAATAGTAAATCTACATAATCTATTATAATCTTTAAAATACTGTGCATATTTTAACAGGACTAGCCTGTGATCGAACAAAATTGATTTAGCACAAGGAAGACTTCACCACAACAAAAATTATGGAACAGCACAGTGCAGTAAGGCGAACGTGTACTATTGGTGATGGTAGTGGTAGTGAATTTACTTGTTACAAACTATACTATAATTGCATAGTTTTAACAGGTCTAGTCTACGATAGAAAAAGATGGATTTAGCACAGGGGAAAGGATGAAATATAGGAATGCAATGGGAATTCACGGGACAAGTAGGTGAATCTACACCTACAATCTTAATTGTAGCAGCCTATCAGGACGGCACTGTAATCGAACAAGGCGCGTCGCGTTGACGATTCCAAACAGGAGGGTGGGAGAGGTGAGAAGAGAGCGGTGGTGGTGGTGGGTGGAGAGAGCGTCGGTGTGCCACGAAATTAGAGCGCAGCGGGGTTTACAGGCCAAACGTTTACTGTTGTTATATCTGCATACGTCCCATAGCCATTGGTCTGCTATAATTGTAGGGATAGCAACAGAACATACTATATCATCAGCCAAGATGATTCAGTACAGGAAAAGAGATGAATCTGGAATGATAAGGATGGATATACAAAGTTATGAACGACTGGTAACTGGAAGCCTTTCAAAATGAGATGTAAATGGGGTGAGCTACGACAAAATGCTGCAGAACGGGGCTTTCGGGAATAATTATGTAGAACGCTCATCTCTCTGTAGTGGGACGTTTGTCCGTTCCTCGCCCTTATTGTTGAAGCGCGCATCCCACCGCCGTAGCTCAAGTGGTAGAGCGTTCGCCTGGCACACCGATGACCTAGGTTCGAATCCCGTGGTGGGCGATATTCACTGTCCACTGCAGTATGATTGCTCTGGTGGTTCAGTGTTGATTCAGGTCCCTACCCCTCATTCCCTGGGATGGTTATCCCCGCCTGCCATATCGCCAATGGTGGGTGTAGACGTTAAACCTCAATGTTCGTTCGTTCGGAGCGCGCATTTCGCCCCTATTATTAGTTTGTTAAAGGAAGTTCTGACATTTCTTTTGTGTGGAAAGCTTCTACACGTACATGCTACAATCTTCTCGTCAAAACTGCGTATTTTTCCTTGCGGCTGAGAGTAAAACGCTTCAGTAGATTTCGGAATTCTATATAAACTGATTTAATTCAAATAATGAGTACTAGATCGTCTGATCCTGTAGCATGGCAGCAGCGGCTAACCAATCCACCCACAACCAAAAGCTATATTTTACATGCCATTCCTGTGAAAGTTCACGCACGCGCCCAAATATAATGTATAGAACATTAAACGCATAATTATTTTCAAAGAACCCATGATAGGAGAAAAACACGAGAGGTGAAAAAAAGAAACAAACAAAACAAGAACTGCTGGAAGAACCAATTTACTTTGAACCTTTCTGTTACGTGATTGATTATACGTTGTAAGGGATTATCGCGGGGGCCATCACAAGTTCAATGTTTGTTGCGCAACCTTTTAAACACAGTCGACACTGAAACTTAAGCTTACTTTCGTTGAAATCGGTCTTGGCGTGCGAGAATTGACTCAGTCCAGGATTCAGAACACAGACTTACTAGGCGGTAATAGTGCATGTATACTCTATACCCCAGGCGCCCGTATCTGGACACACGTATAGCGTCTTCTCTATATAACGCTGTTGTTTTATAGATTAACGTCCCCGGACACATGAGCGTATAGGGGACGGGTGAAACACCACTGTTTTTAATATATAACGCGTCCATCTCTGTACTTTTATATGGATATGCTCTCTCTCTCTCTCTCTCTCTCTCTCTCTCTCTCTCTCTCTCTCTCTCTCTCTCTCTCTCTAGCCTACCTGTGTGATGGTGATTGCAAGCAAAGAGATGCTTGTGGCTGAGTGGTACGCATATTGTCGCTGCACATGAGTGCAAGCAGCTTTACATTGTCCTTCAGGGAATCTGCAATATTTCACAGGAGCATTGTCTAGATTCCAACTGCTCTCTGTTTCCAAAACTATATATGTTCCCCTGGCTATATGTTCCCAAAACAATATATGTTTCCAGCAGCTCTATGTTCCCAAACTGTATATGTTCTCCCGGCTCTATTTCCCCAAACTATATGTCCCTTTGGTTCTGTTTTCCCTAAACTATAAATGTTCTCCGGTTCTATGTTCCCAAAACTATATTTGTAGTGATAGAGCTGTCGGATCATAGAGCTGTGGGAACGTAGAAAGGTTAATGCATATAAATCTGTGATATCGCAGACTCGCGGGAACACAGAATTATGTGAACATATTGCTGTTGGAAAATAGAGATTTGGGAACATAGAGCTAGAGTTGTGACAACAGTGATTGTGTCTGCCGTGCAGCAACTGATATCAATGGCCTCCGTTAGTGCAGTTGTCATCCAGGTATCTCGCTGCCATTCCAAAGCGTCAGATCGAGGATCTTATCCAGGCCTACATTGATTTACAACAATAACTTACCCACTGTGTGAGGCGCCACCGACGTTTACACAGGGGAACTGCCAACTGTGAGAGTGAGACATCATTCTGATCTTACAACAGAGTTATCCAAAAGAAGAATAATAATATACTGGAACGCTCAAGTAGATGAATAAAACACTTCGGCTTGTTCTACAGCTTTTAAACTGTAAAACAGCAGACTGAACAAAGATAGGCCTAATCACAGGCGCTCGTATCGTAATGTGATCGAACTCTAAACTAGGTATTACTTTAAGAATAGAGTCAGCTCTTATTCAGATACAGACATCTGTGTGGCAAACACAGACAGAAAAGCGAAAGTGCGAAACCAGTCCACTCTTCTGCATGGCTGCACTTGGAGCCAGGCATCTTTTTCAACGTTCCGCACTTTCGAAAAGCACATTCTTCTGTTTTTAGCACAATAAGATGTCTGATGTCTTGTGTCATATGTCAGTACGGTACTTTATTTAATTCTAGTTAACGTGTAAGGTGTTTGTACCTATTGAAAGTATACCCTCAATGCGATGTGGGCTATAGCTTGCTCAATACAGCTTTCACTATTTAAAATAATAATAATGATATAGACATCAGCTGTTATATATGGAAATCTTAGATGACTCATGTTGAATCCCCCACATACTTTTGTATGCAGAGTGCGAAGCTGACTCTTACAAATGATATACATCAGCAGCTGCTGCGACTTGTAAAATCTCAGGGGACAGCTGGACTCTGCATTAAAGACATTAAATTGGTGGTGTTCTATTTCAAGATTCTTGACATTTCACACTGTCTGAACAATAACTTCTATTGACAATGATCCTTTTCCAATCATTTTCCCAATGCATTGCTGTCGCCGGTTCCACCCACAACAATAAGGATTTTTGCAATGGTTGGGGCGTTTTATGCGTCGTGCAGATGGTCTTGTCGTCTCCAATAAGCGTTCTCTCGTGTTTTTGACAACTTTTCGCGCGTCCTCAACTGGGGGCAAATCCCGTGTGCCCCAGGTCTACTACATTTCCCCAGGTCTGTGTTTCCCCCAAATCCAGGTCTAAGTACTCACGGGTCTTTTTTCACCAGGTCTATAAATCCCCAGGTCAATGTTCCTCCAGGATCATACTCTTCCAGGACCTTTATGCACCATGTTGTTTAGTTTGTATGCGCTGCGTGCTTGAGTGTTTCTGTGTGTATATTAGCGACCTACGACTTTAGTATACACCGCTTAAAATGAGCACGAACACATATGGGACGAAAATAGACCTGGAAAACAGGGAGAGGAGGTCTGCGGGAACAAAGACTTAAGGGAACATAGACATGTCCTCCAAAAGTGAATAGTTTAATCGAGTTTGAGATTGTTGGCGAGCGGAAAATTTGTTTTGATGACAAATCAACAATCGGGAGAGATGTTTTGCACATCTGTCTGCTTGGGATATAGTATTTCTAGACGAACGCGTAGATATAGTGCAATTAGGCGAATCTGCCAGTATGTCAAGGTTCATGTGAGGTTATATATTCATTTTGTGTAACTTCTGTATTGTTAGTTTGGGTCTATTCTATCTTTATGCTTGAAAGCTTTGCTGGCAAACCTTTTATTTCTTTAAGCTGCGATTTTAAAAAAAATAATATTAGAGAATTGCGAAGAAATATGTAGATCTATGTTGAAAGATGGAAAATATGAGGCGAAGGAAAAGACAGACAACAAAGAGACAGAAGAAGAAAATGGGAAGCACAAGACACGTGAAAGGACGGACAGTGAACAGAAGAAGAAGAATGAACGAATAGGTTTAACGGCTACACCCACCATTGGCGATATGGCAGACTGGGATAACCATCGCAGGAAACAAGGGGTAAGGACCTAAATCAACACTAAATCACCACAGCAATGAATAGTGAAAAATAACCACTGGATTCGAACCTGGGTCATCGGTGTGCCAGGCGAACTCTTTACCACTTGAGCTACGGCGGTGGGACGAAAAAGAAGCAGTAGTAGAAAAAGGACCCACCTCCCCACAATAATTCGAACGCAAATAGGAACTAAGAGTAGGCCAACCTTCCCAGCCCAAACATGCTTTGTTTGGACTTCGTCTGAGAACAGACGGATTGAAAAACATGTAAACATATTGGAAAAAAGGAAACATGGGAAATGGAATGTTTTGGGGCGGAAAACAGAGACAGCAGAATGGCCTTGGGGTGGACCAGGGTTATTACAGAAGACGAATGAGGAAGATGAGGAGAAGAACAAGGAGAAGGGTGAGAAGGTGATAGGTGGGGAGGAGCCGTAGGGGAATTTAAAAAATATATATATTTTAACGAAAGTTCGTCCTGATTGAAGCTGCGTTATGTATTAGTGCTCTTCATTTTCGTTCTTGATTTAGTTACGCTAAAAGCATGTCCTCAAGATACCTTTTATGGGTGCATCTGAGTGCATGTGCGTACAAAGTATTATGTTGAATTGTGTTGTGTTGTATTGTGCGTTGTGAGCACGCTTTCGGGTATGGAAGTTTCCATGCGCTATATAAGTTGACATTAATTCTTTCATATCGCATTGTATTGTACTGTATTGTTGTGAGCATGCTTTTGCCTGTGGAAATTTTCATGCGCTGTGTGTGAAGTTGACAATGGCTAGCCACTCATTCCTATTGTATTGTTTATATTGTATCGAATTGCATTGTTTTGCATTCTTTTGTATTGCATTGGTCAATACAAGATATGCTACTCAGCATTCTAAAATGCTATGTGGGTGGTTTGCATCTCCAAGCTTTCGGTCACTGCAAAATCTGGCAATAATCCCAATATTGACCACGGTCGACACTTTCTGTCCATATGTTACGACATCAGCGCCGCGTTAATTAGCATTCCTGTCATACGCATTTAATGGCCGCAGTAGCACCAATTCATTAAGACAGATTTTTGTTTTACCATCACAGTGAGTGTTGCCTCCTGAGAAATGCTTACAACAAAAAATACCTCTGTAAAAAGTATAGCTTATTAATACAATACAGTACAATACAATACAATACAATACAATACAATACATTCACATGTGCTATGATTACACATCATGTGGCTCACTTTCCAGTGGTAGATTTACGTTTACGCATATGGTGCTTCGTAAGAGTTAGTTACTTAATTCTTCGTCCAATTTAAAGCATATAATATAATATAATATAATATAATATAATATAATATAATATAATATAATATAATATAATATAATATAATATAATACAATGCAACATAACTTTATTCATCTCAATTTCAGCGATTACACTGTACTGACCCCACCGCCGTAGCTCAGCGATAGAGCGTTCGCCTGGCACACCGATGACCTAGGGTTCGAATCCCGCGGTAGGCAAGATAAAAGTAGCCCTTTTTCACTGTCTACCTTCCACACAACAGAAAATGAATTTCTCTACTTCCAGAAGGATATATACTAGCACTACATTTTGTTAAACTACAATATTGATTATCGAATGCACCGGCCAAAGCCAGTCCAAACCAGGCTTCCTGGTTGGAGAAAGGCATTCGCATTTGATTGGGGTCTAACGTGAGATTTCATGGTGTCGTCACGGATTGACATTGTGGCACCTCAAACAATACGCACCGCCTGCCATGATTAGAGGGATTCGTCGTTATCTTGCCAGTGGTTTCCGAGTTTCCCCTTTATAATAAACAAGCCAAATCATCTTTTTTTTCTTCTTTTAATAAAAATATGTTTGACATGGTCTAAACGTAGAACTTATACTCGTTACCACATTGAATGACAAAAAATCGCTCGTACAAACACCAGTAAACACGGTGAACATTACAAGGTTACAAGAAATAATTTACTCTTTTTTTTTTCAAAACTTTTCCCTCAAAAAGTTAAAGGTTAGTTTAACTTCTATAATTGATGTTGGAAGTAATCTGTAATCACATAATGTTAAAGACCTGTTAATGTGTTGGTGCATTTGATTGGTGTCTGACTTTAAACTTCACATCGTGGTGTCTCTGTTTATGTCTTCCGCCATTCTGTCTAGCCATTTATTTATATGTATTTTCTGCACGAAAAACGTAGCGTGTGATTCCCAAGTAACACGAAATAGTTTACTTATGAGGCCAGAGTTCAGTTGTAAAGAGAGAGATACATTTTGTTGCATTCCCGTAACTCTCAATATGATTTATATCTTTTTAAAATGATATCCAATATGCTTTCGACCGCTCTTTTAAATTTAATATCGCTCCCTTTAACATTTAAACAAATACTTCTATTAAATCTTAACTTTTGGAGAGCTACATTTATTACACTTTAAAGTTGGGAGAAATACGTCAATTAAATCTTAACGTTTGAAGAAATACACTTGTTAAAGCAGGGATAGCTCAGTGGTCAGAGCGCACGACTAGTGTGAGTGCGCGTCTTGGGCGACGTGGGTTCGAATCCTGATTTCAGCAAACTATTGTGTGACTGCTGGATATTACAGGCCAGCGCCTTGGGAAGCTCTCTGAGCTTGTAAGTGCGCTATATAAGAGAAATCTCTTTCTTTTTATTTTTAAATCTGTACATGTGGATTTTGGATTTATCAAGGATGCTTTGGTTAACCCCGGTCCTCTTTTTTTTGGCAATCAAGACTAGCAGTTTATTCCATTTCCATAAGCGTATATGTTTTAATTTCTCATGTGCGTTTTAAACAATTAAGGGAGGTGCAAACGTATCAAGCTATTATGTGTGGTTGAATCTATATATAACTCATGTCGCTGATTTCCTTAAATGTTCGCAACTCTCTCTCTCTCTCTCTCTCTCTCTCTCTCTCTCTCTCTCTCTCTCTCTCTCTCTCTCTCTCTCTCTCTCGATAGAGCGTTTTTTTAAATGACTGTTCTGACGACTATAGTGATCAGTAATTTCTCTAGTCTGCCAGTGTTCCAAAGCTTCAACATCAGCTGGCCGCCTCCTCAATGACATCATTCGATTTTTAACCAGAGCTAAACACGTCACTAGGGCCTACTTCATGTTCCAATTATGTGTACGCCATGCAGCCCTCCTTACAGTCTAGTCACTTAGGAACAGGGCAAGGAAAGGACACTTGCGTGTTTGTGTACGAGAACAATATGCAATCAATTCACGTTGCGACGCTGTATTCGTGTGTGGTTAGACCATTTTAACACACAATAAAACCAGTATCATAATTTTGAGAAGGTAATATCTATAGACTCGATTCATTTTCTACTAGTCTAATAGTGTTCCGAGCAGTATTAAAATCATTAGCAGTTGGGAGGAGACTTAGCTCTCGGTTTCGGCGAGTGCTTGAGTCTGGTGGTCACTCTGAAGGAGTATGGTCATTCTTATGATGATCAGGCGAGCCTTGTAGCTTCGGGGCCGGACGTGGTGAGGTAGATTCTAGTTGATCTCCTTCTTTCCACGGAAGTAAGCGTTTGGGCGTTGACTCCACAGACCGTCCCAGAGCTGACCTGAAAAATCCAGAACTCTGGCTACAATATTCTATTCAGATATACTGCTGTGGTGTGACCTCTGCAAGGAGTCTACCACATCAGACACCTGCCGAGTTTCCAATAAGCACAATATGATATCTGATTCTTAAGGCGAATCTATGTCGAATAATATGCATAACCATAACTTTTCAGAAACAATAATCGGTTTCTGTAAATATATATAACATGATCATAATAATACATGGCAATCAATATCATTTGTAAACATAAAAGTACTAGAAAACTACTAGTGTTAACTTACTTCTAGTCTCCGGGAATGGTGAAGCAGTCTCTAGTCCAGTCTGCTACTTGACCCTCGTGGTACTATGCTTCGCGTGTGACTGTTCGTTTATGTAAACTGTTTATGCAATTATAGTCACAGACACCGAAGCGTATAGGTGACTACTGGTCACATTAATCTGACATCAGCGAACCAGTTGATGGTAAGGGGAAAATAATATGGTCACAAGTTGGCAAATCCGGGATTCGAACTAGGGACCTTTTTGGTTAATAGTAAGCTACTCTATGAACTGAGCTACCCGGCCCCACCGCGTTATCACGGGGTATATGGAAGTTATTGCTGAATCTACGTCATCTCCGACCAATCATCTCGTTCTCGCGAGTACGTGAATCTTTTCTCGGACGTCTTTTTTATCTTTTTTCGCCTCTTGGACACAATCTTTTACGTGTTATGCGCTTCTGTGTCTCAACTTCGAGAATCAAGGGAGAGATGCAGAGTAGATTTAAAAGATATGACTCGCACAGCTACTTAGCGGTCCAGTGACGCCGGTCTAAGTGGGTTGTTACTTTCTTTATAGGAAGTTCTGCATGATACTATCGGGAGTAAACGTCTCAAAGACTCTCAAAAACTGCGAACATTCCCTTAGAGAGCTGTTAAATTAACTTCTGGTTTTGTTCAATACTACCTAAGTTGCGGCATTTTTGTCGTCAATATTTCTGATATTACAGAAGTTAAGCAGATGCCACACGGCTGATTAAAAATGTAAAACTACTCCAAAATTCAAAGAATCTATTTTTACTAATAATTGTTTTTCATTTATCAATTCATGCAAATAAACCAGAAATCCAAGTCTCATTTAACACATCAAGCAAACGATTTTATGATTCTCGGTTGCAAGCACACGTGAAACATGATATACCCTTAATGATTGCTGATTGCAAAGTGTTATTAGCCTTTTCATTACACTAAATTGGAAACTCATTTAACACCAGCGATCAATTCTTTGCTATTCTCCTCTTCGTTAATTACCACCCTAACTTATTTTCACATTTCCATTTTTTTTCGCACCTCGGCATTTTCGTTCTACTTGTATCTCTGTCTGTCTGTATGTAAGTGTGTATGTGTTTATTTCTCTGTCTCTGTCTCTGTCTCTGTCTCTCTCTCGTCCTTATCTCTATCTCCTATTCCCCCCTACCTACACACACACACCCATCCCCATCTCTAATCTCCGTTCCTTAATCTCTTACCCCTCTCTCTTTCACTGTAATCAGTACGTCATGTAAGCGGAAGACACCAAAGAAAGTTTAGTTTCACAACTTGGCGAAACCTACGTTCGCCTCTGCCCCATAGTTGTGGTTGTGAGAGACCCGGCTAATCTCAGCTACGCAGTGTGCAGAAGACAACAAGAAATGTGTGGGTCTGTTCGGGTCCCTGATAAAAAGACTCAAAGCCGGGTGCTGATGATCGGGTTAAATCCGTGAAGGGAAGAGGTAGCTGCAGAGCCCAGCTGCTGCAGGTGTCGTCGAATTGCCTCCTTACTCACATTGTATTGCCAGGCCGTGGAGACAGTTCGCAAATTAGAACATGTAGCTGTCCTTGAGGTCCGTTTTCCGGTCGCAGTTACTCTCTTGTTGATCGACCGCAGCTCAGTGGCTTTACACGCTGAAAATGGATCTTCGATAACAAAACGGTAAACACAGCGTACAAGCCCTATGCATCATAGATAGGCATTATTAAGCACGCTGAAAGTGGATCCTCGACAGCAAAGCGGTAGATAACGTACCTATGTAGCAAAGATACAAAGGGTTGGAATCAGACTTGAGTCTTTGGCGGAACGAATTCGCCGCTCAAACGACTTATTCTCAAACCGCGTAAGAACGAACATGGAATCTTCCATTAGATCCGAACGATATTCACAACTTTCCGGCACCTCTCATAAAAACTCGTGGGTATCGCCATTATAAATTAAAACGAGGTTAAAATGAAACCAAGTTCCGGTCTGCCTTGTTTTGCTTTTATCAAAGCTTGATGCGTGACTTTTAAATATGGCAAATTGCCGAAAACGACGATTGTTAGAGCCAGAAAACGAGTAAGATAAGTATAAAAACGGTGGAGGAAGTATATGCTCAGTGAAAGGATGCAAAAAACAATCGTAGAGGCCTGTATTTGTGGCGACTTCGGAGGTGCGTCGATCATCGACAGAAAGTGAAACAGGACCTAAGACTCTTGTAGTTTTCCATAGCTTCGCCGTCGCAACCTTCACAAAACACGAAGTAGTTGACTATGTTAGGCGAGCGTTGTGGCCAAGTGGGCTAAGGCGGGACTAACTTGCCTTGTCCACAAGCCAGAAACCAATGGCGCCTGACAGGTGTGGGTTCGAGCCAGCATCTGGGCGTTATGTTTTTCCGAATATTTTTCAAAAATTCACAAATAATGTTAGGTAGGTAGGGTTTAGGCGCGCCACTGGCGATAGAAAGGGATAATAAACTGCAGCCCAAAAAAAAGTGAGGGTACGATACAGGTGGCCAGTGACACGTGTTATTATTCTTGAATAGTTGGAAATAACTCACTAAAACACGCGGAGAAAAAAACCGGAAGTATGTTTCATTGAGGGGATTCCCGTTGGTGCATAGGATAGCAGAAAAGTGTGAATAGGCCTACGATAGATGAAAGTTCCGCATATAATAAAATAAACCTATATTCATGTCTCCTCAGTTATAGGACTGTATATTTTCTATCTAAATGAAAATATTATAGGTTCGTTCTTATGCGGGTTAGGAATAAACAGTGTGAGTCGAGGCTTTAGTTCGCCAAAGACACAGTATGATTACACCCACTGCAACTGAGCTACAATTCCATCGTCGACCTCCCTCCAGCTAAGCTTATGCGTCAAATTCATTAAAGTCCGTGCAATTGCGGCTGGGTCTTTAAGCATCCATTATGCCAAACGGCATTGGAGGAACACGGTCTATTCAGAAAAACATTTCCCACCGCAGCGTTTAGCTGCTATTCCGCGTACACGGCTGTCTGTAACTTTAATTTCTGAGAAATAAATAGTTTCAAGTACTATTCTGTACCTTTTCGATTTTCTTTTGCAAGCGGCTACTTTAGCTTCTAGTCTGAAAGTTTTGAAGTACTTCATTTGTGCACACCTCTGTCTGTCTCTCTCTGTTTCTCTCTCTGTCTCTCTCTGTATCTCTTCTCTGTGTGTGTGCCTCTCTCTCTCTCTCTCTCTCTCTCTCTCTCTCTCTCTCTCTCTCTCTCTCTCTCTCTCTCTCTCCGCTATAATTCTTCCTCTCTTTCCACAAGAAAGGAAAGTGTGAGATAGTATTCATTCAAAGTACGTTAATGCCAAGGACGCAGCATCCACCCGGCAGTGGGGAGTAGTTTCTGGCGCCGAACTCAGTCCAACCCAGTCACGACGGCGCTGCTCCGATGTCCTTTTCCATAACGACTTTGAAAATAAAACAAGATCTGTGATTGCAGCAAGCAGTTCAGTTTGCAAGGGTGTGCATT
Organism: Oncomelania hupensis; assembly: GCA_036898135.1. Lineage (NCBI taxonomy): Eukaryota > Metazoa > Mollusca > Gastropoda > Littorinimorpha > Pomatiopsidae > Oncomelania > Oncomelania hupensis. The sequence continues at coordinate 122,107,207 of CM072511.1, read as the reverse complement.
TTACAGCTTTAGCTGCGAACACACAAAAAGGATGGATATTGGATAGGAAAGTGGCAGGGGATAACAGCCCTATTTATCATAGATAGATAGATAGATAGATAGATTAGATAGATTAGATAGATAGATAGATAGATAGATAGATAGATAGATAGATAGATAGATAGATAGATAGATAGATAGATAGATAGATAGATAGATAGATAGATAGATAGATAGATAGATAGATAGATAGATAGATAGATAGATATAGGGCTGTACCGCTACACTATCGAGGATCCCTTCTACTCGGTTAATGCCCTGTGCTGCAGTCCACTGGAGTACACCACCAGCTTGTAGAATTATCAGTAGTAGCAGTATGTCTTTAATAGGGTCCATAAAACATTGAAGTCAAAGAGGACTTGATATCGCTGGGAGTAGCTGGGGGAGAGGGATTTATGTACAAGAAAATTACTATTCAAACAAGAACATTATTTTGTACCCCTCTACTCCACCCCACTCCCCCAAAAATTATAATGATAATATTACACCAAAATACACAGAGATTGCATTTAATTTTTTTTAAAGGTTTAAACATTAGAAATGTAAGGCTGCCCTTACTCTATATCACATGAACACACACACACACACTCTCTCTCTCTCTCTCTCTCTCGCTCTCACACACATACACAAACACACACACACCCCTGCAAACACACACACACACATACACACACACACACCTGTGAGCACGTGCACGAAAGCATGTACGCACACAGACGCGTTGAACTCATCACAGTTTACAAATCACACGCTCAAATACGGAAAAAATGAGAATGTAGTCTAACTATTTAAAAGTACCATTAGTTATTACAGGTATTTTTAGATTTTATTGTCCATGTGGGGACACTTACCATACAAGATCGGGACCTCATTTGGAAATAAACACGTGGTTCTAATTAATCAATACCTATTTGGACACAACAAATACATAAGCAGTTCAGTAGTAGTTTTTATACAGCGTGAATTATCACAATTTACATCTTCGTTCATGATCTGCAAGGACATCTGACATGATGCGCTCTAGGAAGATGCTGAAGAAAGTTGGAGAGAGTAGGCATCCTTGACGCACGCCGATTGTTGTTCTGAACCAGTTCCCGATGGCACTGTTGTGGAGGACTGCACTGGTAGCCTTGTCATATAGTCATAATTTTAGGGTTGATGTTGTACGCTCTCATGGTTGCCCACAGAGCTGCATGCCAGACTCGGTCAAACGCTTTCTTGAAGTCTACAAACACATGATATAGATGTTGTTGGTGCTGCAGGTATTTCTCGCAGATTATTCTGAAGTTGAAAATCTGTTCAGTGGTACTTCGCCCAGCCCCGAATCCTGCTTACTCTTCAGTATGATTTGTTCAGCTTGAGTTTTTAAACTGTTGAGTATTATTTTCATGAGGATCTTTCTGGGATGGCTTATGAGGCTGATGGTGCGATAATTTTCACTCTCCTGACGGTTGCCCTTTTTGGGAAGAGTGATGACAAGCGACTGGGTCCATAGTGTAGGCCTCCTCTCACTTTGCCAGATCTTGTTACAGATAATGGTGAGGCCGTCAATCATCGCTTCTCTCCCTGCTTGGAAGTCTGCTGAGTGGAAAACATTCCGCGGGTATGTTGTCCACTCAGCACACTTCCCTTTCTTCAGTGATTGCACTCAATCCCTTCTCGGAGAACTGGGAGGATTTCTTCCTCTTCTCTGTTCTGGGTACATGCTAGAACTGATGGGTCTCCGATTGGTGTGTGGTTGTAAAGGTCGGCGCAGTAGTCTGTCCAACTATCCAAGACTTCTTGTTCTTTTGTAAGGCATATGCCAGACTTGCTTTGGATCGTGGAGACCTTGGGCTGTTTAACACTTGTCAGCCGCTTCACATTCTGGTAGGACTTCTCGCTGTTATTCTTGTTCAGATTGTTCTTTATTTCCTGGCATTGATCTTCTATCTAGGTCTCCTTTGCTGTGCGCATGCCTTTTCGGATGTCATTGTTGATTTTTCGGGAGGGCTCAGCTCCCTGTGAGGTGTTCTTTTTCTTGTTCATCTCTCTTCGTTTATCACACAGGTCCAAAAGTTCAGTTGTGATCTACGGTTTCTTCTTTGGGCAGTGCTTGCCAAAGATCTCAGTGGCGGCATCTGTCACAGCTGAGTTGAAGGTGGTGGTCATGGTGTTACATCTACTTCACCAGCTCCCAAAATGAGCATTGGTGAAAATTTCCCTCTAATTGTAGTTTGGAATATTTCTTCCACCTTCGGGTTTTGCAGTTTGTCCAGGTTGAACTTCAGTCTGGTGCACTTTGCTGTGCTTACTGTGTCACGTGGGGTTTATGGGCTCTGCACAATGGAATTATGGACCCTCACGTTTATTCGGTGGGAACTGCTAGTAAGTCACCCTATGAATTACTTTAATAAATTTATTTGTTTAGCTCGTTCTGTGTTAAGGTTGGGATACAGAAATAGATAGAAAAATGGTAAAAGATTACTGTCACACTAGCTTTCACACGGCTATGAATCATATGTAGTCCAGCCACTTGATAACAGTTAAAATCACACATTTATTTCTTCTACTCTATACAAGATTCTCTAAGTACTAATCTAACTTAAAAACGTCTCTTTCAATGCAAATAGTTCGATCGCTGATAGTCTAGGCAGCTGTTATATCTTCCTCGGGCACTTGCTATAATGTTTCATGTAGATTTGGACTACTGTGGTCCGTTTTACAGTTTCTGAAGAGTTGGACTACTGTGGTCCTGTTATGATCAGTTTAAGTGCACTTTCGGAGATTACACTTAACTTTCTGATGGTGCGGTCGAAGTCCTTCTGTGAGGTAGCTTCTGGTACACCTTTGTCGTTGTGTAGTTGGGTTCTCTTGCCACGCTGTGGGGTCTGACAGGGTGTTTTACCGGGTCGCTCGTTCCGTCTTGTGCGGTAGAGGTTCCTCAACCATCTAGTCGTTTCTGTGGAGTGGGGTGCACAGGATAGCTCGGGATAGCTCGGGATAGCTCGCCTGCTCGTCTGTAATATAAGAGACGAAATTCTGCACAACCCTGAATAATCGGTTTGTGCAGAGCGTCTCACTGAAAGCCAAAGTAGCCCTCAGTGATAGCTCCACATCTCTATACATAAGCGACGAACATTCTGCTACTTCCGGGTTCCACTGGAATCTCACTCTAAATTCCTATACATATATAAATATCAAACGTGGCTAACTATACACATACAGAATTAATAATATTATAAACATTCCGTGGTACAGCCACTGGTCTGCAAACATACATATAAGTTAAACAACAGTGGTTCCGTACGGGATACAACATGGCGGCGTAACCGGTCGTGTTTCGCCTCGTGGTCGGCTCTTCCACATGGTCACGCAAATTCGGATTAATAATTCACATTTATGCATAGCAAATTCCACAAACATAATTTCAACAATAATATAAATATATCACGATGAAACAGAAGGGTGTTCATTTACCTGTTTGACAAGTTCAGGCCCGTTGTGACTTGATAGAATTCTATGCTTCTAAGTCCTGCTTCCTGGTCTAAGTGTGTAGAGATTTCTCTAGCTATCTAGCTGTTCACACTTCGGTGTATTCCTCCCAACTGACCAAAACTGTGCGTGGTTTGGACCCAGTCAAACTGGCTCCAACCACTTTGCCTAAGCTCTCCCATTGGTTCCAACGGTCCGATTCAACACTTAAGTGCTGACGTCACTGCGCTGTGTGTGTGGCTCAGGCTCGCAGTGTGCTGTAATTTAATTGCTGCTGTGTAATAGACTGACTCTCTACTATTACAAAGACTACACATGGCTAAATAGTCGATAGGCAGAGTTAAAACTAGCCAATTCGTGACAGGCTCCCTCAACTGAAAAAAGGCGATGACTACTGGATTCGACCTTTTTCTACTACAGAGCCTAGTTTAACACTGCACTATCCTAGGGTCCTATTTACACACTAGTTAAGTTGCTCTACCTGAGCTGCAATGCTGTGCCAGGTAGCTATGGACACTAGTGACAGGGTATTACTGGGCGGGGACGAATTCTGGTGCTGTGGCCCTTAGTTGTGTTGGGTGGGCGACAGCTGCTGTGTCCTCCACGAGATGGCGACTGAGGTAGTCGGCTCCGTGGTTCTCTTTGCCGGGGATGTACTCGATCTGGAATGAGTACGCCTGAAGGGTGAGTGCCCATCGCATCAGGCGAGAGTTCAAAGATTTGGAGGCTGCCAGGAACGATAGTGGTTGGTGGTCCACCTGAACTGTGAAGTGGGTCCCATACAGGTAGAGTTGAAACTTCTGTATGGCCCAGACTAGTCCAAGACATTCTTTCTCCGACGTGGCGTAGTGGGTCTCGGCGGGTCTCAATTTTCTGCTGGCGTAGGCGACAGGGAATAGCGTCTCTGCATTCTTGGGGTCGCGCTGTAGCAGTACTGCTCCGAGGCCTAAGTCGCTTGCGTCGGTGCGAAGAACGAATGGCTGAGTCAAATCGGGTAGGTGGAGTACTGGCGCCGATGTCATTCTGTCCTTGAGTGTTTGGAATGCTGTCTCGCATTCCGCTGTCCAAACTACTTTGTCCGGGGCGATTTTCCGGGTTCCATTTGTCAGTGGTATGGCAGTGCTGTTGTAGTTGTGGATGAGCTTCTTCCGCGATGGCGATGGCCATCCATGTGTGTGTGCCGGGGGTCGCTGGTCGGTCCGTGTACTTCTTGAGGAGATTGATGTGGTGGTATCGGGCTCTCCCGTTCACCTCTACTTGGTAGACTGTCTTGGATCTCTTGGCAGTCACCCGGTACGGTCCTCTCCAAGCGATGTCCAGCTTGTTGGTTCCACTTGGAAGTAAGAGTAGCACTTGATCGCCGACTTGCAGTTCTCGGTCCTTAGCGTGGCGGTTGTAGTACTTCGCCTGACGGGCTCTTGCCTTCTTCAGTGCTTCACCAGCTTTCTTCCACGTTGCTTTGAGGGTTTCCTGCAGGTCTGCGACGTACTTGGTGGCACCTCTTGGTGTGTCGTCTATCTTGGCCTCCGTCCAACTTCTGCGTAGGGCTTCTAGCGGTCCTGCTAGAGGTCTGCCGAATAGCAATGTTGACGGGGTGTAGCCTGTGGCTGCATGGGGTGTTTCTCGGTATGCGAACAGTGCCGCATTCACGTAGGTGTCCCACGCTTCTGGATTGTCGTCGGCGACTTTCCTGAGTATGGTGAGAAGGGTTCCATTCAGTCTTTCTACTTGTCCGTTGCTGGCTGGGTGGTATGGTGGTGTGCGAATGTGATGGACTTGTATCAACTCGAACACGTCTTGCATCAGGCGGCCGGTGAACTGAGATCCGTTGTCCGTTCTAATGCTGTCCGGGAATCCGACTCTGGTAAAGATGGCGATGAGTGCATCTGCAATCTTCTTGGTGTCGATCGCTGGCAACGGGACTGCTTCGCACCACATCGTACATGCGTCGACGAGTGTGAGTAGAAATCTGTTCCGCTTCTTGGTCATGGGCAGTGGTCCTACTATGTCTACTGAGACTTGCTGGAATGGTACGCCGACTACTACCGATGGTCCTAAGGTAACTGGTACGGTGTGATGTCGCGGGGAATATCGTTGACATTGGTGGCAAGATTTCACGTAGCGCTTGACATCCTCCGTGATTCCTGGCCAATAGTAGTGTGCGCTGATTCTCTGCACTGTGGCTCCAATTCCCATGTGTCCGCTGAGTGGCATGCTGTGGCCTAGTTCTAGTACTTGGGCTCGAAGGGTGGCTGGTAGTACTAGTTGGGTGTGATCTCCATCTCCTTGTCGATGTAGAACTCCCTCTTCCATGTAGAAGTCTCCCTTGTGCGGGGGTGTGTGCGCCTTGGGTAGCTTCTGGAAGCACTTCGCTATCGAGGTGTCTTCTTTCTGTGCTGTTTTGATCTCTTCGAGTCCTGGATTCGGAGAGAACTCGGGCTGGGGTGGTTGGGTTTTAGCTTGGGCCCTGGTTTGCACTGCAGCTATCTCTACAGTTTTGGGGGGCGTGCCTAAGAACACATACCTACAACCTAGCACTAGATCATACAGGGGTTTCTGTAAAACAGCTGCTTGGATTCGTCCTGTGACGTACCTACTCTCTACTTCTATCCATGCTATTGGGCAAGTAGTCGTCGGTTTCGTCAAGTCTGCTCCTTGTAAGTCGACTGTCTTGTCTGTCAAGTCCGCGCGCGATACAAGAGATTCGCTAACTATCGCGTCGTATGATAGACCTGTGTCATACAGACAGTTCGCTTCTTTTCCGTTGACCTTGACCGTGTCTGTCACCGATGGGTGATCTCCGATTGTGTGTGGCTTGTTACCGCTACTTTGAGTTAGAACTCTGTGCGCTGGCCGGCTTTCGCGCTCTTCCCTACGTTGTGCGGCCAACTTGAAACATTCTGCGGTGGAGTGATTGTTTCTGTTGCAGAACGAACAATACCGTCTCTGTTCTGCAGGACCTCTTTTCCCGAATTCCGTGTTGGGTCCTTTATTTTGCCCAGGTCTGGGGTTATTCGGCTTATTCGCGGTGCGCTCTTCCCGGTTAGGGCTTCGTTTCTGTGCCTCTTTCCCGTTAGGCTTTAGGTCTCGCCTGAAGCTCTTGGCTTCTCCGTGTGCGGCCACGTACCTATCTGCGACCTTGACCAGATCTTCCAGTCTTTCCGCGCCCTGCTCTACTGAGAATGTTCTCAGCTCGGGGGTCATGGTTTCCCGTAGCTGTTCCCATACTAACAGTTCTGTCAGTCCATCATACGTCTTAGCCGTGGCTGACTGGCTAATCCACTTATCCAGCATTGTGGACAACCGATCCGCGAACTGCGCATAGCTCTCTCCTTTCACTCTCCGATTGGCGCGGAACTTTTGCCGGTAGCATTCTCCTGTCAGTTCGAATCCCGTTAGGAGTGCCTCTTTTACTTTGTGATAGTCAGTCACTCTGTCAGTCGGTAGCTTACTGTAGATGTCATAAGCCTTTCCTCTAAGCCCTTGACTAAGCTTGAAAGACCAATGAGTGGGATCTAGTTTGTACTCTGTTGCTAGACGCTCAAACCTAGTCAGATAGAGATCTAAACCTTCTTCTCTTTCATTGAATGTTCCCAGTGGAAATGACATTCCTTGTACAGGGTTGGATGCTACCTCTAGCTGATCTGAGTGGGAAGGGGTTGAGGAAGAACTTGAAGCTCCTGATCCCAATCTTCTTAGCTCTAACTCATGCTGTCTTTCTTTTTCCTTTTCTTCCCTCTCTTTTTCTTTTTCTGCCCGCTCATACTCCCATCTCCTAACTTCTGCTTCTCTCTCTGCTGCTAATGCTGCCTTCTTCTGTTCTCCTTCTAATTCTAGTTTCTTCTGCTCTGCTTCTAATTTCTTCTGCTCTAGTTCTAATTTCTTTTGCTCTGCTTCCAATTTCTTCGCCTCTCTCTCCGCTTCTAACTTCTTTGCCTCTCTCTCTGCTGCTCTCTCTGCCTTAGCCTCCTGTTTCTCTACCTCTGCATTGATATACGCAATTAGGTCTCCCCCTGCTAAGTGTAAAGCTTCTCCTAGTTCCTTGAAGCGCAATCTCAAGGCCACTGGGTCCGACATTGCCAAACGTGTCTATGAACAACCTCTGAATCACGTGGAATACCAAAACACTAGCAATATTGCAAGTCAATAAAAACAATGCAAAGACCATCAAATTCGCAATCAATAATAGAATAAAACAAGAGTCAAATGGCATACAACAGTTACTTAAGCAAAACCTGCAAAAGAACAATGCAACATACAGACACAAAAATAATTGAAGCAAAAAAGTTTTTAACTAAAGAATAGTGCACCACAACTGATCAGTCCTTGTTACAAGTATTCTAAGTTATTCTACTACTGCTGTTATCTAATTTTATTGTACTTAGGTCCGGTTATACCCAATTCCTATTATCCACAGATCCTAGCTAGGCTCGCCAATTAAAGTGTCACGTGGGGTTTATGGGCTCTGCACAATGGAATTATGGACCCTCACGTTTATTCGGTGGGAACTGCTAGTAAGTCACCCTATGAATTACTTTAATAAATTTATTTGTTTAGCTCGTTCTGTGTTAAGGTTGGGATACAGAAATAGATAGAAAAATGGTAAAAGATTACTGTCACACTAGCTTTCACACGGCTATGAATCATATGTAGTCCAGCCACTTGATAACAGTTAAAATCACACATTTATTTCTTCTACTCTATACAAGATTCTCTAAGTACTAATCTAACTTAAAAACGTCTCTTTCAATGCAAATAGTTCGATCGCTGATAGTCTAGGCAGCTGTTATATCTTCCTCGGGCACTTGCTATAATGTTTCATGTAGATTTGGACTACTGTGGTCCGTTTTACAGTTTCTGAAGAGTTGGACTACTGTGGTCCTGTTATGATCAGTTTAAGTGCACTTTCGGAGATTACACTTAACTTTCTGATGGTGCGGTCGAAGTCCTTCTGTGAGGTAGCTTCTGGTACACCTTTGTCGTTGTGTAGTTGGGTTCCCTTGCCACGCTGTGGGGTCTGACAGGGTGTTTTACCGGGTCGCTCGTTCCGTCTTGTGCGGTAGAGGTTCCTCAACCATCTAGTCGTTTCTGTGGAGTGGGGTGCACAGGATAGCTCGGGATAGCTCGGGATAGCTCGCCTGCTCGTCTGTAATATAAGAGACGAAATTCTGCACAACCCTGAATAATCGGTTTGTGCAGAGCGTCTCACTGAAAGCCAAAGTAGCCCTCAGTGATAGCTCCACATCTCTATACATAAGCGACGAACATTCTGCTACTTCCGGGTTCCACTGGAATCTCACTCTAAATTCCTATACATATATAAATATCAAACGTGGCTAACTATACACATACAGAATTAATAATATTATAAACATTCCGTGGTACAGCCACTGGTCTGCAAACATACATATAAGTTAAACAACAGTGGTTCCGTACGGGATACAACATGGCGGCGTAACCGGTCGTGTTTCGCCTCGTGGTCGGCTCTTCCACATGGTCACGCAAATTCGGATTAATAATTCACATTTATGCATAGCAAATTCCACAAACATAATTTCAACAATAATATAAATATATCACGATGAAACAGAAGGGTGTTCATTTACCTGTTTGACAAGTTCAGGCCCGTTGTGACTTGATAGAATTCTATGCTTCTAAGTCCTGCTTCCTGGTCTAAGTGTGTAGAGATTTCTCTAGCTATCTAGCTGTTCACACTTCGGTGTATTCCTCCCAACTGACCAAAACTGTGCGTGGTTTGGACCCAGTCAAACTGGCTCCAACCACTTTGCCTAAGCTCTCCCATTGGTTCCAACGGTCCGATTCAAAACTTAAGTGCTGACGTCACTGCGCTGTGTGTGTGGCTCAGGCTCGCAGTGTGCTGTAATTTAATTGCTGCTGTGTAATAGACTGACTCTCTACTATTACAAAGACTACACATGGCTAAATAGTCGATAGGCAGAGTTAAAACTAGCCAATTCGTGACACTTACTCTCTTCAAAAGGAACAGGAAGGACATCATCACGAGATCGTGGTCACTTCCGATGTCCGCTCCCACAGCGACTCAACTAAAGCTTTTTAGTTTTGAGGTTAGGTCAGCCAGGCTAGCTATAAATAGCATCGCCGATGCTTCCTTTCCTTTCCTTTCACTGGAAGGGAGGGTGCATGCAAGCTATAAATAGCCCGCATCAAGCAAATTGTGGAGGCACTAAACAGTGCTGCTCACATAGGCATTGAGCTGGTGTGTCCAATTAAGCTCCTGGAAAAGTGCGTGTCCTACCAATGTTGATGCTTGATCTGAAGCGTGTCTTGACCATGATGTATTGTAGTCAATCTGGTGAAGGTATGGAGTGAGTGATTCTTTCCATCATACGGTGTTGTCTGCGGCAAGAAAGACCTGGCAGGGCCCAATCCTCCCCAGGCTGTTGGCCACAGCCGAATCCACGAGTACAATGTGGCTCTCTTGGCCCCGAACACATGGTCGTTGAACCTGTAGTAACGTGAGGTTCCTCCGTCCTGACCGTCAGCATAGGGGGCAGAGCAATCTCCAACCTCCGTTTTGCGGATGACATTGATGGATTGGATGGAGAGGAACAAGAACTTAAACAGTTGGTACACACATTTGACACCACCTCCAGAGCCTATGGAAAGGAAATAAGTGCAGAGAAGACCCAAATGATGACCAACAACACCAATGGCATCAACATGGACATCAAGTTCCAAGTCCAAACCCTCAACACAGTACATAGCTTCAAAAATATTTAGAAGCTGTTGTAACAGACAATCGGTCCCAATAGGAAGTCCTCTCCGGGATCGCACGAACAACTGCGGCCCTGACAAGGTCGAAGCCCATTTGGAGAGACATGAACTTCAGTCTACGTTACAAGGTAAGGCTGCTGCTCTCCATTGTCATCTCCATTTTCCTATACGCTTGCGAGACATGGACCCTCACAACAGACCTACAACTAGGAATACAAAGCATGGAGATGAGGTGCTACAGAAGACTTTTGGGCATTTCCTATCACCAACACCGACGTCCGACAAACCATCACACAAGCCACTGGACAACACGATGTCATGCTGACAGTGGTGAAGAAACGGAAACTCCGATGGTATGGCCACGTCACCAGAGCATCAGGCCTTGCAAAGACCATCCTGCAAGGTACGGTGCTAGGAGGCAGAAGAAAAGGGGTACATAAAAAGAGGTGGGAGGACAACATTCCAGAATGGACTGGCTTGATACTGAGCGAAGCCATGAGGGTTGCTGAGGACAGAGAAAGATGGAGTACGCTGGTTAAACCATCATCTGTGGTGCCCCAGACCTTCGAGGTACGGGGTAGGCTTGGGTTCTGACATTGCTGCCACTATTGACCTCTTGAAGGCACTCGGCCTTTGATAGCATTATTAGACATGTTACTATTAATTATCTGAGCTACTGGTCTTTCGCCGTAGCTCTGTGGTAGAGCTTTCTGTGGCGCGCTGATGACCCAGGTTCAAATACCATGGTGAGCAAGATAAAAGAGATAATTTTTCGTTACTGTCCATCTTAGCAGCATGATTGCTCTGGTGGTTCAATCTTGATTTCTTCTTCTATCTTTCTTTCTTTCCGTCCTTTCTCCCGTCTTCTCTAATTCGCTTACTCCCTCCTCATCTTCTTATTTTCATGTACGCCCACCATAGGCTCTTGTAAGACAGAGATGAGCTACGATCCCTTTGAAATCACAAGCAATTATGGAGATGTGAAGCTAATATGGCGAAATCAAGCACGATCTTCTTTCACCATTTCCTTTCATCTTTATTAGCCTTCCGATGCATCACAATTCTACTCACGCGCGGGGCTTGCAATAAAACACACTGCCTTAATTGAGGCCAAAATTTGTTTAAAAACCCACCAGACGCTTTCAGCTATCGTGATCCGTCGGAGGACATTCGGTTTTGCTGCTTCGTTCCTCTTGAGACATCGAAAGCCGTTTGATACAAGTTTTCGCGAAGCAAACCCTTGAAGTTTACGGTACTGTGACTGTTACTGTAAGCCTTAGCGCAGCGCTGATCAAACCGGTATTACAGCTATTAAACCTGTACGCAACCATTAGTTTGGTGATGAACCCTCGCCCGCCCTACCATCTCCCCCTCGCCGTTCTTCTTTCCGCCCTTTCCCCTTCGCGCAGCAACTTATAGATGTCTGCCATTATGGAACCCTTGAGGATGTTTATGAGGAAAGTTCAAAATGTTGAAAAAGGCGGTTGGAGATCAATGATGGATGGAAATTCGGATTTACCGATAAATGTTTGGCTTTGCAATTTGCATCTCAAGACAGCAGTTAGAAAGAATTATTTTAAAAAAAAATTTAAACCCCAAACCATTGTGACTCTCCATGGCATTCCTTGAGTTATGCAAGTATTTTGTTCTGTTTAGTAACGGGCTTGCTTAATGTGGGGACAGTTTCTTGTATCAACAAGTTGTTAAAACGAACCTTCACCAGACCCTGTTCTCCTGAGGAAATTCATTGAATGTTATTCTTCAGAATCTTTTAAATAAAAGGTGTGCCATAGCGCGGGGCTGTCTCTTGTGTCAGCATGTCGTACACAGGGCTCGATATCAAAGGAACCTAAACATGCCGATGTGGCGCCATTGGGGTATATAGGACAGCAACTACGACGATGACTGTTAATTTTGGGAGCAGTCACAGCTTAATTCTCAAGCGCCTTGATAAGAGCTTTGGGGGTCATTGCGAAAAGCAGGTGCATGGGCACTTTGTTATGAAGGTTTGTCAAATATGGTGAAAGTATAGGTTTATATACAGAAACGTAGTGTTTACTTCCATTACTGAATGTAATAGGACATAAACAGATTTTTCTCTTACGTATTTCAATCATGAAAAGGCAAGCCTGAAAGTAGTAGTAGAAGTAGTAGTAGTAGTAGTAGTAGTAGTAGTAGTAGTAGTAGTAGTAGTAGTAGTAGTAGTAGCAGTAGCAGTAGCAGCAGCAGTTGTTTCTGTTGTTGTCAAGACTGTTGAAGAAGGGGAACGAATAAACGAACGTCAACCTCCACCATTGGCGGTATGGAATACGGGCATAACCATTCCTAAATCAGCACTGAACCACCGGTGCATTCATACTGCTAAGATGGACAGCTAAACTGCCAATGGGCGTCTCGGGCGGCTTGAGTGAGATCCTATATCGGCCAGCGCCTTGAGCAGCTCTTGAGCTGGAAAAGCGTTACCTAAGATAAGAACGATTCAATACAATAAATAAACAATGAAAATTGGCCACTTTTGTCTTGCCTACCACGGGATTCGAACTTGGGTCAACGGAGAAGAAGAAGAAGAAAAAGAAGAAGAAGAAGAAGAAGAAGAAGAAGAAGAAGAAGAAGAAGAAGAAGAAGAAGAAGAAGAAGAAGAAGAAGAAGAAGAAGAAGAAGTCAGATAGACCGGCAGACGATAAATACTTGAACTTGATTGATCTAACCGTCTGCCGGTTAAGGATTTAGATCACAAAAAACTACAATTTCGGTAAAGAGAGAGACTGTTGGAGATGGCCTTTTATGTTACATTACAACGTCCAATAAGACGCTCTGTCCACATATTGAATAAACTCATTTTCCCCCTCTATGGCGCAATCGCAATTAATGTATGTGTGTGCAGGATGGGGAAGGGTGTGTGTGTGTGTGAGAGAGAGAGAGAGTGGGTGTGTGAATGTGTGTGTGGGTGTGTGTGCGTGGGTGTGTATGTGTGGGTGTGTATGTGTTTAGTAGTAGTAGTAGTAGTAGTAGTAGTAGTAGTAGTAGTAGTAGTAGTAGTAGTAGTAGTAGTATTCAATTGTTATTGTCAATGACTTATGCCATTCCCAGACGCGCAAAGCAAATAAATTCTTCTGTGTGTGACATTTGAAGCGAATAAAGAATCTTATGTCTTATGTCTTATCTTATGTCTTATGTCTTATTATTAAATTAACTAGCACGGACTAGAACACATCCGGATATTTTTTTTTAAAGTCTTCTCATGCTTCTGAACGGATTTTTATGTTTTCATGTAACCACCTGCAATAACCAACATTGCTTAAAATGTCAGAATTGTACACAAATTATGTCAGAGTTTGATTTCTTCTTCTTCTTCTTCTTCTTCTTCTTCTTCTTCTTCTTCTTCTTCTTCTTCTTCTTCTTCTCCTCGTCCTTCCTTTCTTATTTTTGTTCTTGATCTTCTTCTTTTTCTTTATATTTGTCCGCTGGACCCTATAAACATTGCATATCTATATATTTTCTTTATTCTGTTGTAAATCACTGTCTTTCAACCATATATGTCAGTATATCATTTATCAATCTATAATTTGCTTTTTAAAAAAGAAGAAGAAGAAACAGGCCTAACCTTATAATGTTATAGAACAGCAGCGTAACATATTGGATTTTCGTTGGGAATTTCACATACTACTCAATGCTTCGCACAACCCCCCTACCCTCCCCTTATTCCCCCCATCCTTTTTCAATATACACACCCAAAACCAGGTGAGCCCTTTTACAATCATTCTATCCCAGCTATGCGAGCAGCCGCTTTACCTCTAGCCCAGCTGTGCAGAGGGCCTACATTTCCCTTGAATTCTCAAACACACACAAATATGTCATTTCGGAACTACGGGAAAATTTTTCAGTAAAATTTTGACTGTGTTTTTCAGGAATAATTAAGTTCAACACTTCCAAGTCAACTGTATGCGGATTAAAACCAAATAAGGACGCGTTTAATAGCAATACCATCGCCGTACGGATATATCCGTGCTTGTTCAGTTCTGAATGTGCTGCGCTGTAGGGATTTATCCGTGCTTGGGATAGAATGAAGTACCAGTCCTCCTTCTCCACCTTTCTGCCTCAACCCTTGTACACGTTTGCTAGAAAGAAAAAAAAATCCACCCACTAAACGTGTTGTAGTAATTTGGACATTCGAAGTATCTTTAATAATTCAATATAGATCTAGATCTATGTACTTGTTAGGGTGGCGAAGCAGTGCGGTGGTTTGGGCACAGGCTAGCCATGTTTAATGTTAAGCAACGTTGGAGAGGGTTCGTATTTGGATGGATTATTATTATTTTTATTATCCTGGATTTTTCTAGCGCACATATCCCGCCTTACTTGACAAGACTCAAGGCGCTGGCCGATACAGAATCTAACTCAAGCCGCCCGAGGCGCCAACTTGCAGCCTTTGGGCCGCATCGTAATTAGGCTCCAGACAACTGAGCACAATCCTGGGCAGCCACGGATGGGGGAGAAGGACCTAGGCGCATGCTGGGTGTGTTCTTGTCACCGGCACTCACCCGTCTAGGACATGAGCGTCAGGATCTTTAAAGTCCGTTATGATGGAATGTATGCGACACACAGACTAGACCTCGGTTTATACTCTCATCCGAAGGAGTAGGAACCGGGAGTAAACTGTCTTTCCCAAGGACGCAACACAATGCCCCGGCCTAAGCTCGAACCCGGGACCTTCAGATCCGCAAGCCAAAGCTCTACCCTTAGGCAACCGTGTCCCCATGATTGGAAGGCAAAGACAAAACGACACACACAAAAAAAGATTGAAACAAGCACACGACACACCTCAACTGTGAATGGGTGCCTGCATCTGTTTAGAACCGAAAAAGGTAAAGCAGCGAGGGAGAGGAGACAAACACCGCCCTCATTAAGCTGGCCTAGAAAAAAGGGACGTCCCAAACACCTCCCTCCCCAACGACCGAAAGGTTACGGGAAAACCTTTACCACCTTTACTTACTTTTTTGTATTAATTTTTGTTATATATATATATATATATATATATATATATATATATATATATATATATATATATATATATATATATATATATATATATATATATATATATATATATATTATTTGGTTCTATCTTCACACATCCTTAATAACGCCTATCAGTTTGTCTCTTTTTTTGGCGTGTTACTCTTCTGTCGCACTGAGTCTTCTTCGTGTCAAGGGAAAATGGGACCTGCCTCTCGCGGCACCAGACTATAAAATAATAAGTGCATGCCCGTATAGACATGTACGCCCATCTCAACTGTCAATCTCTTGCGGCGAATCGTCCACACTGTTGGAACTCCTACTTGGACGTTCTCAACCGAAGCCCAAAGCGCTCTGCGTAGCTGAGACTCGCCACAGGCTTACGTGCGTTCCTTCGTGAGAGGTACAGGGCGAGCTAGTCTCAACAAGTACAACGCTGTGTTTGCCCAAATGCGTCCGTCTCTTCGCACCACCAGTTTATCAAGCTATACATATGGCCTACATGTTTGCGCAATAATTTTCTTTCCTTGTCTAAATGTTGTCTACTTTCTCGCACCAGGATAGTTTATCAAAGCGATCCACATCTATAGCCCCCTTTATATGCATGTGCTCTGCATATTTGCCCCATAAGTTCTTTCCATCTCGGAATATGTTAGTTTTTATTTGTTTTTCGCGCCGGTAGTTTATCAAAACTAAACATCTGTGCAACAATTTCTAATCAATATTGAATCGAGTGTCAGTCATTGACAGAGCAGAAAAAAAAAATTGAACGTCCGTAGATTATATTGAAAGTGTGTGTTGAAGAAAGAACATTGAAGTTTAACGTGTACACCCACCATTGGCGATATGGCAGACTGGGATAACCTTCCCAGAGGGTGTTACGTTGACACGCGCATGATGGTGCGTGTGAAATGCGCACGATATTACGTGTGACGCGCGCGATAGATCTGTTCGTTTTATTTTACAGCGCATGCAGTAATGGAGTGTATTTATCTTTGATTTGATTTTGCGTTGTTATTAGTAGAGGTTTTGTGTAACGTTGGTGTTTTTAGTTGGTCGATATTATTTGAGAATTTTCGAGAATTGGTTGTTTACTATCGATCGAAGCGTATGGATTGTTCTGTTGGTAACCATGGAAGCTTCCATTCTAAATAGGGTTGTGTGACGTGAGACAGTGTTGATGAAATTAATTTTGATTGGTTGTGGTGTTTCATGTAGGATATTCTCGTTTGTTCCCGAGTATGTAGAGACTATATAAGTGCCGCACTGTTTCAAAATAGGTGTGCTGTTGATAGTGAGTTGGAAAGTAAAAGTTGAGAGTGGAAAAGCGATCGAGCGATTGTATGCAGTTGTTGATGTGTGCTGAATAAAAGTGGAAAACTTCATACGTCGACTCTGTGACTTGTATGCTGATTGAACGGGTTGCGTGGATAAACGAATCAGAGTTACACTTTATCAGGACTTCAGCATTGGGGCTGAATTAACTACTGATAAAAAAAAAAACATCATCGAATGAGTGTAACAGAGGGAGAGGGTACCGGGTAAGGACCTAAGCTAACACTGAACCATCACAACAATCACACTGCTAAGATGGACAATGAAAATAACCACTTTTTATTTTGCCCACCACGGGATTCGAACTTGGGTTTATCGGTGTGCCAGGCTAATGCTCTACCACTGAGCTACTGCAGTGGGACATTGTTATAAATGTTAAATGTATATATATGTGTGTGCTTTTTTTAAAATTATAAATTGGCGCTTCGGACGGCTTGAGTTACATTTTGAGCTTGAAAGCGATATATAAGAACGTTGAAAAAACAAATAGGCAGAATAAGGCGCAGCGAACATGGGTGATATGGGCGACGTGTGGGGTAGGAGTGGATGGGAGGTGGGGGGGGGGGGTGAGAGAGGATTGAGCTTGCTCTCTCAGTGGTCAGCACCATGACCGAGTTTTCAAACCAGTAACAGCGTTATTACATGAACAATCCATTAGCAATTAAACAAATTAAACACACACACAAACACGCGCGCGCGCTCTCGCACGCGCACGCACACGCACATATCGGTTGAAAAGCAAATTCTGATACTACAGAGTAGCTGAACTCTTGAGGCTCCGAATGCGGCATAGGCCCCAAAGCATCACTGGGAAAGCGGGAGAAGACCGAATATACAGTGCAGCCTAAAACCGAAGGCATACGATGCAGTCTCAAGCTGAATATGTGTTAAGTAACAATGGAGCCGAACCCGGAACTCGGTGAAGCCTAAGACCGAATATACGGTGCAACGTAAGACCGAAATCCAAATCGTGGAGTTTTATATCATGGACCGAATATAGTCTGCAGTGCAGCCTAGCACCGAATGTAAAACTATTCTGAACGGCAAATTTTAGGGGTCTTTCGGAACGGGTAAAAGTGAAAGTGATTGTGTGTTCGTTTCGTCCAACGAGAGGCACGCCGGGAGATTCTTACGCCGCGTTACGAAACGAAACGAACGTGTTTCTGTGCGCTTTCGATTCCAGCACCTAGTTTCGTTGTGATTTTATTGAGCACACACAGGGCAGGCCCAGAGGCAGAGCACTATTAAGTATTATGCCTACGTAAGGCTTCTTCTAACAAATCATGATTTGACACGAATGTAACGATTAGGTTGAACTTTAAAGATGGATTAGTGCTCTAACATTGAAGATATTTTACATTCTAGCTTCGAGTTTCATTTTTGTCACATAAAACAGTTTTTGGACTGCTGATTGGTGATACAGAATAGATAGATTCTAGACAGCCATGACGGCTTTTCAGTTGCTCGTTTGAAAATACGTTTTAAGTCTGAGACCGAGTTTAGATCTCCATTATTCCTTCTAAAATGGTTGAGTAATGTACCATATACAAATTCAAATCATTTTTGGACATTTTACAAACGATTTAATAACCAAAATGTACTCACTAACATTAGTTCGTGGAAATCAGGTTTTCCACGAAGTTTTATTCCTTATGGTAGGCAGACTTCGTGACCTTTCACCACGGGAAGTTAAAGCGTCACATAAATTGCTGACGTCACAACAATAAGTAGTCCCGATTCACATTCACTTTCACTTTCACCCGCTTTCGAAAGATCCCTAGTCTCTCACTTCATTTCGTTTCAGTCTCTTCTAGTTCTACATATCCCTTTCTTTGGGGCTCGCTTTTAACAGGCTGAGCAAATGACTGCCATCGTCTCACTAGAAGAGGAAGAGGGGAGAGGGAGAAAAAGGGGTGGGGGAGGGAAAGAGAACGATAAAGAGGAGAAGGAAGATGAGTGTGAGAAAGAGAAGA
This sequence comes from Oncomelania hupensis, assembly GCA_036898135.1. Taxonomy (NCBI): domain Eukaryota; kingdom Metazoa; phylum Mollusca; class Gastropoda; order Littorinimorpha; family Pomatiopsidae; genus Oncomelania; species Oncomelania hupensis. The sequence goes on along the minus strand of CM072511.1, from coordinate 122,088,614 downwards.
AAGAAGAAGAAGAAGAAGAAGAAGAAGAAGAAGAAGAAGAAGAAGAAGAAGAAGAAGAAGAAGAGGTGGAGAAGACATCAATCGAGCACGTGTCCAAGTCTTTTGGCAAACTTTGACAACCGTTTTCTTTCTTTCTTTGCCTGAAGACCACAGAACTGCCCTGAATCTGCAGCGCCGAATTTAAGAGCAGTCAAACATGACTGAGGGACGAAAGCACGGACACAGGCATCACACTCACACATACACACACACCCACACCCACCCTCACACACACACACACACACACGCAAACCCTCACACACACGTGGAATAATACTGAGTGTTTTCAATGAAGTCTGCCGTCGCTTAAAGGACTTCCAGGCGCAAGCGGAAGACGACGAGGGCGCTAGGGGTCCTTAAGACGTGAACAAGGCTTCAGATTGTCGACAATGGGGTCAAGGATTCGAATAGGTTGGCATAAAAAAAGAAAATTCGGTGAACTGTATGAGACAGTTTGAGAAAATTATTTTATGTAATAACATCATGTAGTCTACGCACGCATTTCTAACACTTTAGTGGACACAAACTTTGGAATAAAGAACGATGATGCAGATATGTAGATAGAGCACGCTTTCACAAACGCACGAACACAAATGCGCACACACATTGGGATTCAGATTTTCATCCCTCTTTAAATGTACATGCAAATTTGCCGTTCGGATGTACGTTTTGCTCAATACTTATATAACTTATACATCTCCCACACTTTTAACCTTGAAAATAAAGAAGTACATGTGGCAGCGAGGTTTAACAAGAACGTCTGCAGATGCCTGGGGCCATGTGCGGAAGTGAGGTGTTACGTGTGTAATGTGGCTTGGGAAAATGCAGATCTTTATTCTAATTAAAGGATTGTTCTTATATGGCGCACTTCAGCTCCAGCTCAGAGAAGTATTCAAGGCGTTGACTTCAAGATTCGATGTATATACTATTGAACAAGATCGACCTTTTGGGGATTTTCCTAGCGATTTCAAAGTCTTACAATTTACTAGTAAATAATAATAATAATAATAATAATAATAATAATAATAATAATAATAATAATAATAATAATAATAATAATAATAATAATAATAATAAACAGTCTTTCGCATACTGTGTACAATATTTGCTGTAATCTTTGGGTGTTGGAATGTAGACAGGAGGTTGCTGGGGTTTCCATTCATGCCGTTCCTCAAGACACATCCGCATTAATGATGTTTTTTCGTGATTATTGATGAAAGCACACAGCATGTGCTCACCTAGTTCGTCTGGACCTCTCCTCTTTCTTTTTTTGCTGCTGAGTAGCAGAATTTCTGGAAGTGGGACAGCAAAGAATAGGGGAGGGGAATGACAAACGGGAGAGTTGAAAAAGATGAGAAAATAATGATTCAGATTAACGGGGTGGGGGGGGAGGGGAGGGTAGGCGTGGTGGAGGGAGGAAGAGACGGTTTCTTAAATATATGCAGTACTACTACAGCCGAGTGTCTTGCAGTGCCTTATGTATATGTAAATTTCCAGTTTAGACGAGAAGAAGAAAAAAAGGCTACACGATTCCTTGAGGTAGGAGGAGTAAAGGGGTGGGGGAGGGGGGGAAGGGCATGTCTATGTTTCCATAGCTTCCATGTTTTCAAGATTTTTTGTTCTCACAGCTGTGTGATCCTGCTACAACTGTATGTGTGAGCTCAGCGCTTTAGGAACATTGAGCTGGGGGAAATCCGGGCTATGAGAACTTTAGCTGTGAAAACATGGCGCTGTGGGAACACAGAATTGTGAACATAGAATAGATTTCTAAGAACGTCTATACATGTAGAGCTGTGGAAATATAGAGTTGTGGGAACACGGGTTTGCGGGATCATAGGGTTGAATTCGGTTCCGTTCTTCTATATAATGCTGCTACAGAGGAGTGTCTTCACATTTCCGGAGTGTCTTCTACTATACATACATTTCAGCATGCTGTGTGCGGATGCACGCCGTTTCTACATGCACTTTTGAAGCTATGTCCCTTTCCCGATTAGCAAAGGAAACACTACATTCGAGGAACGGGTCGCGTGGACACTTGTTAAGATTGTTTGGTTTAGACAACTTCATAGAGGTGCAAGAAATGTGCCAAGCAATCTATCGAAGAACTAGAGATTGAATGAATCTTAGGGTGTTAGAGAGAGGGAGGGGGATGGAGAGATGGAGAAAGAGGGGGAGAGATAGAAAGAAAGAAAGAGAGAGAGAGAGAAAGAGAGAGAGAGAGATGGCCAGTTTTGGCGTATGTCGTATGCCTGCGCTAAGCATTAGGCTACGTGAACGGCCTATCTATCTATCTATCTATCTATCTATCTATCTATCTATCTATCTATCTATCTATCTATCTATCTATCTATCTATCTATCTATCTATCTATCTATCTATCTATCTATCTATCTATCTATCTATCTATCTATCTATCTATCTATCTATCTATCTATCTATCTATCTATCTATCTATCTATCTATCTATCTATCTATCTATCTATCTATCTATCTATCTATCTATCTATCTATCTATCTATCTATCTATCTATCTATCTATCTATCTATCTATCTATCTATCTATCTATCTATCTATCTATCTATCTATCTATCTATCTATCTATCTATCTATCTATCTATCTATCTATCTATCTATCTATCTATCTATCTATCTATCTATCTATCTATCTATCTATCTATCTATCTATCTATCTATCTATCTATCTATCTATCTATCAGTATATATTAAGGAGAGTGGAATCGGACATTTGCTTTCTATTTTAATCATTAATGGGACTTTTTTTCTCACCTAACCACAATAATGGGATTTTTCTACCACAATAAAATGCGGTGACATTTTCACATTGGTATCGTTAAAAGTTGAAAGAACACCCACCGAGTACCAGCGGAAACTCCAATCCTGGAACACATCTACAAGGGACTAAGAGTAAAGTGCATCTTCTTGTTACATGTTTAAGAGGATTACCGAGTCAGTGCAGACAGCAAACTATTAGAGATATAATGTCTGACTCCTCCCTCTCCCCCACTCCCTCTGTTACATGGTTAAGAGGATTACTGAGTCAGTGCAGGCAGCAAACTCAATGCACATTATCCCACCGACCATTGCTGGCCATTTGTAAAAAGAGGACCTGTTTACCCTGCACAATTTTTGCTTTTGCTTGTTTAGTCAGTGTAGACTTAGTAGGTAACTGTTGGTCTGTAGCAGACGACAGAAGTGATCATGCGTAACACAGTTGTAGCTTAATGCAAGCACAGTGCGTGACATTATCGCAGCCTACGATGGTGTTTCGAATTTTACAGCCACTCAGAGTTGTTTCAGCCAATGAGAACACAGCCAGGTTAGTTAGAACCGGTTCTGGGTGATTCAAGCTAAGAGATATAAATTCAGGCGAGTTTGAAACGCTGAGTTATGTGTAATCGGAGTAGGTAGTTTCCTCTCTGAAAATCCTTACCGGGAAGAGAGGGGACTATAGACTGATTTTTAAAAAAAAAAAAAACGCTGAGCAGTACACAGTACACTCAAGCAGAAATCTCTCTCCTGAGAAGATTAGACAGCAGTACTTGTTGAATATTCGAATTCAATCAAGTAGCCACGGCCTGACATTGTTAAACAGGTAAATGAACATACTTCTGTTTCATCGTGATGTATTTATATTATTGTGGAATTATGTTTGTGGAATTTGCTATGCATAGAATTGAATTGTTAAGCCCACGTTGCGTGTCCACGTGGCGAAGACGACCGGCCGACGCCATGTTGTATTATGTACGGATCCACTGTTGTTGAACCTATATGTATGCTTACAGACCAGTGGCTGTACCAGAGAATGTTTATAATATTATTATTTCTTTATGTGTATAGTTAGCCATGATTTATATTTGTATATGTATAGGAAATTAGAGTGGAGATTCCAGTGGACCGCAGACTTAGCAGAATGTTCATCGCTTAGGTATAGAGATGTGGAGCTATCACTGAGGGCTACTTTGGCCTTCAGTGAGACGCTCTGCACAGACCTATTATGCAGGGTTGTGCAGAATTTCGTCTCATATGTTACAGACGAGCAGGCGTTATATCAAAAACCAGTCATCGCTGAAGGTTGGATGCCGAGGCATCTCCAGCATTGTGCGCAGATAGCCCAACCGTCGAACCACAAAGTCAAAGACTCCACGACAACACAGAGTGTCCCAGAAGCGACCTCAACGCAGTGCTTCAACCACGCAGTTAAGTGCCACGAGAAACAGTGCACTAAAACTCTGTATAAACAGGACCACAGTAGTCCACTCTTAAAGAATTCTGACCATTAGGGCAGAAAGTATCCAGTGCCCTATGATGAAAAAGTAGCTGCCTAGATTATCAGCGAGCGAACCATTCGCATTGACAATTGAACTTTTAAGCTAGTTTCGTACTTCGAATATCGTGTATAGAGTAGAGGAAATAAATGTGTGATTTTTACTGTTATCAAGTGGCTGGACTACATGATTCATAGCCGTGTGAAAGCTAGTGTGACAGTGATCTTTTACCATTTTTCTATCTATCTCTGTACCCCAGCCTAAACACAGACCGAGCTAAACAAATAAATGTATTAAGTGAAGTCAAAGGGAGATAACTAGCGATCCCCATCGACTAAGACGAGTGGGTAATAGCAGTCCATTATGCAGAGCCCAGCAACAATAAAAACCCCGTCACACCATTGTTGATTACTGTTGGGTTCCATCACATTGTAGAATTCATTAGAATGAAGTGTTTGGCAAGTTAGCCAAAGAGGGAGCGCTAAGATCATTAGATTCTATTTCTGTCAACAATTTGAGTATGTGTTATTCTGAAGTGCATTCTTTATTTTAAAAAAAAAAAAAGCAGTATGTCAAGATACTAACATTAAAAAGGTTATTATTCCGAACTGTTCACGACAGTTGTCAGAATTAATATACAAGTTAAGAATGAACGCATGGAATACAAACTATTCCGCAGATATTCAGTGTGTGTGTTGAAAAATATATAAGTTCACCATATTTTATTTGAATATCCAGTTTTAAATGAACTGTATGAAAACCAAGGACATCATTTGACTGAATATGGGCATTTTTTAGATGATGTATTACATCATTCACTAATAACAGCAGTTGTGAAAACTATTGCAATTACGCCTATTGGTAGACTTTTATAGTTTGGTGTTAAACCCCTCTTCCCCTTTCGTTCAATTTTTTAATACGGTTTCTTCATTGTGATTTGACTGATATTGTTGTTGTTATTAATTAATGTCTAATATAATCTGAATGTGTGAATAGACAATAAGTAAAATATTGATTGATATCCCGCCGACCATCGGAACTCGTCTAAGCTTGTGTTGGGCTTTTGTCTGACCATCTGTCTGTTAGACTAACCTTGTGTTGGTCTTATGTTTGTCTGTCAGTCTTAATTAAATAATTAAAGCCGATGAGCCTTGAGAAAGACTAGCCTTTTCAGATTCAGATTCAGATGTTTATTGCGGAGTGACTTACAAAGCACAAGGAGTACATTTCGAGTCTAAATCCTTTGTTCTACTTAACGAAAAAATATTCCCCCTCTCTCATTCTCTCTCTCTTTTTCTCTCTCTCCCTCTATCTCTGTCCCCCTATCTATGCGTCTCTCTGTCTGTTTGTCTCTCTACCTCTTTCTCTATATATCTCTCTCTTTATCTGTCTGTCTATCTCTCTCTCGCTCGCTCTCTCTCTCACACACAAACACACACACATACACATTGATTATGCATCAACAATATGGGACGGCTGCAGTGAAAAAATTAATTCTATTCATCACAGAGCTGCAAAATTAGTTATCCCCAACGCTTCCATCACAACTGATTCAAAATTAAAAATAGCTGGCATGCTCCCTCTTAACAAACACCTAAATTACAATAAAGCCGTTTTAATGTATAAAATAATTAACAATAGAGCTTTTGCTTATTTAAAAGCACTTTTTAGCAAGTCATCATCTCGTTATTCATCTTCACGACATTATTTAACATTTCCAGGACCACTCTTAGACATATTTATAACATCTCTGTCCTATTCTGGTCCAAGTGTGTGGAATCCTCTACCAGAAGAGGTAAAACAAAGTAAATCATTACCATCTTTTAAAACAAGGCTCCATAAATATTTAAGCTCCCTTTGCTCTTAATATTTAAGATGATTGTATACCTCTTTGTTCTTCCCTACCCTGCCAAAATTTAAGTTACTAAGAATGTATGAATTTACATGTGTGTGTGTGTGTGCGTGTGTGTGTGCTTGTGTGTGCGGAGGGAGGAGGAGATGGATGGGGAGGGGAAGAAGGGTAAGAGTATGTGTATTAAAATGCATTAATTTGCTTAGTGATTTGTTACTGAAGTTGAGGAATATGTTTGTGTCAAATTATTTTATGTTATTTATTTTGTTTGTTTTGCATTATTAAGGACTAGATGTGAGACAGGTCCAAAGGACCTAATGCTATTATCCTATTAAAGGTTTCGACTTCGACTTCTCTCGTAACTCTGTAGCATCAGCTGAACGAATTTTAACAGTTAAAATGAGTTATATAACTTTTGTTGATTACCAGAAAGCCTTTGACACAGGTTATGCTTCCATACTTGATGAGTGTAATAATAATAATAATAATAATAATAATAATAATAATAATAATAATAATAATAATAATAATAATAATAATAGCCTATCCTATCCCGTCACTCAAAGGTCATTGGGGCACTACTGATCGTTTAACCAGCGTACACCATCTTTCTCTGTTATCCGCAACCCTCAAGGCTTCGTTCAGTTTCAGACCAGTCCATTCTCCAATGTTGTCCTCCCACCTCTTTTTCTGGCTCTCTATCATTCTGCCTCCTTGCACCGTGCTTTGCAGGTTGGTTTTTGCAAGACCTGATGCTCTGGTGACGTGGCCATACCATAAGAGTTTCAGTTTCTTCACCACTGTGAGCATTTCATCATGTTGTCCAATGGCTTGTGTGATGGTCTGTCAGACTTCGTTGTTGGTGATGTTCTGGGTTATGGATGGAGGAAATGCCCAAAAGTCTTCTGTTTATGAACCTCTTCTCCATGCTTTGTATTCTTCGTTGTAGATCTGCTGTGATGGTCCATGTTTCGCAAGAGTATAGAAAGATGGAGATGACCTTGGAATGTAGACTGATGGTCTTGTCTTTCCAAATGGGCTTCAACCTTGTCAGTGCAGCAGTTGTTTGTGCGATCCTGGAGAGGAATTCCTGTCGGGACGCATTATCTGATACAATGGATCCAAAATATTTCAAGCTATGCACTGTGTTGAGGGATTGGCCTTGGACTTTGATGTCCATGTTGATGCCTTTGGTGTTGTTGGTCATCATTTTGGTCTTCTCTGCACTTATTTCCATTCCATAGGCTCTGGAGATGGTGTCAAGCCTCTGTACAAGCTGTTCAAGTTCTTGTTCCTCTCCAGCCAGTCCATCAATGTCATCCGCAAAAAGGAGGTTGGAGACTGCTCTACCCCCTATGCTGGCTGTGCCTACGTGGTATGCAAGGGCATCTGACTTGATGCGCTCTAGGAAGATGTTATAGAGTGTTGGAGAGAGTAGGCATCCTTGACGCACACCGATTGTTGTTCTAAACCAGTTCCCGATGGCGCTGTTGTGAAGGACTACACTGGTAGCCTTGTCATACATTGGTACTTCGCCTTGCCCTGAATCTTGCTTGTTCTTTAGCTATGATTTGTTCAGCTTGGGGTTTCAACCTTTTGAGTATTATTTTCAGGAGGACCTTGCTGGGATGGCTGATGAGGCTGATGGTTCGGTAATTTTCAAATTCCTGGAGGTTACCCTTTTTTGAAAGAGTGATGACAAGTGACTGATAATAATAATAACAACAACACACCAGTGACAACAACAACAATTCATCAGTGATTCACGATGCATGATCGATCGACTGGTGCCTGTAGCAACAACTGCGCCATACACATTCAAATCATGGAATTCCGTGAGTCGGATATCCGTAAAGATAAACGTCATGCAGTGTAGACGAGCGATTCCCCCTTCATCACTCATTGCCATTGCATTCCTCTCTCCCGCCCCCTTTTGTATTTCCAATCACCCTACTCCACACCCAGTTTTAAAGCCTCGAAAGACTAAATACGCAGAGAGAATAAACGCGTGTGAAATTTTTATTTTAAAGGATGCAGGCTGGATTTACTACTACTACTACTACTAGGCCTACTACTACTAGGCCTACTACTACTACTACTACTACTACTACTACTACTACTACCTACTACTACTATTACTACTACTACTACCACCATTAAGAAGAAGAAGAAGATAAAGAGGAATGGATGGATGCTAAATACGCACCTTTTCCATAAATTACCAATCAGGCTCAAAGCGCGGTGATCTGTACCAGCGTACACTCTTACATACACTCACTCAAACATGTGGCACAAAGATGGCAGGAAGATCGCTATTAGAAGACGGAAAGGACATCGAAATTTATTTCTACATTTCAGATTGACTGCATCAAATACCATTATTGAATTTATTTATTTATTTATTTATTTATTTGTTTGTCTTTTCCATTGAAATGATAAGACAATGAAACCACACACACAAACGCTCGCGCGCACTCACACACACACACACATCTATTAAAACTACACAATGATGAGTGTGACAGCTACGCGTATGGTAGAGGGAAGATCCTCACCATGCAGCCGTAGCAAGCTCACACATATACACCTATAGGTTTACAATCAAACCACCTCAAAGAAACTGTACCATTATTGAAGGGAGAGAGGAAACCGGAATACCCAGAAAAAAGCCCTCTGTGACCTGAATAGCCTCGTGCCTAAGTCACTTAAGTTCGTCCCTTGCGGGAATCGAACCCGCCGCCTTCGGCATAGGAAACCGGCGACTAATCCACTGCGCCACGAGGAAATTTCTATATTCTTGTTGATTATATCATGGACCATGCCAGATCCGCTCTCGCAAGCATGCACAGCCAGGCGGTCCCATCAGCTGGGTCTTTAAACAAAGACCAAATCCTCAGCTGAGTCTCTATTGCTATTTTATTTTGCTATAATTATAAAAAAAACAACACTATTCGTGTAAAGATTGCAGGCAGTGGAATTCCATGGATTTGGGTGTGTGGTGGGGTGGGATGTTGATGGGGTGCGGGTTTGATGTGTGTATGTTTGTGTGTGTTCGCCTGTCTTCTGTCTGCTTGTCTGTCTGTCTGTGTGATGGATAAAGATTCTTGACTTTACAAGTGGTCGAAGCTGAGATTGGGCAAAAACAATGCCGGGAGCGCGGAAGCATAATTATAGCACGGGCTTAGTTTGGTTTTGGATAGCATCAACGATACGAGCATAAGAAGCGAAGCAGCAGATATAACAAACAAGCAAAAAAATATAAGAACAACAACGAAGAATTAAAGAGCAAATTGAGAAGAAGAACATTGAGGTTTAACGTCTACACCCACCATTGGCGATATGGCAGACGGGTATAACCATCCCAGGGAAAGAGGGGTAGGGACCTGAATCAACACTGAACCACCAAAGCAATCATACTGTTAAAATGGACAGTAAAAATGGCCACATTTTATATCGCCCACCACGGGATTCGAACCTGGGTCATCGGTGTGCCAGGCGAACGCTCTACCAATTGAGCTACGGCGGTGGGCGCAAATTGAGAGAGAGAGAGAGAGAGAGAGAGAGAGAGAGAGAGAGAGAGAGAGAGAGAGAGAATTAAAATTAGAATTAGAATTTATTTTATTTTCAAGAAAGGCCAACGCCCGTTATGGAACGGGGGCGTTTACAAAAACAAACAATACTACAAGTTACAAATATTACGCACACAAAGTCAGATATGTACACGATCATTACAAACAATCATGAGCGAGCTAGCATGATCTAGTCGCCTTAAGCTTTATACAAATCTATTGCCAAATTACACAGAGTGTTCACGTTCCTTGATGCTAACAAGTTTAAATTTCGATGGGTGTCTAAAGAACTTTGGAGGAATAAAATCGTGTCTTAAATCTTGAAGAGCCGAGCAACACAGTACAAAGTGAACTTCATCTTCTACAGAAGACGTACATAAACGACACACATTATTCACAATGATAGTACTGTATCTATGAGAATGTATAGCAATGCTGGATACGCCAATTCTAAATTTTAAAAGAGCCTTCAAGATACATTTCTTCTACAAACGTTGTTTTAAGTGTGCGATAAGCCTCAAACCTGTCACTAGTTTGAAAATGGTTATTCCAGTCTTGCCAACGGCAGTCAATGATTCTCTGTTTGAAACAAGAAAAAAAAGACTTTACACATTCAACACCCTGATATAGCCAGACATAATGAAAGCCATAATGACTCAGACTTAATATAATATTTGTTGCCCATGTGCTTTTACCTTTGTTATCTAAGTTTTGCAACATCACATATGCTTTATAAGGCAGTCTGTCCGTATTCATTCTAGTTAATTTTAGCCAAAAGCTTATACAACGTACATAAGAATTTAAATAGATTGGGTAACGTCCAAATTCCCCTATACTAAATCATTGGGAGTGTCACGAACTGGCTAGTATTAACTCTGCTTGTTGACTGTTTAGCCATGTGTAGTCTTTGTAACAGTAGAGAAGTTAGACTATTACACAGCAGCAAGTAAATTACACAGCAGACCACACACAGCGAGCGAGCCACCCACATCGCAGTGAGTCAGCACTTGAGCTTTGAATCGGACCTTTTTAACCAATCAGAGCAGGCTCAGTGGGTAGAGCAGTTTTGACTGTGTCAGAGCCTAACACAGTTTGAATCAGTCGTGTGTGAGAAGAGGTAGAGTCAACATCTCCACAGCTAGAGAAAGCTCTACACTCATAGACCAGGAAGCAGGACTTAGAAATCTTAGAATTCTATCAAGTCATCACGGGCCTGAACTTGTCAAACAGGTAAATGAACACCCTTCTGTTTCATCGTGATATATTTGTATTATTGTTGAAATTATGTTTGTGGAATTTGCTATGCATAAATGTGAATTGTTAATCCGAATTTGCCGTACCACGTGGAAGAGCCGAGCACGAGGCGAAACACGACCGGTTGCGCCGCCATGTTGTATCCCGTACGGAACCACTGTTGTTTAACTTATATGTATGTTTGCAGACCAGTGGCTGTACCACTGAATGTTTATATTATTATTAATTCTGTATGTGTATAGTTAGACACGATTGATATTTATGTATGTATAGGAATTTAGAGTGAGATTCCAGTGGAACCCGGAAGTAGCAGAATGTTCGTCGCTTATGTATAGAGATGTGGAGCTATCACTGAGGGCTACTTGGCTTTCAGTGAGACGCTCTGCACAAACCGATTATTCAGGGTTGTGCAGAATTTCGTCTCTTATATTACAGACGAGCAGGCGAGCTATCCCGAGCTATCCTGTGTGCCCCACTCCACAGAAACGACTAGTTGGTCGAGGAACCTCTACCGCACAAGACGGAAAGAGATACCCTGAAGAAACACCCTGTCAGACCCCACAGCGTGGCAAGGGAACCCAACTACACAACGACACAGGTGGACCAGAAGCTACCTCACAGAAGGACTTCGAACACCCCACACATGAGTTAAGTGCATAAGGCGAAGGTGCACTTAAACTGATCATAACAGGACCACAGTAGTCCAACTCGTCAGAAACTGTCAAACGGACCACAGTAGTCCAAATCTACATGAAATATTATAGCAAGTGCCCGAGGAAGAAAAACAGCTGCCTAGACTAGACTATCAGCGATCGAACTATTAGCATTGAAAGAGACTTTTTAAGTTAGATTAGTACTTAGAGAATTTTGTATAGAGTAGAAGAAATAAATGTGTGATGTTAACTGTTATCAAGTGGCTGGACTACATATGATTCATAGCCGTGTGAAAGCTAGTGTGACAGTATTCTTTTACCATTTTTCTATCTATTTCTGTACCCCAACCTTAACACAGAACGAGCTAAACAAATAAATTTATTAAAGTAATTCATAGGGTGACGTACTAGCAGTTCCCACCGAATAAACGTGAGGGTCCATAATTCCATTGTGCAGAGCCCATAAACCCCACGTGACAGGGAGTACGTCTGTCAACACTAAGAAATCATTACAGAGCAAACAAATGCACTTTTTCCACAACTGTTGAATAAGTCAGACCCCATACTTCAGCCCCATATTGAACAATAGGTTGAACCTGTGCATCAATTTAATAGAAATATGGACAGACATTTTATTAAATTTAAATAGACTACTTAAAATACTTAATACAGCTCGTTTTGCTCTAGAAACCAGGTCATGACTAGCAAAATTAAAACTCAACTGAGAGAGAGAGAGAGAGAGAGAGAGAGAGAGAGAGAGAGAGAGAGAGAGAGAGAGAGAGAGAGAGAGAGATGTTTAACTGACATCGAGTGACTGACCATAATGGGTTGAAGAGACAAAAAAAAGCTTGCTTTTTTATTGCTTTAATAGTACAAACATTATACATTGTTATATATATAAATTGTTATATATATAAATAGATCGCACAAACAACTGCTGCCCTGGCGAGGTTGAAGCCCCTTTGGAGAGACAGGACCATCAGTCTACATTCCAAGATAAGACTGCTGCCCTCCCTTGTCGTCTCCATCTTCCTATATGCTTGCGAAACATGGACCCTCATAGCAGATCTACAACGAAGAAAACAAAGCATGGAGATGAGGTGCTACAGAAGACTTCTGGGCATTTCCTATACCCAGCACATCACTAACGACGAAGTCCGACAGACCATCACACAAGCCATTGGACAACACGATGACATGCTCACAGTGGTGCAAAAACGGAAACTCCGTTGGTATGGCCACGTCACCCGATCATCAGGTCTTGCAAAGACCATCCTGCAAGGCACAATGCAAGGAGGTAGAAGAAGAAGAAGAGGAGGACCGAAAAAGAGGTGGGAGGACAACATTCGAGAATGGACTGGTTTGACACTGAGCGAAACCATCAGGGTTGCTAAGGACAGGGAAAGATGGAGTACGCTGGTTAAACGATCATCTGTGGTTCCCCTACGACCTTCGAGTTACGGGTTAGGATAGGATAGGATAGGAATAGTACAAAACAGGTAAGGAATGCATATGCGAGTATGATTTTTTAATAATTTGAAGAAAAAAAAAAGAGTATAGAGCTGTGTCTACTGGAAACACTCTATATTACAATGTAATGGTACCAATTCTGATAATGGAATGTCCACTGGAAAGTAAGCTGGACAATAACACGGCAGACCCTGAGACAGGCAGCCAGACGGATAACAACAGTCACAAACAGTTGTGGTCGTGAATCTGAGTCACGGTCTGCTGCATTATGATTGTGATCTCTTGTCTAAATAACTCCATATGTAATATGTACTCGTTGGAAGTTCTTGAAAAGGGAGGCGTGGGGGTCAGTACCGTACGTATTCACACATCCACCCACCATTAATTTTGTGTTTTCCTTTCAAAACGTCCTTCCATTAATGTAACCACCATCTACCCACTCCGCTCCAGCTCCCCAAACCCGCCACTATCGTTCTTGATCACCGCACGGATTATCTGGATACCCGTAGTGTCTCTCTGATCATTCATTCTTACAATCATTACGTTGTGTACGCGCGTCTCGGGCGACGAGGGTTCGAATCCTGATTTCAGCAAACTCTTTTGTGATTGCTGGATAGTAGTGGCCAGCGCTTTGAGAAGCTCTCTGAGCTTATAAGTGCGCTATATAAGAGTAATATCTTTTTTTTTAAATTTCCATTATCTTTCTTCAAACTATCAGATGTAATTTCCTCGACGGTATATTCCTCTCACTCACCACCCTCCCCTCTCTCCCCTCCCCCACACACCTCTTCTACACGTAACGTGCAGTGGCCATGACATGAACATCGTCACAAGAGTGTAAATTGTTCGTTACTGGAACGGTATTGCCTTTGACGATGATGAAATAATAATGTTTATGATGAACGTTTGTGGTAAATGTCTGTGTACACTGTGTGTTGCAGGTTCTTTGTGCTCGGCATGCAACATCCCACCACTGCTGTTCGACGTCTTTTTCTGGCTGGGCTACTGTAACTCGCTCATGAATCCCGTCATCTACGCCTGTTCGTCCAGGGAGTTCCAGTTCGCCTTCAAGCGCATCCTCCACTGCCAGTTCCGCAGACGTCCCCGGGTGTTCCTGACCGACCAGGACTCCAGTTCTTGCCACGATTTTAACCAGGTGGAGGGCAACTGTCAGGGCCATGGAACTGGGGGTGGAGGACTAAAAGCGGGGAGCGGTAGCATGAAGGCGCTGAAGATCGGCAAGAAGTGCAAAGGCCTCGGATGTCGTGGCGGTAGCAGCAAGAAGAATCGCAAGGACAAGTTCATCAGGACGTTCAGAAGTACCAAGTTCGCCTCTTTCAGACAGAGCGCCAACTCCCCTGGCGCCGACTGTCTCAGTGTGGGGAACGGGGGAGGAGGTGTCAGAAGCGGGAAGGGCAGGAGCGGGGTGGGGCTAGGCCGTCCTATCAGTCTTCGCAGCTTCACCGCTACCCCGACCCCCACGCAAGTCTCGTCCACGGCCTGTTCAGGAGAGGACCTGCATATGACGGAACTGGACACGCCATCCACCGTGGGTTCCGACCACAGCCACAGCCTGCGCGCTCTTAGCAAGAAGATAGGAGACGAGATGCGCTGCAGCAGTTCCGTTTCTTCTGATCACGTGACGAACGTTGAGAATGGCGATTGGTCACCTGGTAGCGGTTGCCAAGGCAATGGAGGATTACAGGTGACTGGAGAACTAAGGAGAAACGGTAGCAGCGTTAGCAACGAAGTAGAAGATTTATTTGAAGACTTGAAGAAAGAGTGTTCGTACGTCCCTAACTGTGATAGTAGATAACAAACTACACATCATTTCAACAACAAAAAAGACAGTGATGGACGACTGTATGAACGTGTCTCTCTACTTGCAGGCTACAATGAATACTCGAAGTATTTAAAGTGACAACATTAAGACAATGTGGTTATAAGTTACGAGTTCCCGTGGTTCGATGACATTGTAAGAAAAATATCAAATTCTTCGTGTTTTACTATGATCCTAAGGAACAGTATAAGATTACCATTTTAATCGTGTGTGTGTGTGTGTGTGTGTGTGTGTAAACTGTGTGTGTGCGCGTGGATGTGTATATAATTATGTGAGTGCGTGTGGTGGCTAGGTGTAGGTGAGCGCGCCTGTGTGTATACGTGTGCCTGTGCGCTAACGAACGTGTGTGTCTTAAAATTTAAATGTATCAACATGCGTGTACATTTTATTTAAAGCCTATATGGTCATTATAATAATAATCTACATAGAGCGCTTTAGATCGTCAATTTGATTTTGATGATGATGATGATGATGATGATGATGATGATGATGATGATGATGATGATGATGATGATGATGATGATGATGATGATGATGGGAAACGATGTTTAATGCATATTTGAGAAGTAGCATTAATGAACATGTCGAAACGCGCGCAAGTCAAAGCTCTCCCGAAGTAACTCATCATTAATGATCAGAAGCCATTACTGATGTCTTACTATTCTGACTACGCATGCATTACATTGCCCGAATTCTCTAAAGATCCTGAAACTCACGTCCTAGATGAGTACCAGATACAAACACACATTCTGCAAGCAATACATCATATTCTCTCTCTTCCTTGGTTGCGCCGCTCTGCGGCTACCGCACATTGGCTGTTGGCTACCTGAGTTTCGCCCACATGGGGGACAAATAATATTATCGAAAGTCAAAATATCCTAACTATTTAATTTTGTCGGATTTTCTTGGCCAGTTAGTTATTCATTGCTTATACAAGGTCCAGCGGACTGCAAAGAGCCGAATCAGGACCACAAAATCAAGACCACAACTTGGTTGAAAGAGGACTCATCCCAGATCAATATAAAAGATCTGCTGAAACCACCTTAATGGTAACACTGAAGGCGCTTCCCAGCCGGTCACTTTACCATAAAAGCATCCCACGCCAGGGACGCTGAGGCTATACTCTAATTTATCGAACCTCGGTTTACAAAAACAAAATAGAATATAAACAACATTATAAAATATTAACAAAACACATAAATATAAAATGCCTACCGTGCTAACTAATAATATCATAGGAAGCCCTAGTGACCCTTTGGCAGCAGGCGTCCAATATTCCCAAGATGACCCAACGGACCGCATACATGAGGAATTTTGGAAGAGTTTTCAAGAAAAAAAAAGGTAGGTGACTGGACTAGCGAAGAAGATAGTATAGTATATTGATAGTAGAAATGAAAAAAAAAACACACAAGAAAGACAAAGACAGCAGGAATTTAAAGCACTAAATTTCCAGAAGACAGAAACCCCCGGCACCCTCACGGGGGGCTCTGGCTAGTAATCACAAGCTTGGGTCCTTATTATAGAACGGCAATTTGCAAGCACACTGAAGGTGGGCTAAATTGATAGTTTTGCTTAAAGGGCCCCAATTCGAAGGCTTTGTTTACTTTTGTCGAAAAAGGGTGTACCCTAAAATTCGCATTGTTGTTAGATTAAACAATGACAAAGTGGGCTTTCGTTGCTCAAACCAACCGCTACAGTTTGCATTTTCCATTTCGATTCTGACAGGGAGTGATTTCCCCTGTTTTAACGGTACAGCCGTGTGACCTTTGACCCTGTTTCTGAGTGAACCACTCGGCTTGAAGTGTACGGTGTATTTTTTTGGTATCTGGGTTATGTTATGTTATGTTATGTTTATCAGTTTATAGTCCCCTCTCTTCCCGTAAGGATTTTCAGAGAGGAGACTCTTTAGGGTAGGGTCTGGTTTTTATCAACCTAAAACTCAAAACCTTTCAAGCAATTGTTTTTACGGGTTCTTTCTCTTATCGGCTTTTGTAGATGCTATTTTTAGCTCTAGAATGTTGGCTAGCCCTTGCTTTTAATAGACCTAAAAATTACGGAATTTATTCAGTTTAAAGATAGCTACACTTTCGAAAGAGTTTTGTTTTTTGTTTTTTGTAAGCTTATTTTTTTTTGTGGGGCAACACTCACTTTTCATAGCTTCAAATATTTAGGAGCCATTGTATCAGACAATGGGTCCCGACAGGAAGTCCTCTCCAGGATCGCACAAACAACTGCTGCCCTGGCGAGGTTGAAGCCTAATTTGGAAAGACGGGACCATCAGTCTACATTCCAAGGTAAGGCTGCTGCGCTCCATTGTCATCTCTATCTTCCTATATGCTTGCGAAACATGGACCCTCACAGCAGATCTCCAACGAAGAATACAAAGCATGGAGATGAGGTGCTGCAGAAGACTTCTGGGCATTTCCTATACCCAGCACATCACCAACGACGAAGTCCGACAGACCATCACACAAGCCATTGGACAACACGATGACCTGCTCACAGTGGTGAAAAAACGGAAACTCTGATGGTATGGCCACGTCACCAGATCATCAGGTCTTGCAAAGACCATCCTGCAAGGAACAGTGCAAGGAGGTAGAAGAAGAGGAGGACCGAAAAAGAGGTGGGAGGACAACATTCGAGAATGGACTGGTTTGACACTGAGCGAAACCATCAGGGTTGCTGAGGACAGAGAAAGATGGAGTACGCTGGTTAAACGATCATCTGTGGTGCCCCTACGACCTCCGAGTTATGGGATAGGATAGGATGGGATAGAATAGGATAGGAACACTCACTGTGAATATTAAAAAGATCTGTCGAAGGGGGCGTGGTCAAAGAGGGTCCCTTTAAGTTAAATTGAAATACCGCTTGTTATCAGATACCGCATGCCCTATTGTTCTTTGCAATTTTGTTTAAATACAAAAGATCGATTAGATTTTAATGTTTGATGTTCCAAGCCGTTTCATCGTTTGAATATACTTGAGCTTCATTGTAAAATACACGTATATGTTTAAAAGCTATAAAATGTGAATACCAAACGCTATTGTAAAAATGGAGTAAAATGAAAGGAAAAAAAAAACTGTATAGAAAATGTTAAAATAAGATACTGGCGATTGTTCTGAATCACAATATGAAATGTCCATGTGATTACTATGTATGTTGTTGCTCTAACAATGTGATGCTGTTGCTTCGGAAAATAATAAATATAAATGACAATGGTAAAACAGAAAATGTCTAAAATCATTGCTTGCGAGTTCTTCTTTTGTTCCTATTGTAAAACGCCAAAATTATTGTTGGCGGTTTTGTTGCGTGTTTCTTTGTTCTTCTCAATCTTCGCACCGGTTCGTCTTCATTGTTGTATAAATTTGTCTTTGTTCAAGCGTCAATAAATCAAATCAAAGTAAAGGCAAAGAACGTTTAAGAATGGGTGAAAAAAATGATTTAAAATATAAAAAGAAGAAGATAGCAAGTATATAAGGAATGACAGCTGCTGCTGCTGCTAAAATAAATATGAAAACAATGGTACCTCTGATATCTCACACATGCGTAATTTCATCAATATGAATGAACATCCAAGTAAGCTTATTTTTACATCGGTCATGTAATCATTTGAAAACCAGTTTATTCCAGTTTTAGATTAGAGTAAGAGGTCGGTTTTTTTTTTTTTCAAACAGGAATACTAGATTGTATTAACTTATTTATTTATTTATTATTTATTTATTTATTTATTTATTTATTTAATTTAATCGTTCTTATATAGCGCTTTTCCAGCTCAAGAGCTGCTCAAGGCGCTGGCCGATACAGGATCTAACTCAAGCCGCCCGAGACGCCCACCCGCAGCCTTTGGGCGCATGGTCTGACGCCCGGAAAACTGAGCACAATCCTGGGCAGCCAGGGATGGGGGAGAAGGACCTAGGTGCATGCTGGGTGTTTTCTTGTCACCGGCACTCACCCGTCTAGGACATGAGCGTCAGGATCTTTAAAGTCCGTTATGATGGAATGTATGCGACACAGACTAGACCTCGGTTTATACTCTCATCCATTTGACACGGGTTTTTTTCCCCCGCTAATAGGCACACAAAAATATGTGAATCTATATAATCTAATAATCATCTATTGCCGTGAATTTTATTTTATAATGATTTTATTTAATTGTTTTTTGTTTAATGTTTTGGCACTTGTATTAAGGTAAATTACCCTCCCAGGACGCGAACTTGTTTTTTCCAACCTAGTTCCAGTCACTTTCCCGAAAAAGGCAATTACCGAAGTCGAACGAAGCTCTCCGAGTCGAGCAGAGCTATCCGATGTTTTACGAACGAATGCTGGCAGGACTACGTGAAACCACAGGCTGGGAATTCTCGTCTTTCGTAGGCCTCAATTACATACTATACTACGTACGTATTTAGGAGTTTACAAAGACAAAAGAAAAGACTTCAGAGCCTGTGGTGAAACATCCGTGCATAAAAATAGCCGCTGCTAGATCTAATTCTATTTCGATCTGCACAGCTTCAAGCTCAAGCCGAGATTTGCATTTTGAAGCAGTTAGTATTATTATTATTTTATGATGAATAATATACTGACACAATTAGTAATAAGGAGTAAAAGTAATACATAACACATGAAGCACACATACAACGATTTCACATCTATATCAACAATAAAACCATGACAAAACTTCAATGCGCTATGGATACGTTGATGTCACTTCAGCACCACAAGGCAAAGCAAGTTTATAATGGTCTCAAAATTTGTTTTGTTTTGTTTTATTGTTGCTTTAGGTCCAGCGGACTCTTCCGAGCCAAATCAGGACCGGACAACCCCCGATCCGCATAAAAGATCTGCTGAAACAACCCCAGTGGGAAAATTGAATGCCCTCCACCGGCCAGTCACTTTACAATAAAGACATCCCACGCGGGGGACGGCTGAGGGTTGACCTCAACTACGCGAACACCCCGGTTACAAAAACAAAATAGAATACAAACATCATTATAAATCATCAACCAAACACATACATATAAAATGCCTATAGTGCTAAATAGTACAATCATAGGAAGCCCTAGTGACCACCCGGCAGAAAGCGTCCAACACTCCCAAGCTGATCCAACAGACCTCATACACAAACAAGGAGTCTTGTCCAGGAAGTTTTCAAGAAACAAGGTAGGTCATTGATCTAGCGAAGAAGAAGATAGTATAGCAGAGTGAAGGACAGAGCAGGAATAGGAAAGAGTAAATGAGGAAGACAGCGACAGTGGGAATTTAAAGCACTAAATTTCCATAAAGTGGGGATACTATTTATACTGAAAACCCCCGGCACTCCAACGGGGGTACTGTTGCCGCAGTGAAGCGTCTTGCCTATAAAGGAAAGACAGGTTTTCAACTGTGGCTTTCACTGTTCCCTTTATAGGTTTGAACAATCTACAGTGGCAAGATTGCTCATGACCCCAAGGGGTAATGGTCTCAAAAAACAGTGCCATTTTTATTGCAAGCACCAAAGCAATTATTTATTTAACTAATATTATTCTTTTTAACTGATACAGTACATTTGTTATGTGTATTTCAATGATATGTATTTTAATGAGAAACACGTATTAAAAACATGTTGCGTGGCGGGCGGAAATTTCTATAAATCATCTGAAAACTTTGGTAAATCTATAAGAAAAAATAACCAGTAACACTATCTGAATATTTCGGGTTACACCCAACTTCAGCAAAAACAAACAAAACGTCACTGACCATATTTACACCATTGAGCACGCACAGCAGCACACTATTCTTTTTTCTTTTTTTTTTAAGTAGGAATAATAATAATAATAATAATAATAATAATAATAATAATAATAATAATAATAATAATAATAATAATAAAAAGAAACAAATAATAATAATAGAAATAATAATAATAATAATAATAATAATAATAATAATAATAATAATAATAATAATAATAATAATAATAATAATTACACACAAACAAAACAAATAAATAAATTAAAGATTTAACTAAATAACTATACTACTACTACTACTACTACTACTACTACTACTACTACTACTACTACTACTACTACTACTACTACATGGTCCTGATTTGGCTCGGAAGAGTCCGCTGGACCTAAAGCAATAATCTTGTATTGTATTGTACTACTACTACTACTACTACTACTTGCGAAGTTGTGGTCTCGATTTTGTGGTCCTGATTCGGCTCTTTGCAGTCCGCTGGACTCTGTAAGCAATGAATAACTAATAAGGTTTTAATTTAACTCTGATCTCGAGTTGTCTTGATTTTGTGGTTCTGATTCGGCTCTTTGCAGTCCGCTGGACCCTGTAAGCAATGAATAACTAACTATTAATTTAACTCTGATCTCGAGTTATAAAAAAAAAATTCGCTTAGCCTACTCGTCCTTCTCCGGAAATTTCAAGATTCGAATATTATAAAGTATAGGCCTAAATATTATTAATTAGAATAGATATAGTTTATACATTTATTTACGTATAAAACAAACAATACAGGTCTAATAATTATATTCAGCTAGTGAGCTTCTTCGCTGCGCGGAGACTGACTTATAATATAATAATGTAGATTAAGCCTATGTATACTGTATAACAGTGTCTACTTGGTTCTAGGCAGGAAATGGGCAATGCTATTATTAGCCTTTACTGCTGAGAACTAACAAAATGCAAATCAAGGAACGCAACTGTCGCGAAACGAAACGCTCGCGAGTATTTTTATTTTTCCAAGTGCAAATTGTTTTATAGAGTGCCTGTGCTAGATTTAAAAATATGACGTCAATTTTGCTGCGTGTCAATCGCCATTTTTTTTATTCCTGGAAAAGAATAAAATGGACGATTTTTATCGATGATTCTTTTGTGTGAAAGTTTGTGATTAATGCCAATAATAAAATTTTAGGAAAAGCAAAGAGGTTGTGAGCTATTAATTTTACAAAATATAATATTTGAGGTGATAGGTCATTTGTTTGCGTTGGGAAATTTTCATTGGTTGTTTTAATGATAAAAGTATGGTAACCTTAGTAAAATGAAACAGAGGCGAAATCGGTTAGGAAAACTGTCAATCAGTTGGGAAAGAGATCTAGACTGGACAGGGAGGATTCTACCCAAGCTCCGAGGCAACTTATTCTGTGGGGTGCCAACGACAGTTTAGCTGGAGGCTGAATGATGTCAGATGTGGTTGGGCCAGGAAGATAGTTGTTCCTCGACGTTTGATCAGCTTTAGCTGAATTCTGACACCGTAGGGTAAATATTTAGATTTTTCTTCATTCAAGATGATTTCCCAAGAAGATTGATACGTGTGATGATTTGTTCATTGAATATATGTATTTTTCAGAGGAGAAAAATAGTTTGTTCATTGGATGCATTTGTTTTCCAGAGGAGAAAGATAGTTTGTTTGTTTGAATGCATTTCTTTTCCAGAGAAAGATAGTTGGTTCGTCTGAATGCAGTTGGTTTTTCAGGGGACTGATGTGTTGATTAATCGTAACATGTTTTTCCAAGCAGAGCCGGACCTGAAGGAGTTTAAGTTTGTATGGAAATAATTTTCATGCAAATATCTAAGACTAGTTTTGTTCGGCAGGTGTTTTTATTCTGTGGTATGAATCGTCTTGGATCTACGTGACAATGTCATCTTTGAGACTGGCACTGGATTCTTCACTGACGTATTGCTTATGATCGGAGTGACTAATTCTAAGATGGAACTGTACGTTAACGAGGGCTACAGAAGTCACTGGTGGGTCATGGACAGCCTTTAGATCTAACGGTGACATCGACGTCAAGTTCCAGCTCCTATGAACTTTTCTACAACTCATCTAAAGACTGGTTTCTTCATTTGTTAACAACGATTTCAACGAGGACGAAAATAGAAAGCTAAGTAAAAAAACCAAACAAACATTATTTTCGGTAACCACGACGAAAAGTATCGCCAAATTATCGTTCCGATTTCGAAGAAAAAAATGAACGGAATATAATAAAATAATCGAACTTGGAAAAACGTGTTATGTGTTTGTGAAGTGTTGGAAGTAAATGGTGTACCTTAGTTTTTTTTTATTGAAATAAAACCATGTTCTGGGGTAAGTCATGAAAGTCAAGGTAGTCCTTCATCAGTAGTGATCACCCAGTAACACCCAGGTTTGCGACATTCTGGGTTCATCGTCCGGGATTAGAATTTCTGGAAAATTCTAGGGGGTAACGAGCCATTCATTTTTTTTTAATGTCAGAGGTGCACCATTAATCCAATACTTTACAAATTCAACACTTCAGCGAGTTTTCATATTTTTTTTCCATAACAATAAGTTCTTGCTTCAAGTTGTGGTTACCTTGATGTAATTGTTGCACGTCTGCATGAGCATGATTAGAGAGCAGTATAGGTAAGATATTGTTTTATGTTGTTGCTAGTCATTGCTTACATAAAATGTGCATTATATCTGCTAGTATGTTAGTGCATCAGTGGTTTCATATTGTATGAGAGCCCAGCTGTGCAAGTATCTTCAGGGAAATCATCTCGTTTGAAATTATTTATTTTGGCGGTTGAGCAGTGAAGACCGGTATTATCCGTAGTAGGATTAAAGATATTTTGGGTATAAGTTTTACTTTTCCAAAATTTCGAACCTTGAATTGCAGAGTTTGCAATAGCTATTGTACGTAGGTACTAGTGTTTTGGTCGAAGGTATACTTAGGCTGAACAGTTTCTGCAACCTATGACCTTTATTATCCTGATGGAGTATGTAGGATAAAGTATCGGTCATAGTTTGAAAGTAAGTTTTCCAGCTTAAACTTTAAGTAAGTTGGATGTTCCGAAAACATTGTAGTTTCAGTGTTGTTCGAAGACAGGCTAGAGGTTAGGTATTGATCGGTGAGGGGTCAACCTAATTAGCTCTGTGTTGCTTAGTCAGGTCAAACCTCTAACCAAGAATTATTTCTAGTTGAGGGTCTGAAAGTCAGATTCGGTAGTGTCCGATTGACAGTTTAACCAATTGTGGTAATTGGTAGTGCTGGTTAGTAAATGTGGGTCTAGTTAGACGTTTTACTTAACCAGGAGACTAAGTGTGGATGATAATCTGGAAGGTAGTGGATTATCGTCGGTGATCGTGTTGTAAGTGTATAACCGTTCACGTAAGGATAGCTGTGATAGAATAGCCGTTTGGGGCTAGAGCGCAGGCGTATCCGTTGTAAGTACTTTAACCTTTGGAAAGGCGAGTACGTTTGAGGCCTAAATAGTCTGTGGTTTTATCTACCAGGGTTACGTGTAGTAAAACAGGATTAGTTTAGGGAAAGTTTGGCTAGGAGGATGCCGAGGCAGCAACCAGTTCAGATGGAGACTGAGTCTCCGCTGCTAGCCTACAAGCAGGATGGGATCATCCTGGGTCTGACAGATAAGGATCTGGCAGAGTATGTGGAAAATAGAAGAAAGGAAGAGAAAGCGGAGAGGATCCGGAAGGAAAAGGAAGAGGAAGAGAAAGCTGAGAGGATCCGGAAGGAAGAGGAAGAGAAAGCGGAGAGGATACGGCAGGAGCAACGGGAGGACCAGCTCCGACGTGAAGAGCGAGAAGAGCGCATTATGAGGGAAGAAAGGGAGGCCAAGGCAAAATTGGAACAAATGGCCATGCAAAACGAGTTTGAGTTGAGAAAGGCGCAAGAGTGGACTGCAGATGATGGGGACCAAAATCAAAATTTTTATCCGGAGCCGAGGACAGCGAGGAGCTGTCTGAATGTGAATGTACCTTATTTGGATGATAAGGACGATGTAGAAGTCTACCTGAAACAGTTTGAGCGTATCGCTACGTTGTCAGGTTGGAACAAGGATGAGTGGGCGATAAGATTGTCTGGTCAATTACGAGGCCAAGCGCGGCAAGTCTACACTGAGATGTCTGATGAGGAGATTTTGGATTACGACATGGTCAAGGCAGCGATCATGAGGCGTTTCCAACTGACCGCTGAAACATATCGAAAAAGGTTCAAGGAATTCAAGCGGGGCAGTCATGAAGGCATCAGGGAGTGTAGGAACAGGATGGGGATGTATTTGGACAGATGGGTGGATTTGTCTGAGAAAGAAGGAAAATCAGGTGAGCTGAAAGATTTAATTCTCATGGACAAAATGTTGGAGATAGTGTCTCAAGAGGAGGCGAGATTTATTAGGGAGAGAAACCCTACGTGTGTGGACGAAGTGGTGGTCCATGCTCAAACGTATGAAGATGCGCAGAATGCTGGAGGTCCGATAGCAACGAGGCGGCCCATTGGAACCAGTGCTAGAATGGATAACCGTCCCAGGGTTAACCAGCAGACACAGAATTCGAACATGGGACAACGACGTAGTGGAGGGGTGAGTGGTCAAGTGACAGGTCCTGGCAACGCGGGTGCGTCAGGAATGAACAAGACTCAGCAAAACTTCAAGGGATGTTTTCGATGTGGAGGCCCCCATTTGATGAGGGATTGCCAAAAGGCAAATGTGAATAGAAACAGACCAAACTCAAACCTTGCGTCAGCAGTTGTGAATGCGGTCAACGTGACCCAGGAACAGAAACCATGTAATCGATGTAGTGAAGACGGCTATGAACCAAACTGTGAATTGAAAGTGGATGGAGTAAAGGCTCAAGGTATTCGGGATACAGGGGCCAGTAGCATATTGGTGGATTCAAGTTTAGTTTCCCCAAGCAAGTATACGGGCGAATATCAGAACGTGACACTTGCAGATTCATCCAAGCGAAAGAAAGTGCCCATTGCTGTGGTGAATTTGGAAACTCCGTTTTTCGTTGGAGAAACGCGTGTTTTGGTTTTGAAGACACTCGTACATCAAGTTCTGATAGGAAATAGCAGAAAGATGACAGACGGGACTGAGGTCAAAGTTCCATTGTTTCCGTTGGTAGAGCAACCGGAGGAACAAGTTGTAGCACCGGTACAAACCAGGTTGCAGAAGAAGCAACAAGCACAAGCCAAGCCATGGATTCCTAAGCAGATTGACTTAGGGCAAGTACGTCCTGAAGATCTATCTAAGGAACAAAAGGCAGACCCGACTTTAGGAAAAATTCGGGAAAGGGCAGAGCTAGGGCTCAAACAAGAAACCCACTACGAGTGGAAGAAAGACATTTTGTACAGAGTTTACATGAGTGAAGGTAAACCATGTAGACAAGTGGTAGTACCAGAACGGTACCGATCAGATGTGCTCAAATTGGCTCATGATACACCGATGGCAGGACATCAAGGAGTACGCCGAACTCGCGACCGGATATGGCGTGATTTTTATTGGCCGGGTATATGTGGTGACGTCAGACGTTATTGTGCGTCATGTGTCGTGTGTCAGAGGACCACGCAGAAGGGAGCCACGAGGAGGGTCCCGATGGAAAACAGGCCGTTTATCGATACGCCGTTCGAACGAAATGCAGGAGAGGAAGTGCGATCCACGATTAGCCATATCACGGATCTCACGAACAAAATCGAGAAAAATTGTGAGATTGCCAAGAACAACCTCAGCAAGGCAGCGCTCAGGTACACGAGGGTGTACGACAAAAAGGCCAAAGACAGAAAATTTGAGGTCGGAGACAAAGTTTTGCTTTTGTTGCCAGCAAAACACAACAAGTTGCAGCTAACGTGGAAAGGTCCTTATCCAGTTGTGGAGAAAGTGGGCAGCTGCAACTACAGGATCAAGATAAGGGGACATGAAAAACTGCTACATGCGAATTTGCTGAAATTGTACGTCGAACGTGACGGAAAGCAAACAGGAACGGATGAAGCACAGCCAAACGCGGTGGTCATGGAGACAGATGAGGAGGAAGTAAGCGTTGTGGTTGACGATGTGTGCGATGAAGAGATGGGAGCACTAGGCATAGATCGTTTTCCCATGCTTACATTGCATGCAAAAGAAGGTCCCAGAGACGTGAAGATCAACCCTGAGTTGGACGAGCACAGGCAGGCTGAAATCTTGTCTATTTGTGACAGGAGAGAAAATGTGCTTAAAGACATACCAGGGAAATGCAAAATCGAAGAATGTGAATTCAAACTTACGTCAAAAGAGCCAGTGCATGTGAAGCAATACCCGCTACCATTTGCGCAGGTAGAAACAGTGAAGAAAGAGGTCATTGACATGTTGGAGTTGGGGGTCATAGAACCAACAGTGTCGCCTTACAATAGTCCGATTGTGTTGGCGAAGAAGAAGGATGGTGAAATACGGTTCTGTATTGACTATAGAAGCCTCAACAAGCAGGTAGAGTTCGATTCGGAACCTATTCCTGATGTGCCACAAATCTTTGCAAAATTGCAGAAAGCACGCTATTTGTCAAAGATAGACTTGACGAAAGGGTATTGGCAGATACCAGTCAAAGAAGAGGATAAACCGAAGACAGCGTTTAGTACACCCATGGGACAGTACTGTTTCGCTTATCTTCCATTCGGAATCAAGACTGCGAGTTCTATTTTCACTCGAATGATGCGCAAGTTACTTGAACCTCTGAAGCGTGATGATATTGAACATTTCATTGATGACATCATCATTGCCACTGAAACATGGGAACAGCATGTAGAGGCCATTGATGCTGTGTTGAAAAGGTTGGAGGAGGCGGGTCTTACAGCGAAACCCTCTAAGTGCTATTTTGGTTTCGGGGAGTTAGACTATTTGGGTCATCATGTGGGTGGAGGCACAGTCATGCCTGATGATGACAAAACAGAGAAAATCAGGTCAGCCAGCAGACCGATCACAAAGAAGGAAGTCAGAGCATTCCTAGGACTAGTGGGGTTCTACAGAAAATACATCAGCAACTATGCGGAAATCAGTGCTCCGTTGACTGATTTGACAAAGAAAGGTCTACCAGAAAAAAGTGTCCTGGGATGAAACATGTGAAGCAGCATTCGTTAAACTCAAAGATTGCTTGGTAAGCAAACCAGTGTTATTGCTACCTGACGTCAGCAAACCATTTACTCTGAGGAGTGACGCATCAGATGTTGCAGTGGGAGCAGTTTTACTGCAAGATCAAGGGCAAGGGTTACAGCCAGTAGCCTATGCAAGCAAGAAGCTCAACCGTGCAGAGAAAAACTACTCGACCATCGAAAAGGAGTGTTTGGGAGTGGTATGGGCTGTCAAGAAGTTTGAACAGTACCTGTATTCAACACATTTCACTTTGGAGACAGACCACCAACCACTCACATATTTGCAGAAAACCAAGACTGAGAATGGTCGGCTAATGAGGTGGGCTCTCCAGCTGCAACAGTATTCTTTCACAGTCAAAGTTATCAAAGGGAAAGACAACGTTGGCGCAGACTATTTGAGTCGACTGCACTTGTAAAAGAATAGCTTAAACATGGATGTTTCAGCTCAAGAGGAGGGGCGTAATGTCGCGAAACGAAACGCTCGCGAGTATTTTTATTTTTCCAAGTGCAAATTGTTTTATAGAGTGCCTGTGCTAGATTTAAAAATATGACGTCAATTTTGCTGCGTGTCAATCGCCATTTTTTTTATTCCTGGAAAAGAATAAAATGGACGATTTTTATCGATGATTCTTTTGTGTGAAAGTTTGTGATTAATGCCAATAATAAAATTTTAGGAAAAGCAAAGAGGTTGTGAGCTATTAATTTTACAAAATATAATATTTGAGGTGATAGGTCATTTGTTTGCGTTGGGAAATTTTCATTGGTTGTTTTAATGATAAAAGTATGGTAACCTTAGTAAAATGAAACAGAGGCGAAATCGGTTAGGAAAACTGTCAATCAGTTGGGAAAGAGATCTAGACTGGACAGGGAGGATTCTACCCAAGCTCCGAGGCAACTTATTCTGTGGGGTGCCAACGACAGTTTAGCTGGAGGCTGAATGATGTCAGATGTGGTTGGGCCAGGAAGATAGTTGTTCCTCGACGTTTGATCAGCTTTAGCTGAATTCTGACACCGTAGGGTAAATATTTAGATTTTTCTTCATTCAAGATGATTTCCCAAGAAGATTGATACGTGTGATGATTTGTTCATTGAATATATGTATTTTTCAGAGGAGAAAAATAGTTTGTTCATTGGATGCATTTGTTTTCCAGAGGAGAAAGATAGTTTGTTTGAATGCATTTCTTTTCCAGAGAAAGATAGTTGGTTCGTCTGAATACAGTTGGTTTTTCAGGGGACTGATGTGTTGATTAATCGTAACATGTTTTTCCAAGCAGAGCCGGACCTGAAGGAGTTTAAGTTTGTATGGAAATAATTTTCATGCAAATATCTAAGACTAGTTTTGTTCGGCAGGTGTTTTTATTCTGTGGTATGAATCGTCTTGGATCTACGTGACAATGTCATCTTTGAGACTGGCACTGGATTCTTCACTGACGTATTGCTTATGATCGGAGTGACTAATTCTAAGATGGAACTGTACGTTAACGAGGGCTACAGAAGTCACTGGTGGGTCATGGACAGCCTTTAGATCTAACGGTGACATCGACGTCAAGTTCCAGCTCCTATGAACTTTTCTACAACTCATCTAAAGACTGGTTTCTTCATTTGTTAACAACGATTTCAACGAGGACGAAAATAGAAAGCTAAGTAAAAAAACCAAACAAACATTATTTTCGGTAACCACGACGAAAGGTATCGCCAAATTATCGTTCCGATTTCGAAGAAAAAAATGAACGGAATATAATAAAATAATCGAACTTGGAAAAACGTGTTATGTGTTTGTGAAGTGTTGGAAGTAAATGGTGTACCTTAGGTTTTTTTTATTGAAATAAAACCATGTTCTGGGGTAAGTCATGAAAGTCAAGGTAGTCCTTCATCAGTAGTGATCACCCAGTAACACCCAGGTTTGCGACAGCAACTATTAAATATGGTCGATAATAATTGTGCTCATATTATGCTCATATTGACAAAGTATACCGTTGCGATATGCTAAATCTGTGTAAATCGAACAGAATTAAAAGCAACAGCGATCATTTTTAATGTCAGCTAGTCATAGTCATGCAAGCATCATTTCGTAACACATCGGAGAGCTTTGTTCGACTTCGGTGATTGCCTTTTTGGGCGAATGACTGGAACTAGGTTGGAAAAAACAAGTTTGCTCCCAGGACACCAAGAGGAATAGGGCGATAGGGGAATAACGAAGCTTAACGTCCTATTGCATTAGCGTTAAGGACGAATCACCACGTCGCCGCTTTGACAACAATGATCATCATCATCATATTATTAATTTACATTACATTACATAATTGTTGCTTTAGGTCCAGCGGACTCTTCCGAGCCAAATCAGGACCGGACAACCCCCAATCCGCATAAAAGATCTGCTGAAACAACCATAGTGGGAAAACTGAATGCCCTCCACCAGCCAGTCACTTTACAATAAAGACATCCCACGCAGGGGACGGCTGAGGCTTCACCCCAACTTATCGAACCCCCGTTTACAAAAACAAAATAGAATACAAACATTATTATAAATTATCAACAAAACACATACATATAAAATGCCTACATTGCTAAATAATAACATCATAGGAAGCATTAGTGGCCACCTGGCAGAAAGCGTTAAATATTGCCAAGCTGATCCAACAGACCTCATACACAAACAAGGAGTCTTGTCCCGGAAGAGTTTTCAAGAAAAAAAGGTAGGAGACTGGTCTAGCGAAGAAGACGATAGTATAGCAGATTGATAGAACAGAGCAGGAATGAGAAAGAGCAAATGAGAAAGACAGCGACAGTGGGAATTTAAAGCACTAAATTTCCAGAAAGTGGGCATACTATTTATACTGAAACCCCCGGCACCCCAACGGGGGTATACGCCATGTGTCCGGGGACTTTAATCTATGCAAGTAAAACTAAGTTATACCAAAAACAAGAAATTTTGATATGCTGATTCCCCCGTTGGGGTGCCGGGGGTTTCAGTATAAATAGTATCCCCACTTTCTGGAAATTTAGTGCTTTAAATTCCCACTGTCGCTGTCTTTCTCATTTGCTCTTTCTCATTCCTGCTCTGTTCTATCAATCTGCTATACTATCGTCTTCTTCGCTAGACCAGTCTCCTACCTTTTTTTCTTGAAAACTCTTCCGGGACAAGACTCCTTGTTTGTGTATGAGGTCTGTTGGATCAGCTTGGCAATATTTAACGCTTTCTGCCAGGTGGCCACTAATGCTTCCTATGATGTTATTATTTAGCAATGTAGGCATTTTATATGTATGTGTTTTGTTGATAATTTATAATGATGTTTGTATTCTATTTTGTTTTTGTAAACGGGGGTTCGATAAATTAGAGTACAGCCTCAGCGTCCCCTGCGTGGGATGTCTTTATTGTAAAGTGACTGGCTGGTGGAGAGCTTTCAGTTTTACCACTAGGGTTGTTTCAGCAGATCTTTTATGCGGATCAGGGGTTGTCCGGTCCTGATTTGGCTCGGAAGAGTCCGCTGGACCTAAAGCAATAATCATGTAATGTAATGTAATGTACAGGGCGTATAGGGGACACATTTTTGGTATAAAGTTAGTTGAGTTTAGTAGATTAAATAAAGTCCCTGGACACATTTGCGTATAAGGGACTGGGGAAGGGGAGGAAAAGGGTATAGTCAGCCTGACCTTTTTATAGTGCAAGGGAAAGAAGTCTTCATTCTACTAAATGAAATACACGTGATGATCAGTTACCTCCCATTACAATCCAGAAGCGACATAATCTTTACAATTTATGAAGTTCACACCATTTTAGTTCTTCTGTATAATGTGCAAAACCTGTACTTCAAACTGCTGACAACAGTCCACATCTCAGAGGTGCAAGTGGTTGTAAATGTAGCTTGCAGGGTAACAGTGAATAAGCTCTTTCCACGAAATCCTATCCTATGTTATCCTACCCCGGTCGTAACCACAGAAGATCGTCTAACCAGCGTACGCAATCTTTCTCTGTCCTCAGCAACCCTCATGGCTTCGCTAGCGCTCAGTGTCAAGCCAGTCCATTCGTGAATGTTGTCCTCCCACTTCTTTTTCTGTCTCCCTTTTCTTCTGCCTCCTTGCACCGTGCCTTGCAGGATGGATTTTGTAAGGCCTGATGATCTGGTAAAGTGGCCATACCATCGGAGTTTTCGTTTCTTCACCACTGTGAGCATGTCATCGTGTTGTAATATAATAATAATAATAATATCTGCAAGTCTGCTTTCTTTGAACTCCACAAAATCAGTTGCATTCGCCAGAATCTTTCAGTTCAAACCACTATCACTCTCGTCTGTGCCTTTGTTCTGTCTAAACTTGATTATTGTAATGCTCTTCTTGCTAATGCTCCCCTCTATCTCATCGAAAAACTTCAAAAGATCCAAAACTCTGCTGCTCGTCTTGTCTTCAAATCCCGCAAACATCAACACACCACGCCTCTCTTAAAATCTCTTCACTGGCTTCCTGTCAAAGCACGCATTCAACACAAGCTTTCGACTCTCTGCTATAACTACTTCTCTGGCTGCTCTCCTGCCTACATCTCTGAACTTCTTTCTGTTTACACACCGTCCCGGCAACTCCGATCCTCTTCAGATAAACGCCTTCTCAACATCATTCCCACATGCACAAAAACCTATGGAGAACGCACTTTTTCTTTCGCGGCTGCAACACAATGGAATTCACTCCCATATGCTCTTAGACATGCACCCAGTCTACCTGCCTTTAAACGTGCATTAAAAACACACCTGTTTAAACAATACTATAAATAATTATGTAGAATTCCCTTGCGTCAGCTGAGAAACGACTTGTCAGACGGTAGTAGGTCTGTGTGTGCGTGCTGTGTGTGTGGGAGCGTGTGTGTGTCTTTGTGTGTGCTGTGATAACTAATGTGGCGTCTGGATGGTTGATTGTTGGTGCTGGCGACGGAGTAGCTGTTCAATGTATTATTTTGTATGTTGATCCTATGCTGATTTTAATTGATATGATTTTTGTGAGCTGTTGTTTGTTCCAATTGTTCTGTATCTTATGCTATTTTATATAATAATGAGATTTTTAAAATGAGATTTTATAGCTATATTAGTATTTAACCTGTTGAAAAAATTTATATGTTTGATATGTATGTTAATCTATTATTTGCTAACAATTTGTAATTTGTGAAGTTGTCAACCACAGCGAGTGCGTGTTTTATTATATGTAATGTTGTGGTATATAAATAAACAGTTATTATTATTATATTATTATTATTAATAATAATAATAATAATAATAATAATAATAATAATAATAATAATAATAATAATAATAATAACGGGTTTTTATATAGCGGGTACTCCAGCCTACGACCAGACTCACCGTGCTTTACATAGTCAATACGTAAATATAAATGCACTCGATCAAACATCGCTTTTGTTACGATACACCAAAAGACGGAACAGTAAAAGTAAGAACTATTTACAACTATGTACAAAATGACAAAAAAGACAAAAATAGAACAGCAAAAACTTATTCACAGCTATTTATATGCCCGGATAGACCCAGGAAAGAAAAACAGTATAAATATTTACAGCCGTGTAAACACTTACGGATCAGACAGAAACAAAAAAAGGAGAGAATGGCAGCGGGATACAAATCAGTCTGAATAATGCAGTTTGAAGAGGTGGGTTTTGAGGGCCTTTTTGAATGCTTGTGTTGATTGTATGTTGCGGATATGGGAGGGAAGGGAATTCCACTGCTTGGGTGCAGAGTAAGCGAATGCACGTTGGCCGTATGTCTTAGTGCGGGTGACGAGAACCTTGAATGTGCGAGTGTCAGCAGAAGATCTTAAAGTGCGTGAAGGAGAGTAGACAGACAGTAGATCAGCAAGGTAGGAAGGACAAGAATCTGTGAAGAAGTTGTGACAGAGAACAGAGAGTTTGTACTCTATGCGTGCTTGCACAGGAAGCCAGTGAAGGGAATGTAGTAGAGGTGTGATGTGATCGCGTTTCTTTGCTCGGAATACTAGTCTAGCTGCTGAGTTCTGAACCTTTTGTAGTTTGTCAATGATGTGTTTTGGGGAGCCAGCGAGGAGAGAGTTGCAATAGTCAACACGAGAAAGGACGAGAGCGCAGACTAGGGTTTTGGTGGCAGTGACTGTAAGATAGTGGCGAAAGGAGCTGATTTGGCGTATGGCCGGGTATGCAGAGCGACAGACGTTGGAGATGTGGTTATTGAGGGACAGATCGGCGGAGAGAATGTAGCCAAGATTTCTTGCTGAGGATGAGAACTGAATGTTTGTTGTCCCTACTGTAAGCGATGTTGGGAGAGGCGAGGGTGAGGAGGAGGTGTTGTGCTTGTGAATGAGTAGGGCTTCGGTTTTATCGTCATTAAGCTTAAGCTTGTTGAGTGTCATCCATGACTTAATGTCTGTGATGCAGTTCTCCAAAGTCTGAACAGTGGAATTAATGAGAGAGGGGGCAGTGGATTTATAAAGTTGTGTGTCATCTGCAAATGACTGACTCTCAACAGCTTGCTTTCCGAGCAGGAGAAGCAGTGGCTTGGTGTACAGAGTGAATAACACCGGCCCTAAAACGGAACCCTGAGGCACTCCGCACACCACGTCTGCTATGCTGGAGAAACAGCCATCGACAGTGACTGCTTGTGATCTGTCAGAAAGATATGAGTGGAACCAAGCCAGGACTAAGCCAGAGATTCCAAAGTAGTGTTGAAGAGTGTTGAAGAGAATGTGGTGGTCGACTGTGTCAAAGGCGGCTGAGAGGTCTAATAAGGTGAGAATAGAGACGTTACCATTATCTAAGGCAAGCAACAGATCATCGGTTACCTTTAGGAGGGCTGTCTCAGTGCTGTGGAAGGGTGTGTGTGTGTGGGGTTGGGGTGTGTGTGTATGTGTGTGGGTGTGTGCGTGTGTGTTTGCGGGGAACACAATGTAATTGAAACAAATACTTTATTGTTGTACACGTTCAAAAATCAAAATGGAAGTTAGTTAGTTATTCATTGCTTACAGGGTCCAGCGGACTACTAAGAGCCAAATCAGGACCACAAAATCAAGACCACAACTTGGCTGAAAGAGGACTCACCCCTGATCCGCATAAAAGATCTGCCGATGCACTACATTTCCAGAAAGTGGGAATACTATTTATACAGAAACCTCCGACATCCTCACGGGGGGTATCAAAATGGAAGTGAACAATTATCCATTACATATTTTGAAAGTAAACTCGTTCTGTACTTTGCTACGCTATAGCGTAGTGTCAGCGCACAACGTTTTCATATTGACATACGCATACGCGTACCTCTAATTTCGGAATTCGCCGTGTGTGGACTCGACATAGTATACAAAATTAAGGTGGGAAAACCTCTTATATTTTCATTTTATAATATGATTGCAACGTTCATCTAACATTGACTATTGTTGTTTCAAAGAGAGTGGGCTTCTAACATGGAAGGGGACGCTAAAAGTGTTACTAGAGGACAAAGTGTTTGAAGAAGAAAATTATGAAGATAATGCGCAAGTTCAGCGCTGTAGGTAAACGCTACAGTTAGAGGGAGATAACGATGTTTTCCACAATAATCAGGAAAAGGTCTATTATTGAATTGTTGCCTCCCTTACACTACTTGTACCTTTTTAAAATTGAGGAATCGGATGTGCAAATTTGAGGGTGGTGCTTTTTTTTAAATCTGTAAATAGCAAAGATAATTCTATCAAACTTGGCCATTGGTTAGACCATTCTAAATTCTGTATGGACATAAACTTTGAAGTGTCTAATACAGTTCTTGTTTAAAAAAAATATTTTTTTTTAGTAACAGTTAACTCCCGTAACTCATACAAATCGGCCAGTATAGAACGATAAAAGGGGATGCAACCCGTGCCAGTGTAAAATGCGTCAATATTACATCATTACGCACTACTTTAAGAGTATTTGGCGGTAATAATTTTAACGGAAATCTGTTCAATTACAAAGAAAAATTGAAGACAAGTGGTCACAGAGTTAGTGTTTGTTCCTATTGCATGGGATGAAACACAACCAAGCACTCTGTACACTAAACACATACTCCACAGTTTGACAGTGAATCAGGCTTTGTTTTACCAGATCTATTTTAAAACAACAACAACAACCAACAACTTATTATATTGGAAAATAACTTTTAATCTTTATTTGTGAATTATATGCTATTTTAATGGCATTACAACACATTCTTGAAATATTTAAGGATTTGTTGATTCATAATCAGTTTTACAGTTCTTACAAAATTGGAGACTACTATTAGATCAGATTTAGTATTTGAGATTAGATATTTAATGCAACATATTATTAGTATAGGGATCAGTGCTGATTTTTGTTGTGTTAATCTCATTCTGGATTGTAATGGAATGAACAGTCAGACAAACTCAAAAAAAGAAGAGCTACATACGTCATATTGATAAACAATTGTAACCTTAAATTATCTAGTCATGAACTCATTAGTAGAAACAAATTTTAAAGAATTAGTAAATAGGCAAAGTATTATTCCCTGTTCAAGAAACATGTCAAAACTACAAAATGTGCTTGGATTTGTAAATTACAAAATATATAAAAGGTATATATACAGAGAGAGAGAGAGAGAGAGAGAGAGAGAGAGAGAGAGAGAGAGAGAGAGAGAGAGAGAGAGAGAGAGAGAGAGAGAGAGAGAGAGAGAGAGAGAGAAATTTGAAATTTATTTAGAGAGAGAGAGAGAGAGATACAGGTTGGGCCAATAAAATGTTCCAACTTTTTTTTTTAATGAGAACGTTTTTGAAAATTTTATTCACCAAAATTTCCAAATTATTATTTGATACCAAACATAATAAATTTTTTCACTGGATTTCCTCAAACAATTCTTTCCTGGAGATAGGCTTATCTCATG
The DNA here is from genome assembly GCA_036898135.1 of Oncomelania hupensis. NCBI lineage: Eukaryota > Metazoa > Mollusca > Gastropoda > Littorinimorpha > Pomatiopsidae > Oncomelania > Oncomelania hupensis. The sequence continues at coordinate 122,051,908 of CM072511.1, read as the reverse complement.
GGGCACAGACAACTCATGATCTGCCTACTCCCCTGATCTTTCTTCCGCAGACTACTTACTATGGGAGAACATGAAGGAGAGAGTGTACTACAACAACCCACAGACCATTGGGCCCTTAAGACCAACATCCGTCAGGAAATTCGGAGAATCTCACTTGAGTTGTGTGGCAATGTGATTTCAAACTTCAATGTGCGTGTTGCAACTGTAATCCAGAGAAGATGAGCGTGGATTGAGCATATCATCAATTATTAAACTGTGTACAGAACGAGTGATAAAGTGGGAAACCTTTGGTATCATGTAATAATTTGGTGCTTCCGTAAAATTTCTGTGAAGAAATTTTTCGAAAACGTTCTCATTGTAAAAACGTATGTACAATTAAAAAGTGGTAACATTTTATTGGCCCACCCTGTATATCTATATATGCCAGCAACTAATTAATTTAAATCTTTTTTTTTTTAGTGTATATCATTGTTGTCCACAGAAAAATATGTAATGTTAAAAAACACTTGATGATAATAATATATTGTACAACATGATACTAATTTAAAAAAAATAGCATCATTATTCTTAGTGCTGATACAAGAAGCATTTTTAACATTTAATTTTTGTTTTATATCTATAATTAAGTGTGAGTGTGTTTGTGAGAGAGAGAATATGTGTGTGCATTTAAATGAATGTCTATCATTACAAAAATTAATAGACTTTAAATAAAAGAACTGAATTGAATTGATTTCTTCCCACATACACACACAGTCATCCTTTGAAAACACAAATGTGGCTGACAGGCTTGATATGGGATCACCTTTATTCTGCATATCATCCTTGTCAAACTCTCAGTGTAGCAATCATCCGCTTTAGTTTAGTAAAGTAGTAAATGGGTTTTCTTGGAACTTATAAAAGGTGCTAAATCACCAGCTAATGTTAATCCACATGAAACAAAAAACCTGCTTAAAATGTAATATATTTCCATCTTTTCTGTTGCAAAAAACACAAATTACAACAGAAAAAAATCTTATCAATAACAAGGTTTTATTAAGAAAAGTTTCCCTCCAGAGCATGTACATCTACTATGATCTAGCAAAAATAATAAAGATGCTGGTAAGTTGCTGACAGCTTGCACAAAGCTTTCTGGAAACAGGGACAATACAGAATAAGATGACTAAGTTATTCATTTAGAACTTTTAATAATAACGGACAATAACCAATAACAGCACACAATGAAGTTCAACATGAAATCTTGAATTGTTTCACACAAAAAATATAAAAAGAGGGCAAAAACAAACAAACAAACAAAAAAAACAAAAAACAACAAGCAATCTTTCAGATTATATAATCATTAAAAATGCTAACAGTACGCAGGCAATGGGTGAAAGTAATTTCACAGTAGTTGCCTAAGTCAGGCACTGTTAAACACGAACACAATCAATTTTAAAATGAGTTTGGAAACAAACTTGACCCATATCAAAATAATAATACCAATAAAAGTAAATGTTAAGATATATAGCAACAACAGCAGATGAAACCCCTTGATTTAAGAAGGCAGTGACCTACAATGTAACTTTCCTCAATTTTGCACAGAAAAGTACATAGATAGTTCCGTCTTCTGCCTGCAATCACACAGATAAAACTAAAAGAGGGATGTTGGAATAGTTTTACCATGCAGAATACCAAGATGACAAAATATTTCACAATCCGTTTCTATCTCACAGAAGGGGAAGAAGAACCTTTTTCTAATGAATGGAAAATAATGAAATAAGAGTGCAAATTGACACATGCTCATGAATATAAATTTATCAGAGCATCTGTCAGAACCAGCGAATATTTTAAGTGAAACTTTTTAATCACACAAAACTCACTTTTACTTTACACTGTTTATCCCATAACTACCTTTAGCCTGCACTCAAAAGATTAGTTACTTTCAAATCCATACTTTTCATACTTTCAAAGCAAAACTGCCAAAAGAGAGAATATCTCAGTATTGGTTCATTCTCTTCCTTTTCCCCCGAAAGAAAAGAAAGAAAATTTGTTACTAATGAAATGATGATCAAATATCACAGGTTTTTATCATTAACATCATTATCAAAGCTCTAGGATTCTGTACAGCTTCATGCGGAATCTCAATGACTGAGAAGCTAGGTGACAAAAAAACATGATGTACAACGTACTGCAAAGAGTTGATACAACTTATGATGTCACTCCTCTGTGACAATGTCACGGCAACATTCACACACAAGTTCGTAAGACTGCCATAGCTGAAGCAGCTCATCTATACTCAGGCAAAACTGATAAACACACCACAAGCACTCAAACCCAAAATTAGTCATAGTCATCACCATACAATATATGTACAACACTTAAGTCAGATTCATCTCATCCATCTTCTTATATTACATACATCTTGGACAAGCTGAACCAGAACATAAAGCATCCACATTGCAGTAATAACACTGTGTGTTCTGTTAACCAATGTAAACTGTAAGTATGTGAATATATAAGGAGGGAACACAAAGCAATAATTATTAAAAGGGAATAAAATAACACTTGCAATATTTAATTTCCTTTACAATAATAAATATGCAATATCACTGTGCTCCCCATAGAAATTGGGTAAATTTCCAAGCAATGGGATGTTTCTATGGAAAAAAAAAAAAAGTTATGACAGGGCTCTGTAAATGTTTAGCAATTTGCCTGTGAATATTTATGGGAAAAAATCTCTGCAAGGCCATGAGCATGTATTGTCCACACTTGGGCAAACCAATACAAGTCACAGAGTGACAATTAAGCTGACTAAATACAAACTAGTGATGGCACTGAATGTCATTTTTTATACGGTTTCATTCTCGCAGGATTTCAAGACTGAAGTAGTCCTCTTGTTTATGAAAGAGTGAAATTATGGGTGTAATATTTTCTCTGTGTTGACATAGAAAAATGCAGGTTCCATCACCAATTTCTGCAAATTTTCTTACAAGCCTACAGGAAGAAGAAATGGCACAGAAATTAACTCTACCCACAACATAGTAAAACATTCAGTCAGTCAATAAAGAATCTGAAGAAACAGTTAATGAATTCAGTGAGAAAATGCCATGTCTACAACTGGTACTGATTTGCTGTCGATGAAAGCACTCCATATTTTCAGCATTCATTCCTCAAAACTCTCGGCACATTTATGGGACGACTACAGTGCCACACCCACACTTAAGCACCCACTTGAAGCAAATGCCAGTGATGGACCAGCCTGCCAAGTTGCGTCATCACAAGGTTCTTTTCTAGTCAGTGTTCTCACATTCGCACACTCAAGACTGTCCATTCACAGGAAAAAAGTCATGGCAATGACATCACAACTGCTATGACTTCACTTTCTTAGTTTTTAGTCCAAGTCTCTCGCAAAGAGCACTAAACTGCTCATCTCCAGACTCACAGTGTTCTAAAAGGGCAGGCATGATAGTGTTGTCCCCCACCCTTCGACAGAAGTTAGTGCGGGGGTGGATCCATATCCGTGGCTCCTCGACTGGCGGGCAAATGCTTGAGCATGCTGCGTTTAGCCGCAGCTGGGTTCATGCGGTTGGCGTCTCGAGGAGACATTGCGCCAGCCTGACGCGGAGGGGCTTGTGGAACAGACATGGCATGCTCATTCAAATTGACTGTGGATCCCTGAGGCTGAGGGGGTGAGAGAGGCATGGGCATGGCAGCTGCCAGAAGAGGGGGGCGGGAGGAAGGGGCCATGCTGTGTTGCATGGGGGGCGGAGAAGGGGAGCCCATTCCAGAACCAGAGGCAGATGCCCCCATCACAGGGCCTCTGCTGTCCACCTGTAAGTTGCCTTGCACCGGGGAGGCAGGTCCAGAAACTGGCCGTCCGCTGCTACCAGCAGATGGAGAACTTGTGCTAGACTTGCTGGGCACAACACCAGCACCACTGACAGCTTTGCTCTTGCTTGATGTTTCACTTTTCCCACCCCCGTCATCATCTTTGCTGGCCGCAGCAGGGGAGATTTCAATTTCATCTACCGCTGGCATAGCATCCACCACAACCGCCGCCTGTTTCTCTCTCTGAGGCTGTGGGGACTGGAGGTAGTCCAGCAGCACAAAGGGGTCCTGGTTATCTGTGGCCAGCTGCAGCTGTTCCGTCAGTGTGGACAACAGCAGTTCCTGTACAAACATATTACGCTCCACCCTGTCCGACTCGCTATTGCCTGAATTAATGCCTCCTTGCCCTTCACTTGCCAGCCTGTAACACACGGAAACAACAGACCAACATGTATACTTCAAATTTTAACGAATCTAAATCACAAGGCATTACATTACACGATTGTTGCTTTAGGTCCAGCGGACTCTTCCGAGCCAAATCAGGACCAAATCATAAGGCAAGCTATAAACAACGCACATCATTCAAAGAACCATGCTACTTCTTAGTTTCAGACAGATCAGGCAACTTGACAGTAGAGTGGTTCCGATGTAATAAAATATATAAAATTCCAAGTCTCAATATAATACTACATAAAGAATGAAAAATAACTATAACACAAACCAGAACACAAACCCAAAACAGCTTAATGGTTTTTCCACAATCAATCATGGTTCTTATACAGTATCAACCAACATGTAATACATATTATAAAAATATTTCAAAATAATGTACTTACTTTGCTAGCAGAAACTGTGAATCAGAACTCGTGTTGGTGTTTTGTGAGGATGTGATTACTGACTCTGGGTTGGTGATTGTAGGATTGGCATTGCCTGTGGGCGCTTTGCTGGCTTCTGCCTGGCGACGTGGCATACGTTCCAGTTGTTGCCTGGCAGAAAGTGTCAGAAACCTGATGCATTTCACTTATAACGGCTGTTCCCTTACAATTGTTCAACAACAACGTGCACCATGATCAAAACACTATTTCATTAGTACACAAACTAATAAATGACCATCTGTGAAACTATAGTAAAATATTATATTCAATACAATGGCTGTCAACGCAGCACAAAGATCATGGAAAGTTTTTCTCATCACCCATATGTATGTGGAACTCATTTACTTCTGTTAAAAAACATGCGATATAGATCATTTAGGAAATCCAATAGGGGCAGTAAGACAACCTGTTCTTTGCAATAATAACATCACTGCTCAAAGTTTGAATGAACCTGTCCTTTGTCATAATAACATCACTGCTCAAAGTTTGAATGTACATTTGTTTATGAAGCATTACAGTTATTAGCCAAAACAGTCACTTGCCATAATAACATAACTGCACTTAACCTGAATGTACTTTTCTTCATGAATAATCAGAGGCAGTAACCTGACTGTCATTTGCCATAATAAAATCACTATTTCTTGAAAATAGTTTTCTTTAAGAATTATTAGAGGCAGCAACAAAAACTGATGAAATACTGTCCTTTGCCAAAATGCAATCTATGCTCTCAGCTTAGATGCCAAAACAGTCCCCCGACATCCATGCCAAGCGAGTTACCTGGTGGACTGAAGTTGCATTTCAAGCTGCTGAAGCTGGGATGACACGCTCTGGGCAGCTGCTGCCCTGTTACGCACACTGGACAGTTGTGACAGCAATTCTGCACATAAAACAACGTTCTTTTCCTCAACATTACAACAACAAAACAAAAACAAACAAAAGAAAACACAAAAAAGTACAGATTTTGGCTGTCAGAGACAAAGCAGGGATTTGTAATTACTTTCTAAAATGCGTCTCAAAGGATAGGAAAAATGCAAAAGCGTTTGTAAAACAAATTTCACTGGCAGTCTATACAAAATCTGTGGTTATATATAATTTTAAACTAGGAAAACCCGCAGCAATTCCAAGAAAATGGGACATACTCAACCTCATTTTAAAGTTAATATCAAGACCATATACTTAAATTCCTGTTAGAAGTGCAAGTCTTCCATACATCAGGTTTTGAAGAATATAACGTGTTTAAATAGAATCTCTATAAATTTTAAAAGTTCTTTTTGGAGGCGAAGTAAGAGAATGCAGAGGGTTGGATGGAAATATTCAAGAAAGTCAAAATGCTCTATGGTTATATGCATGTGACATTAGAACAAAAATAATGGTTAATATTTATATCCTATAAGAAACTCAAACTGTTACAGAATTTAGTGGCCAAAATAAAGTTATACAACAGCGGTAAAACTAAACTGAACACGAAAATTACAATCTGAGCTACGGGGAGAAAACTCAAAAAGCCATGTGAGTGACAACATCCAGACACAGAACTAATGAGGGACAGATTTCTACAAGAACCACCAGCTGCAAGCCAGAAAGAAAAGTGTACATGAAGACAGAGAGAAACCAAGCTTACCCGGCATCCACTCACGAACATCTGTGGACATACAAAGCAAGTGCTCGTCAGGCCCCGGACAGAAATAAAACAAAGTCATAACATCTCTATCAACCAACGTACAATGAAGCCAACTAGCACTCATCAAGGGTGTGCATGATGGCTACAACTGCCGTCCAGACTATAAATACTACCAACAAAACTGCATCCTTTCTTCTACTTTGACTACAAGTAAGAAGCAAAGCCAATACAACCATATAAAGAAACAAAGTAAAACAGGCAGAGGTACTCCCAACACTATTCTTGCTGCATGTGCAAGAGAAAAGTCAGTGATAATGAAATAAGAAAGACTGATATGACTAGAAAAGATATCCCATGAAGCGTGCCCCATCGAACACAACTTGACAACTGATAAAAATTCAAACAATTCTACAGGCAATGAGCATAATATTACATCCACTGTTTTTACATGATAAATACAACAATTGACTTGTAAGAATATCATCTGCAAATGCAACTTGAAAAACACTACTATTTCCTCAGAACAAGACCACAGCTATTTCCAAAGAAAGAACACGATACAAGGCAAGGCAAACAGAACATATTATCCAGCACTATAGCGCAAGAAACCTCTGCTGATATGGAGATTACACACTTCCAACTGAACAACTAATACTTGTCTAAATTAAGAATTCCTAGCTTGTATTAACTCCACACTTCCACCTGACATCCTTGTCTGAAGAAAACCAAGAAAAGATCAAAATTCATTCTTTCAGTTTGATACACAAATTGAACAAATATTTCACTTTTAGAATCAGCTAGATAAATCAATACCATATGCAGACCTGCCTACTGCTACGATTTTGCCGTAGCAGCTACGAAAAATAAAGCTCTGCTACGATGCTACGGCAAACATAAAATTGCTACGGGAAAAAAAAATCCGACTTTTTTTTTTTTAACCCTTTACCGGGTTTTGCCAAAGGTCTAAACAGGCAAAACGTCCAAAAGCGTCCGTATCAACTACATTTATATTCTCGCGTTGTTTGAAAGATTGCGAGACTTCCGGCAATTGACTTCCGGTTTATTCTGTTATGAAAACAATTGACTGCCTTTCCACAAAGTTTTCTCTTTGATGCGTTCGTTTTTTCGGTGTTTTTTTTTCCCAATTATTTTGTGTGCAAGTGTCTAGAATGGATGGTTTGGATTCTTCGATTGATGAAGGAGAATTTACAGGCTTCCGTTTATTGGACATTGAAGTGAGAGAAATAGACTTTAAGTCGGAGGAAGAGATCGGTACTGACATTAGTGCCAGTAGCATGCATGCATCCGATTCAGATGGGCAGGAAAGTGAAGAAGAGGAGGAGGCTTGTTTGGACTTTTTAAAACATTTTGTTTCAATTTTTGTAACATGGAGTAATAAAAAACAAGACATGACAAGAGAAGAATAAAAAGGTAGATAATCAAAAAAGAAGTTATTTCTGTTCATTTTGCATTTTATTTCATTTAAATCTATGCAATAATACCTAAGATGTGGTGCTTTTACTAACGTACTCTGAAATATCTCTAAGATTATAAGACTTCTTGCCTGTTTAGAGCTAAAACAAAAAAAAAAACAACGTGGGCCCAGTATACGTAAAGGGTTAAAAAAAATTTAATTTGGGGTTTGTCTCAAGCCAATTGTGCGCGTAGAAAGTTGAACTTCTGCTATTTCTAAAGTCCATCGTACACGATGCAGCCGGGGCGTGACCAATCAGACGGCTCCGTTTCTATTTGCCTTTGTTACAACGTGGTGTCCATCCTCACAATTCCACACTCAAGTGCTCACTGCGAAATAGTTTTTTCATGTGTGAGGAAGAACAGCACTGACCAAAGAGCAAGCTTGGGAGAGGACACTATGGAGGCTTTGATGGTGGTGAAGAGTCAGCAGCCAGATGGCATTTTAAACAGGCATCTGACCAAAGAAGACCTTTTTGCTGTTATGCTGACTCTCTGCGAAAGTAAACAGTAAACCCCGACACCAAGTATTGTATTTCTTATCATGTGTGCTGAGGCAGGTAGAGACTGATTTTGTGCTTTCTCAAAACGTTTTCAATGTTAAAATATATATTTTAAGTACACAATTAACTTGTCGTGGCGTCCTACATCGACGGTTGTGCATGCTACTGAAAACCGGGCTTTGCTACTGAAAACTGGACCTTTTGCTACTGATTTAAAGAATTGTAGGTAGGCAGGTCTGCATATGACTGAGTGCCAAAAGGTGCGCATGGAATGGGTTGGTTGAAAGTTTTGTCAAAGTTTTGTGAATAAAATTGCTGATGGTGGATTTCGTGAATTGTGTGAATGGAAGAACGGTTGGAGAGATAACTGAGATAAATTCAGACTCAAACTGCCAATAGTTTGAGCGCTGTCGGTCTTTGATGACGAAATCTGGTCGTAAAAACAGCCCTCAAAAACGGACAAGTCGACCCCATGGTCAGCAAACTTGACAGCACAGAACACTGTCACTATAAAACGTTCAGTAAAAACACTAGTGCACACGTCATATCAACCTCAAAAGCCACACTTCATAATTTAATGAAAACTGGACAGGTCAATTCCGATGTGTTGCTCGTTGTTTATGTCGTAATAGAAACGACAAAACTTTTCGTCTGCTTCACTCTTATTGTATTTTACGCCGAGACGTGAAACTGCGAGATTAGCTTAGTCTCAAACCCAGTTTGAACACGGTAGTATTAAATTGTAATGGTCGAGCCGATTTACTGAATAATATAGGCTGAACTTCACAGTCAGAAATTGGCGTAAGATCTTACGAGCGACCAAATCTACCATATTTTCGGTTTAAAATTAAAATTGAATATTTTCACTTCTTAATTCTCGTTAAGTGCATCACGTGACACGTTCTTCCTGTTCAATCGCCATTGTTTTACCACGGGGTTCGGTGCGCGAAGAAACGAAAGTTATGTCGTCACTTTTTTTATTTTCTTACGAGAGACACAACCAATATTCGAATCTGACGAGAGACGCAAACTTATGACATGTTTGTATAATTTAATACAATAAAGAAGGCTCGTTTATCGTTTTCTTTTGAGAAACAAATTATTAAAGTGTAAGACAGGGCCCACTGTCACTGAAGTAGTGAAGATAAGTCAAAAACAGGGCTGAGAAAAGTTTGAAAGGTTTTCTTCTCCACATGACTTTGTAGCAATATTACGAGCGACATTGAGGGCAAACTTTTGCGGCTTTTCTGGGTACTATTCCAAGTTATTTCGTCTGTTGATCGAGCAATACATGGCCCAAAAGGAAAAACATTCGTTTTCAATAAGGTGTAAAGGACAGTGGTGTGAAATTTCAGTACACAATCCACATCATTAGCGTCTTCCACTAGATTTATCACAGGTACATTGTGTAATTCGTATGCGCTACACTTATAACATTGTCTGTTGTATAATGTAAATAAAATTTTAAAAATCCTAATATAATGATAATAATAAATAAATATTTTTTTTCTGTGCATTCCCTGTGTATGGTTGAGTCATTCAGCATCATAAAACTCTGTCCTGCTTCAGTTGTGAATTTACAGCAAAATCTGAAAAGTTTAGTTTGTGTCGCTCATCAGGTATTACAACACAAAGCACTGCTCATTGCATTGGAAAACAATATTTGAAAGAAATAAATTCTATGGTACAAAGAGGTGGTCTAGACACACATTTGTCATAGTAGTAATCAGTCCTAGTTATTTGATTTATATAGCAAATTCCTTGTTCATGTCGTAATACCTGATGAGCGACATACCGCACATTTTCATGTTCAAAGCCTATTTTCTCAATAATTAGTTTTGTTATTATATTTTAATTTGGCACACACATGACAGACACTGAAAGCAATCTGACAGCACAAAAAGAATGGACAAAATACATGATTGATTTTTAAGGCCTACTGTCCACTTTCTGAGCTCACCTTTTGGCACACAGTCATATATTACGTTGAAACGCGAACGATAGTATGCCTGAAGCGCGCACGATAGATCTAATCGTTTCGTTTTGCAAAGTATTCAATAATGGAGTTTATTTACCTTTGATTTGAGTTTGCATTGTTGTTAGGAGAGGCTTTGTATAACGTTGATGATTTGTGTTAGTCGATATTACTGGAGAATTTTCTGGATCTGTGTGTTTACTCTCGATAGAAATTTCCCGATACATGTCGAAGCAAGAGGACGTTCCGGAAGGAGAAGAAATATGTATGACGTAAGACAGTAATGACGAAGTTAGAAGCGATTGGTTAAATTGCGTCATACGAGATTGATCCAGGTTATTCGGGAGTATGAAGAGACTAAGTGCCGCGCTGTTTCAAAAATAGGATAGAGATTGTTGTTAATAGTGACTTGGAAAGTGAAAGTTGTTGAGTTGAGTTGAGAATTGTATGCAGTTGTTGATGTGTGCTGAATAAAAGTGGAAAACTTCATACGTCGACTTTGTGACTTGTATGCTGATTGAGCAGGCTGTGTGAATAAACGAATCTGAGTTACACCTTATCAGGACTTCAGCATCAGGGCTGAATCAAATACTGATAAAGATAAACACCATCATCAAACCGAGTGTAACACCAAGATACATAGTAAGAAGACAAGTACAATCCGAAAACCTTGTTGATAAATTTCACATATAACACAGTAGAAGTTTCTCATTAGTCTGTCGCAATTCTAGTAGAATTCTACAAAACAGATGGCCATACAAGATACACGCAGCAACGTCCACTCATGATAGTTATACCCTTGGCCATTACTACAGTCTAAAACAATCTTGCTGATGAGCTGAACGCTGAAGTCGGTCGGTATAAAGAAAGTTTGCCAGTGCTCTGTGGCAAGTTGGTAAACTTGATCGTTTGCAGGAAAGTGGGATGTGTGTGCAAGTGCTGATGATTTTAGTTGGTGAAGGATTGAAGCACACTACTCTGCACACTAACACACCAGTGTTAAGATACAAGGTTGAAATGAAAACCGATTTTAAGAATTTAAAACAAGTTGCTCTGAGCAGTTCCTGTTTCAAAATGCGTCTTCTGCTGAATGTGCAAGCACTGCTTAAGCTTGAAACAATGTACCTGCAATGGGGTCCATGTTCTCGCGGCCACTGGGAGACAGACCAGTCAGGGTGTTGGCTGAAGAGCCAAAGTGCATGTTCCCACGGCGTGTGCGGGATCCACCACCTCTTCCAGGGTGAGGGATGCGGCGCACATGACGCAAGCCAGGTGGTTCATCGTGCCAGCAGTTAAGGTAAATACAGATGAAACATTGCAACAAAGCTCTGGTAAAAAGCTGAAATGAGCATTATGTGATAACTAATGTTCTAGTAGCCTTTCACAATCAAACATACACAAAGTTAACCAAATCTCAGTACTAATAATTGTAATACTAATAGTACTGATAACTTTCATAAGAAAAACATTATTTTTTACAATTGTTGGCTAAATGCACCCACGAGTTCAATTACAGCATGCTAACAAGTCAAAATTGTCAAATTGTCTCAATAATTTTCTGCTGGAAAGACAAAGGATATGAAATCCCTAGGGGTACGATGTTCCAAAGCCAGGTGAGCAGCAAAATCATCAGTCACGTGGTTAGGGTCCCCACCAGGAATTGAGGCACATATAGGACACACCTGCTCAAATAAAGTCAACATTTTTTTTTTACAACTTGTATTAAAACAGCAACATAAACGATGTCTAAAGATATTAACTGACAAAAGCCTAACAATAGTGACATACAGATTCACTAATGTATGAAGAACCAGGCATCAGAATTGTTAGAAATTGTAAGACATCAGTAAGTAGACAAAATGTATACATCTACACACAACATAAAGTAAAATGTGAAATATTACACAACAATATCTTAGTCCTTCTGCTATTTCTTCTTCACAATAAAAACATTTAACTTGTGAGAGGAAATTTCTGCTTAACACATCTTCAGACTGAATAGTGAATACATACAAGTTTTACTGATCAGTAATCTACATGTATAGGAGTCAAGAGTACAGAAGAGAGCTGAAGGCCCATTTCATAGGTTCGTTGTAAAAACATGCATGTAAAAGCCGGCCGTGTGAATGAACCTCAACCAAACTTGTCACAATCAGTTCAGAATAAAGCGATCTCAAAGTCTACGTGATTTTTGTGTGTGTTTGTATAACTGTAGTTAGTAATTTTTGTTTTCTTGCCAAAATTCCAGTGTGAACAAAAATGGAAAACGTGACACTCTGTGTTACACTGTTGTTGGTTTTTATCAGTAGCTGATTCAGCCCCGATGCTTGAATCCTGATAAGTGTAACTCAGATTCATCTATCCACGTAACCTGTTCTCTCAGCAACAAGGCAGGAGTCATCATCTGATTTTTTTCCAGCTTTATCAGCTTACATCAACAACTGCATACAATCGCTCAATCACTTTTTCCACTTTCCACTTTTTTAACTATCAACTCTGCGGCACTTATATAGTCTCTCTATACGCTAGAGAACGTTTGAACATTCCACCAGGACACAATTACAACCAATCACAATGAAATTCGTCATCAGACCTATGCACTGTCTTACGTCATACAACTTTCTTCAAGCTAGAAGAATCTCTCAGTCACTAGATCTATCTAGACGCTTCGATCGATAGTAAACAAGCAACCCTAGAAAATTCTCTAATAATATCCACCAAAAAAAATTATTAACATTATACAAAGCTTCTTCTAACTACAACTCTGTTATTGTATTGTACTTTGCAAAACAAAACGATCGGATCTATCGTGCGCGTCTCAAAAGTAACACTGCACACACGTTTAGTTTGAAGCAAACGCGTGCATCGTCAGAAGCAAGATCCAACTTCGCAAGTTAAGACAGGCAGCTAAAGACTTTAAACTTTAAAGTAAACTCACTTTCAAGACCCCAAGTGGTCTTGGTGTTTACATATTCGCGGCGATATTTGAGCCGAATAACGTAACTCATTGTGTTAATTTTCAGTTCCGAGCTAATCTGCTATTTTTAACAACAAGCAGCAGATCCGCACAAAATGTCATTTGCATCACATGGAAGGCCAATGCTTGGCCTTTTGTTTATTACCTGTAAAATAAAAAGATGTTGAGAAACTGCTTTTGTAAAGCCCTCTGAATGCCAGAAACCAAAATGTTAATTTTCGGGTACGTTCAAATGGAAAAAATAGTTTGTCAGACAAACGGCTTTGTTTCCGACAAGTGGCGGACATTTTGTTTATTACCTGATCGAAACATGTGTGCACACATCTTGCTCTTTCAAAATCAATGGACTTTAGCAACGATAATTGGACAGGTAAGTTTTGTCATTATTGGTTGTACGTTCATACATTTTCTCTCAATTTAGACATAAAATGAAGTAAAACTTTGGCATATGTACATTTTTGTGACAAAAAACCAAAATGATCAAGAAGACAATGCTTGTCTTGGTTACATTTTTAATTATCGGTGAGATGGACGAACCCGTAATCTATTTTATTAATAGTTTTGTCATCTGCAATACAAGCTTTCATACATTTGTTTCCATGTTTACGATGTTAGAGGGTGTACTTTCTAAACATATTCAATTTTGCGCAGAATTTCGCCTTTTTCGTCATTTGATGCCGAAGTAGATAGACATTTTTTGCAAATAACCATTTTGTTGAGTGAATGTAACTTAACCAGACCTGCCTACCTCAAAAATTTTTTGTCAGTACTCCAGGCACTTCAAAACCAGATTTTGGAAATCATGACCAGATTTTGACTTTCGGTATTTATATAAACTGTCGTTATTTTACGTGAACCAAAATAATGATAATAAATAAATAAATAAAAATATAGAACTCTGTAAATTTATTGTCATTATTCATCTTAATTTGCTCTTAGCTAAATTTTCATATATTATTACACATGTAAAATAAATCAAGAAACGGTACACTGTTCAATAAATTTATTGTTTAAAAATTAGGGTGCTTAATTGAAAAACAATGCAAAAGTGTTAGGCCACCACATCAACATAATATGTGATAATGATCTACTTGTATTTTTTTTTCAAATCATGCATATGTGCATTTTTCAGCTGCTGCAGTTCTTTTGTGAAAGAGCTTTCATGTCTGAACTTCACCATCAGTGCTTCAACAGCGTCTTTGCCCATACTGGACCTACTGTCTTTACATACACATCTAAACACCCTCTCACAAGCAGCACCGAGTCCCAGCATGAACTGGCACAGTTGCAAAATCTGAGGGTGTTTTTTGCTGACCTGCACCCACAATTCGTCCACCTGCATGCCCCACCAATCTTGACATCAGTTGACTGATACTCGGAGAATTGCTCCTCAATTTGTTCAGATGTTGTATTTGGTGGAAAGAGTGCAGGGAATCGCTTCATAAAAAAGCGTAGATCTTGGGAAGATGCAGTCAACTGAGCTGAAGGACAGATGATTCTGTAGTGCTGGAGCAAAGGGTCAGTGAGGGGCAGTTTCAGTAGAAGATAGCTGCAAGTTTCCTCAAAGTATGCACGCACTGAAGCATAGAACTCTGCAATACGTTCAGATTTTAGGTTGTAGTCTTTGGGACTGTCAAGCATTTTCCTTGCCTGATCACCAACCAGCAGGTCTTCATCAGCTACCAAACAAGGTCATTTAAAAAAAAATAAGAAACCAGAAATGTCTGCTTTCGTTTCACACATACACGCTTGGATGAACTCGCCACCTCAACCTCTGAATCGTCATCTGTTGTTTCATGAATTCTTGTTAATTTACACGAGAGTTTTGAAGACAAAAACCATGTATGCACATCAAGGTGTCTTTGAGAGATCGGTGTCAACAGAAATGAATCGGCATGGAAATTCCATTGATATATATGTTTTCAGAGTAATTTGTGAAGGATCACGCTTGAAAGCAACTTTTAAACACAGTCATCTCATGAATTCCACCAAAAAGATTGATGTTAAGTTACATTCATACAACTTTCATCTATTGTATTTGTTGGAGTTCATTCACTGGACGTAATGCATCAGTTGCTCTAAAGTTTCTGCTTTATTTGTAAATACCTTTCTGTTAAAGACTCTTTTTTTCAAAAGATGCTTGCATGTAACATGACAAGAAAATTTTGTGTAAATTTACATTTATGCACATTTTACAATCAAACGGAGGTTATTTTTAATCAGTTGTCTCTAACCGGTGTTATAGTTATTTTGGTCTGATGACATTATATTATCAGACCTGCCAACCCCAGTAAGGACTCGATAGTACTCAAATAAAATTTTGATAGTATTTTTAATAAAACAATAGTATTTTGAAAACGACGAAAAACATAATTACAAAGCGGCGTCGGTTTTACGTCATTTACACCTTGAGTGTAACTAAACCTTTATTTTTAATAATTAAAAGTCTTCACATGGTATCTCTTAAATGCTGCAGTATCTCAATTCATGTCTATTTCCAGTACTTAGTGTTCTTCACACTAGTTCCACAAAAAAATCAATGTATAAAGCTTTTCAACTGCTAGAAGGACAAGTGGGGGTGGAGCATGTCGCTGAAGTAGCAGCTGCACTCTGCTGCATTTTGGTAGCCGACTTGCATTTTTTCAGAAACTGTTCTGAAAATTCTCTCCCATAGCATGGCCCTTCCTTTTTCCAACTGCACATTCGTTAATTATAGCAGTCGTCTTGGTTCTAGCTGAACCATAGCTCTTTGCAATTTCACTGTCGGGAACATTTTTTTTTAAAAAGTCCAGCATGGTCCGATGCCGAAATAGGCACATTATGCTCCACCAGAAATGCAGTAAAATATGCCTCACTTCGAATTGTTTTCAAGTCTGCATCTTTCGTTGAGACATAGCTAGCGATTGACGAAGCATTTTTCAATGCCGAAACCTTTGCAATATGCCTCTTTGACTGGACATGTTTTTTCACATCATCGAAACCGCCATGCGCGACTGAAAAATCGAACTCACAGACATGGCATCGAGCGTATTTGCTGTTGACTTTTGATGCGACGATGCAAGGATAATCCTTAGAGTAAGAAGGAAGAAAGTTTTGCTGCCTCCTCTGAGGGGGAGATTTACTAGTTCGTTTCCGCGGCCTGCCTCTGCCCGCCATGTTTTTCTTTGCTTGAGAAAGAATGTATACCATTGGTGGTTCAGGAAATCAACGCGACCATTGATTGGACAAAACTGTATGCAAATAGGTTTATTCTTTTTCCGGTCTTCTGACTGTAACTGTTGTACCGATAAACCAGATTTAGGGTGCACATAGACCTATGATTGTTTTTTTTAAACTCATCGTATTATTTTCTAAATCGTCGTAATTTCGTATTTTTTCAATTTAATCGTAAAATAATACGGTCAAATCGTACTGGTTGGCAGGTCTGTATTATTGTTACTAGGTACTCCAAAGCCTTCATTGGCTCTTGTCCGCTCGGCAGTTTTGACTTTACTTTCAACACTTATTAATGTAAAACTGCATCAAAACGAACAGTGGCTGTATTCAAATAAAAATTTAAAGCTTTATCTTTACATCTGTGTTGTTTTTAATGCATGTTTATGCGAAAGATTCCGAGAAAACAGCTTTTGAATACGCTTCTATCCGAGCGCTGAATGCCGCTGCGAAACAAAATGTCAGCGCGTCTGTTGCGAGGTGGCTCGTTTCAAACTCTAAGTGCTTTAAGATATTTCATTGGATGGCCTAAAAATAAGAACCAATGAGAAGTTCGGATACTTAGCTTCATTTACATATCAAATATGGTGGGCTCTGATGTGTGAAAGTGTTGTTACGAGCCGAACAAAGTGGTTGAAGCGGTTTTGATGTAAGTATGATTTTAACTAGAAGTTTAAAAATTAGCAAGAAATAAAGAGCAGACTTTCCTTTATAAAACTAGGGTATTTATTAATTTGTGCATTACTCAATGCGGTGCGCTTTGCCGTAGAAAAGTCAGGGTCCGTACAGAAAATCAATAACAAAATTCCAGACTTTTTCCAGACTGAAAGTTTCTTTTTCAAGACTCAATATTTTAACTGGTGCAATTCAATTTCAATTTCAATTTATTTTTGAAGCTTTAACAAAGTTAATTGCATGACAACGTTTCACAGACATACCCTCACTACAGTCACTTTTTTTTTCAAGCGTTTCCAGTTCTTTGGTCAAGCCATCAACTTCGGCTTGAATCTCTTTCGCTCTCTTTCTCAGAGCATTGGATTCCACCAGAAGTGGCATCTTCTTGCTTTCAGCTGCTTCTTCTGCTAGCCGGTCAGCAGATTCAAATAGGCTTTTGGCATCTGTCATCAGCCTCTGCCGCTTTGTCTTCAGGCCACTGATGGTCGCAGTTTCTTCTGTTTTTCTTTTCAAGGCAGAGATCGTCTCCTTCTCCTTCTCCAGATACTCTTGATACTTGGCACGAGCTGAGGATGCATATAACAGCATTTCTTTGGTGATCTGTACGTTTACAGGACCCACTTGAAAAAAACGAGTCCAATTTTCCAGACTTTTCCAGACCTTACTGTGAATTTCCAGACTTTTCCAGAAGTCTGGAAACCCAATTTCAATTTTCAAGACTTTTCCAGACCTTGTACGGACCCTGAAAGTGTACCCAAACGGTGTTTGGGTTTTCTTGCGGCCATGGCGAACTTGTAGGCCTATTCAGCGACACGAGTGCTGAGCGTAGTAGCACACTAGTAGGCCTATAATTTGCCTGCACGCACTGCGAATTTGATGATTTCCCAAATTTCAAGCACCAAAACAGCTGAAAATTACATGGGATAGGCCTGAAGAAAATTGGGCTTGGAGTATAACATATGAAAAGGTTACCTGTCAAAAATCAGCTTTCTGGTATCAATATTGGCTTCACTTTGAGACTCCAAAGTTATCAATTTCTTCAATTCCAAAACGTTGCCCAAAAAACACCAACATTCTGCATTTTCAAACATTAATAACTTTTTACCTATTTGTCCTATGGGGGAAAAAAATTATACCACTGTGTTCAGAATAAAAAGATCTATGTAAATACTTTAGTGTCCAAACTGAGTTAAAGAAAATCACAAAAAAGGTTGGAGTACCTATTGTTACTGTTCTTGTGAAAAGATATTGGTAAGTTTTTATGAGAGCTACATTTTGATTGGTTGAGCTGATCACATAACAGTTCACTAATGTACATTCAAAAATCTATTCATTCTTTTCAGGACTATACTAGAGTAGTAGAGATAGTTGGTCTGGACTTCTCGCAGCTGTATGTCTGCATGTAATTTTTTTTTTTTTTAATGTTTGTATTACAAATATAACAGTATTATTAAGATAGCTCAGTCATAAGAGAGCACGACTTGTGTACGTGCGTCTCGGGCGACGTAGGTTCGAATCCTGACTTCAGCAAACTATTTTGTGATTGCTGGATAGTAGTGGCCAGCGCTTTGAAAAGCTCTTTGTAAGTGCGCTATATAAGAGTAATCTTTCTTCTTAAATGGTGATATTATATTGGTTATGTAATAAAATTAACAATAAATAATTTTGATATTATTGTGAAGGATGGAGTGTGAATTTGGATAATTATTTGATTTGAAGTTGAAACTACAACTGCAGTGTAAAGTATTAAGTTTATTTATTAGAGCGCATCTTGTCAGATGCCCTTGCAGACCACAAAGGCATAGTCAGCATAAGGGTTAGAGCAATCTCCAACCTCCGTTTTGCGGATGACATTGATGGATTGGCTGGAGAGGAACAAGAACTTGAACAGCTTGCACAGAGGCGTGACACTACCTCCAGAGCCTATGGAATTGATATAAGTGCAGAAGACCAATCTCTCAACACAGTGCATAACTTCAAATATTTAGGAGCCCTTGTATCAGACAAAGAGTCCCGACAGAAGTCCTCTCCAAGACCATCAAACAACTGCTGCCCTGACAAGGTTGAAGCTCATTTGGAAAGGCAGGACCATCAGTCTACATTCCAAGGTAAGGCTGCTGTGCTCTCTTGTCATCTCCATCTTCCTATACACTTGAGAAACATGGACCCTCCACACCAGCTCAATGCCTATGTGAGCAGCACTCTTAGGTTCCCCCACATTTTGCTGGCTGCGGGCTATTTATAGCTTGCCTACACCCTCCCTTCCAGTGAAAGGAAAGAAGCACTGGCAAAGCTATCGGTGAAGCTATTTATAGTTAGCCTGGCTGAACTAACTTCAAAACCTAAAAGCTTTGTTTGAATCGGTGTGCCTCACAGCAGATCTACAACGAAGAATACAAAGCATGGAGATGAGGTGTTACAGAAGACTTTTGGGCATTTCCTATACCCAGCATATCACCAACAACGAAGTCCGACAGACCATCACACAAGCCATTGGACAACACGATGACATTCTCACAATGGCAAAGAAACGGAAACTCCGATGGCATGGCCACATCACCAGAGCATCAGGTCTTGCTAAAACCATCCTGCAAGGCAGGGTGCAAGGAGACAGAAGAAGAAGGAGACAGAAAAGGAGGAGAGAGGACAACATTTGAGAATGGACTGGTATGACACTGAGTGAGGCCATAAGGGTTGCTGAGGACAGAGAAAGATGAAGTACGCTGGTTAAACGATAATCTGTGGTGTCCCAACGGCCTATGAGTTACGGGATAGGATAGGATAAAAAAAAGATTCGTCTGGAAAAAGTTTGTATAGTAGTAATGCTGAATTGGTTTCTTCTTTCAACCAAGTTCAAGTTGATGATTTTGTGGAACTAGCCATGCTGCTGGTTGGATCCAGATGTACAAACACCATTTCATAATATATAGTAAGTTGCACACACTAAATGTCCATGCTTCAGTTTGACTTTTCTGGATCTTTTCCAAACGCAGTATGGCAATACTTATGCAATCATAGGTAGAAATGGAAGGTGCAAAAGCGTTTTGTATTTTTGTAAGTCCAAACCAACAAAAAAGTGCACAGCACTATGATGAGCTATTGCCTAAATTTATATGTAGCCATGCATTTATGACCATCTGTTTCATGTCATGGTGGACATTGCGAAATGGTGAAATTTATTAGCACTGGTCCTGACTGACCATGTTTTGTTTGAATTTCAGGTACAGACCATACAAGAGGATGGGGCAGAGATAGGCTTTCTTCACAAGCATGGAGAAAATTCACAAACTTTTGTTTGGCCAAATGTCGACGACATTGCCTTTGTTAGCATGGTGGAGATCGCCATACTCTTACCATCTCCGTTCATTGATGGGCAAAGATGACAAATTTGTTAAATAGACATGTTCCTTCCTTTTTTCTTTTTTCCAAAGACAATTTATGAGCCTGTCTTTGTTCCACAGACACCAAAATACTGTTAAATGCATGTTTTGTTTTTTTCTATTTCATTGATAAATATGTGTTTTTTTTACTGACACACTTCTCTTTGCATGTTTATAATAATCATAATAATCAATTATTATGAAACACATCATTTGAGGGGACAGTGTACGTTAATGAATGTGTCCAGTCAGTATGATAGTTGTTATGACCTGAAATAATTTTGTAACTATATCACAGCAATCAAGACTAAACATTGTGTACAACTGGTGTTAAGTTACATTCAAACACCTATAGTTTTAAATAAGTTCATATTACCATGCAACCAAACTGTGCACTTGGGGCTGATGAATTGTTTTTTGTGATGTTTTTTTTTTCTGCAAGTGAAAGTCTCTTTAAGGGATTGGTCCCTGTCTTAAATTACATTCAAGCACATCAGCTACTGCAGTTTCAAGCTGTATAAGAAGTCCAGTAATGACTTGCTTTCTTTTGTCCTTGTTAGAATATTGATTGGATCACTTTCCACCCAGTTTAGTGTGAACATGTCTTGCGATGCATAAGATGGTAATTTATGGGTAGACTAGGAATTTATCGTGCACTCAGTGGATGTACTAAGCTTGATAAACTACGCAAAGCCCACTTTTTGTCAAATAATCTTCAGTTGTTAAGTGAAATAACGCTGCTAGTTACACATTAATTTTTAACTGAAATATACCATAAAAGTGGTTTTGCTCGCCCATTTTCTTTCCAAAATGCTGTTTGTTGTTAAGTTACATTTATTCAAACTTCATTGTGCTTTTGTAAAGCCGACAGTCACCAGAACACCTTTGTTTTCATCTACATTTGAAAGCACTGTATTTGTCTAAGCAGGCACAACTAAATTCAAGATCAGTTGCCTTTTCTGTATCAAGTTTGTTTGTGTTTTGTAAAAATGTGACGGTGTTAATGTTACATTCAAACGCAACACATTTTCATCAACTACAACCAAATGACCAACAAATTTGAAAAAACACATCATGTGTAACATCATGTAACAGACTAAAGAGGAATTATGTTCTTTTCAGCAAGTTTAATTTTCAGTGTTGGTGGCACAGTTATTTGACACTTCTCTGTACTCTTGACCATATAGGAAAATATATCAAGCAGATTAAGAAGATGGTGAAATATTTGTCAATACTTTGAGGATCAAGGAAATACAGAGCATATGCTCCAATGTGTACTATGCCCTAGAAAAAAAACCACAAAAGCCTAACTTACAATTTCTACAGAGACATCAGTGTGTTCAGTAGTGACATGTTCATGCAGCGTAGCATCTGTCAGTCCCATCTTGCAGCAATATGGGCATGTGAAAGACTGAGGTTGCTCAGCAGTCAAGGCCTCCCCTCCATAGTACATGTCTGTTACAAAAACATTCACAATAAGCAATCCAATAAAATAATGCAGTAGTTTCAGTAATCTAAATAATTCTAATCAACATGTTCTGTAACCTCAATCACTAAAATGAAATCTTCCAGAAAACTCACAGAACGGAAAACACTCATTCACAAGAAGAACAATTAACTCCACTAATTGTCAGAGAGTTATGCCTATCGCCACCACCATCACCACCGATGATCAGTATGTTAATCTGGAATCTGTCACATGACATCCATGTTTCAACAACAGGCTGAAACTCTTCAGCAACTTGAGTCCAGTTGCCATCAACTGCAGGAGAGCATCAAAGTCATGGCAGCAAACGAAGCCAGTAAAGAATAGATGGGACAATGACCAAGACCATGAACAAGAGAAATAACTGTGTTGTCAATAAGACATTCTTTACTGTGCCTTTTACACATTGATACGGTTAGCCCATGCTTGTAATTGTGGGCAATCATTCTACGAACTGTAATTCTGCCATCGGTGATACATGCACGAGGATTTTGTTCATACTCCCTTATTACTTCGATTTTGGCTAGTTGTTTCTTGTAACCCCCTTTCCCCAACCCATTCGCAATGGGCCCTTGGCTTAAGCAAAATTATAATATTCTGATCTGAAAAAAAGAAGAACAATTAATCACACATTTTCAACATTTTATGTTTTTTTCATGAATGAATACACTGGTAAGCTTGACCAGTCCATCTGATGACACAGCACAACTGAATCCAACATTTATATTGTTTCTCACCAGCTCCCCTTTGTAAATATTCAATAATAATCAGGAAATAAACAACAAAGAAAATGTAAAAATCATACCAAAATCAGAACGTGTCAAGATGCACTGCATTGGGTGATCAGTAGTGTGGCGTGTTGTAGTTGCCCCTGCCTCATAGCAGGTGGCACACAAGTCATAATCATAGCATACCAAGCATTTGTAGCGACGCCCACGAAAGTTGCCCTTCAGGCACGAATCACAGCTGACACCTGGAGAAAAAAAAATCACAGAAAATGTATTAATTAACTGTACAAAAAGAAGAAAATCCAGTAAGTTTAGGCAAAATACGAAAAACATTAAACTTTAGAAAGAAAGTTGTAGCCGTGTAGGGGATGGGGTGACGATGCACATAGGTAATGCTGATGCTCTGACAATATTTTTAGGTGAAGAATTCTAATTCTTTAATTCTGGAAATATTCTGCAGCATAACTGTATGGCATCAGCATCATCTCTAATGAAAAGCACAAATCTTGATTGTATGCCATTTTCGGTTAAAGAGAAGCTTCTCGCTTTCATCACCTGAATCCAAACTTGTATCTTTATTTAATGATCCTGTACTCAAATAAATGCATAATACATACTAATAATAATAATGCAAAATAATATACCGGCTTCTAGAAACGTCGGGCGTGACAATTATTCTCAAACTAAACTTACTAACTAGTAACTTATTCATTAAAGTTTAAACATTACAGCTTCGGCCAAAACTATTACAACTACTGACCTAGGCAAGAACAGCATGGAACCCCTTAATTACCAAAATAATTTTATCCCTGGTTTATTTAGGAATCTTTTGAGCACAGAAGTTTACAAGTGCCAGTTTTTATTTTGCAGATAAAGCAGCCATGTTAATAACTTAATTGAAAAATGAGGGAGAAGGTGATTGGGAGGAGGGGAGGGGGGAGCGGGGAAGGGATAATTTAAACCTAAATCTGCAATTTATTCTTCTGCTTGTTAGCTAAAATAACTGGAGTTTAATTTGCTCTCCTTCACTGATCTGTGTGCTCAGAACAATTATCTCTATTTTCCCAGGGAAGTTCTACTCATCGAGTAATATTGAATATGAACTATGAAGTTTTGTCAACCACCTATTAAAATATAAATGGCAAGTGCACAAAGCTAGGCTAATTCTAATGGTAGTTATATTTTGGTGACAGTGCAAGTACAACAAAGTGAATTTCAGCATGTTACCATATTAAGTATTTGTTTAACTATTATCTGTAAACATTTTAAAATTGAATTTAACATTTTAAGTATTTATTGTAACATAGTGTACATAACAGGATTAGGTCAGAAACGGAAGTTGCAGTTGTATTGGACAGGATTTAACGTTTGAATACTAATTGCAAACTACTTAACTCTTGATTCCATAATCTTAGTTGTTTAGCATAATCTTCAGTTTAATCAAATATGTCAGAACTTCATGTATGATGCCTTACTCAACTTCCTGCATGGAATGTGACATTCACTTATCAGTCAAGTAATCCTGTGTTCTTTTAGCAGACGGAGTGGCCATGTTGAGAAAAAGTCCCCACCTCAATTTATAACTTACCTTCGTGCCTAGACATTGCTGGAGATGAATAGTAACGAAACACGCAACCGAAAGAAGCCAACTGCTAAACAATCTTAACATATACAGTGTATAGGCGTCGCAGTTTCAGTTCATTCCAAATTACTCGGCACATTTAGCTACCAGTGGCCATAATGACGTCACGTCGATTCTCGTACATAATTCCGATCGTATCGAGAACTGAAAACTAACTTTCGTGCTTTCTTTATATTTTATATTGTGCCAATGGTATCAAAACATTTTTTAATTAAATAATTCATTATTAATTTACAAAATATTAATTAAATTTATAATTGCGCTTTCAGCTTCAAAAAGAAGTCACGTGACTCTATGAAGGAGGTCACTAAGTTATCAATATGGCAGCGGGACGAGTTTTGGTTTATGGTGGCAAGGGTGCTCTTGGTTCCGCAGTTGTCAGCCATTTCAAGTCCAAAAAGTTTGTAAGTGCAAAATCTGTAAGGTTCGTTTGTCAGTTTATTGCATGCATGCCACAACTGTAAGACTTAGTCCAAGGTTTGTTGTTATGCTGGAGAACCACCGCGCTTGACATAAATCATAATTTGGATGTGTTGACATACACTTCCACTGGCAGTGGCAGCGAAATATCAAATATCTTCAAAAATAAATTGCAATATACAGGAGTTGCAATGTTCTCCCTGATTGTTGTTTGTATGCATCCCGCACTAGCACTGTAGCAGGGAATGTCGTTGTTGAAAACATTATATAATATTTCACTGCTTTGCGACAACAGTCATTGAGTCAAAACTTTAGTGCAATATCATGAATATGGAATTTATGCCAATGGTTGAATCAGTGAATGGGCCTGTAGATCTATGTAGGCTAACGGCATTATTATATATAGTGTGTATCACGTGTACTTTGTGTAGTTTGGTTCTAGCAGTGTTTCCCACAGCTTTTTTTTCAGAGAGTCCTTGGGACTCTGGTGCAAAATTTCAAGAGTCCATTTACAAAATTTGAGAGTCCCCTTACAATTCCTACATTTACCTTGATTTTGATTACCAACATCACGGACACACAAATACGCCTCAAAGTCAAACAAAGCTTAGTTTTCAATGCAACTTTATTGAAAATTATGAATAGCCATAAAACAAGCAACACAACAAAAGGAATACTGATTCAAGATTCAAGATTCAAGATTCAAGATTTATTGACTTCATGTGAAGAATTTGTTTTGCGCATATGGGATACATCAGAATATAGGTTAAAAGTTCATACACAATACATTACAGCACAGCACAGTGCAAACAGTCACATCGCTTTCTCACATTTACGCAAAATAGGCTATTGAAAGTAAAACAATCAGACATCACACATCAGCCAATCAGATAATATAATAATAATAATAATTAACATTTATATAGCGCCCTTTCTAATGAAAGCTCAGAGCGCTTTACATTCACATAAGACACTTCTTCTAAGAACTAGAATGACTAAACAAAAACATGGTAAACAAAACATACAGAATTTAATTACATAATATAACCACGCACACACACACACACGCACACACACACACACACACACCAAGTTCAACACGAATTTAAATTGTGCTGTCACAAAATAGAACCGCAAACACTGTCAATATATATCATGTTACCTAATCGCGTCAAGCACCCACATCTCAGTCTGTACGTCAATTGATTAAACCAACATACAACACCTCACAGTTCACATTACATTAATAGTCAATGTATACATCATGCACAAACAATCAATACATTTTTGCACACATTCATACAGCATGGTAGTAATAAAAATACTTGAGGGACAAAGATTCCATTTAAATTATCATGACTGGTACACGATATGACTAGTAAGTACATATGCCTAATGCGCAATTGATATAATACATTACATGACTAGTAAGTATACATTATTCGCACACAATCGATAATTGTCACACACATTCATACGGCATACAGTAAATAGGAAGAAACTGATAAAGGTAGCTCTTATTGAAACAAATTACAGTTTGTCTTACCCCACTCCCACCCACCCCCACCCCCTTTACCCAGCCCAAATGCTATGGAGATTTATTTTAACTGCTCGTTGAGTAGCGTGATTGCAGAGGGGACAAACGTCTGCTGGAAACGGTTGGTCCTGCACTTGGCAACTCTGTACCTGCGGCCAGAGGGGAGCATCTGGAACTCGCCATGCAGTGGGTGCAGCTCGTCTTCCGCTATCTTGCGAGCCTTTGTAACAGTGCGGCTGCACTCCAGCTCCTCGATACTGGGCAGTTGCGACCCCACCACCCTCTCCGCCTGCCTAACCACCCGTCTCAGTCTGTCTCTGTCCTCCTCATTGCATCCATGCAGCCACGTGGTCAGGTTAAAGCTCAGCACGCTCTCTATGCTGGCTCTGTAGAGGGAGGTCAGAATTTCGTTGTTGACTTTAAATTGGCGCAGTTTCCTTAGGAAGTACAGCCTGGAGTGACATTTGCTGACTACCTTGCCTACATGCTTGGTCCATGACATGTCGGAGCTGACGGTGACGCCCAGGTATTTGTACTCGTCGACCTGCTCTACGACCTGGTTACCGATAGTCAACGGCTCTGGCGCACTTCCGGATCTTCTAAAATCTGTGACCATTTCTTTCGTTTTCCCCACATTGAGGTCGAGGCTGTTTTGCTGGCACCACTCTACCAGCCTGTCCACGTCGAGTCTGTACTGCGAGTCGTCGTCGCCCGTCACTAACCCCACCAGCGCTGAGTCGTCGGCGAACTTCGCCAGCGTGTTGTCGGCCTCAGAGGCCCGGCAGTCGTTGGTGTAGAGCGTGAAGAGCGTCGGCGACAAGCAGCAACCTTGAGGCGTCCCCGTGTTGATGGTCAGGACGTCGGATTTTACCCCACCCACTGCGACGAACTGCGACCGTCCGACCAGAAAGTCGATCACCCACTTGATGAGCTGCGGTGCCACTGACATCATACTGAGTTTTTTAAACATCAGGCTGGGTCTGACGGTGTTGAACGCCGAGCTGAAATCGACGTACAGCACTCTGGCCGACGTGTTGGGCTTTTCCAGGTGTTGAAGGATGCTGTGGATGATGTACATCGCCGCGTCGTCGGTGCCCCTCCGCGCGCGGTACGCAAACTGCAGGGGGTCCATAAGGTCCTCCGTCTGCTGCAGTAGGCGTTTCAGCACTAGCTTCTCCAGACATTTCATCACCACTGGTGTTAGAGCGATGGGTCTGAAGTCATTCAGTTCTTTGCAGACAGATTTCTTTGGCACTGGTACTATTCGCGCCATCTTCCACGCTGTTGGCACCTTTCCTGCTCTTAGGCTCATGTTGAAGAGGGTCTGGAACACCGCGGCTAGCTGCTCGGCGCACACTTTCAGCACTCGAGGGCTGATGCCGTCAGGTCCGGACGCCTTGCCCGGCTTGAGCTTGGTGAAGACCCTGTGGACCTCCTGGGTGCTGACCGTCAGCCTCTCGTCCGCCTTCACCGCCGCCGTTGTCTCTAGCACCACCTACAACTGTTCTGATAAATGTTACAAAGGAATCCATCATTGACTAGAGGAACCTTAAAATCACATAAAATGACCATAGAACAAACATGAAATGGTCATACGACAATTTACACACATCAATCTGCATGTACTGACAAATTGTCTCTGTAAAAACAGTTAGTGTTAGAGGGGACTAAGTCGATGACCAGAAGAAAAAAAAAAGAGACAAAAAAATCTGTTCAACTGCGTATTACAGACAAGATCATCATTGCCTAGTCTAGGGAGAACTGAAAATGATGATTCAACATTCAACGATTGCTCCGTCTTCCGCATTTCTGCGGGTTATCGTTTTCCGTAGCCTTGTGTCGAGCGACTTGTTTCAGCTTTTCGGAAGCAAACAAAAAGGTTGCGCATGCGTGTCAGCGCGGTCAGTGGGTAGGGGAGATCACCGCGCTTACTCGGCTCGGGCGCACAATAGCTCAGAGGTGCCAGGATACATAACGGCAGTAAAAAAAACAAACCGTTGCGTCCCTTGTGACGCACCATTTTATTTTTCATGCGTCCTTTTTCAGTTTTTGTGCGTCTCTGACGCACACATGTGCGTTTTGGGAAACACTGTTCTAGCATCGAATCTAAGCATATTTACCACCATTAACAACACAACCTTTTTGTTTTTACTCTGGCAGTTCCGAGTTCGTGATTACATCCTATCCTATCCGGTAACTCTGAGGTCTTTGGAGCACCACAGTCTCCACAGATGATCGTTTAACAAACATACTCCATCTTTCTCGTGATTACAGTTTTGCGGAAAGTTAAACTCCATAGCCAGAAATGTTAAAGTAACTTGTATAGTCACTGCCACTGTACCAGTACCAAGATTAGTGACCAAGCCAATGGCAATAATTAGCCTGTCAGAGTTCTCATTAGCGCAGTAACTTTTAAAAGAACAAACATTTGTCTGCAAATGATTAAAGATGATGCACGGTTTGATTAATTCACTGAAATTGTCAGTGAAACTAGGCAAAAGATGAGGGAGGTGGGGAGAAACTAGATCTTGACAGGTTGGTTGTTTAGTGACATGATCACGCTTCCGTTTTTTAAGCACAGCCGAGCAGCACAGTTCTGTACACGCTGCAGTCGGCTAACTTCATCAATGGGGAGACCAGCTAGAACTGAAAATTTACAATAATCAAGTCTGGATGTCTCAAAGGCATACAAAATAGAAAACAAAGTACATGGTATGACCAACATGCCTCCCGAATATCTAAGCTTAAAAACAAACAAAGAATCTGTACACATTGTTCTAAAATTGCTTTTTATTAGCTCTTTGAGCATGGGGACTCCAGGCTGCTGATGTTGTTACAGTTAAGACAGTGGGATGATCAGTACACAAACGTGACAAAGGGTTAAAACAGGTGAAGGTAAGGCAACATGAGAGGGGAGATAGGCACTGCCCTTCTTAAGCTGGCCCAGAGGGATGAGATGTCTCAAACAACTCTCCGCCCAATGATCTATAAAAAGATTGCGACAGCACCTTATCTTTTACCACTAATGCTTCCAACATCACTGTTTTGTCTGTTGAATACAAATGGTTGCAAGCATCAACATTTGATGTTAAATGTGGTTCTTTTTCAGTGGGTGGGCTCTATTGACCTCGCACCTAATGAGGATGCCGACGCCAATTTTGTGGTCAAGCCTACTGATCCCCTAGGTGATCAAGAAAGTGAGCTAACCTCTCGGGTTGGAGAGACTCTTGGCGAGGACAAGGTGGATGCCATTTTGTGTGTGGCTGGGGGGTGGGCTGGAGGCAATGCAGCCTCGAAAGGTAATTAGTTTTGTCACTTATCCAAGTTAAATAAGTGTAGCTCCTTCCCATTCTCCCCACCACACCACTGCCTCTTCTACTGCCTCTTTTAGTGCATCTAGGAATCTATGCATGAAACCGGCCTATTTTAGTTCGGAGCTCTGTAGTTCGGTACTATTTGTTTCATAGTCTGGTATGCACCACGATGGAACAGGTCGAGACTTCTTAGCCTCAAACTAAATGTACCAAAGAGTACCGAACTATCCTGAAAAAATCATCAAAGGGAGGCTACTCGGTTTGATATAATGTAGCTGGATCCATACCTTCTTTTTCATTTCAAGACGGGGTAACACTGCGTAACAGATACTGTCAAGGCTTATGTCACCATGGTGGAGAGGCCTCGGCTGGCCCTGCTACATAGTGCGAGGAATGCTAGACCAAGTTCCTCTGCCATTTCAAATATAGTGTGTCATGGCACACAAAGCCTTCTCATAACTTGGTCATCATTAAAAATTTCCTGTGGATAATGTTCTGTCGTGAAAAATACGATTTCACGCCTGTATTGATTCAGTAGCAGTATGTCGCCAGCCGTATTGTGTTCGGCTTTAGTCCGCAACTCTGGCAGGTAGTCCTGATCAGAGGAGGACTAAATTCAGGACTGTTTAGTTAGTACTTTAAGACAGAACTTTTCGTAGGCCACTTTTCTTCATGCCTGACTAAGGCCAATAAAACTGAACTAGGCTATGGTACAGAACTAAATGTTTAGTCCTTTTTCATGCATATATATCAGCTTGAGTGGGCAGCTTAATTTTCTTCATAACTCTTTTTACTGCCAAATATCAGTTATCATCACACAACACAGTTCCTGGTGTCAAATATTTTAATAGATTTTGACATTTCAGATGCAATATCTCCAAAACTATTGTAGGTTTACACTTTCAATTCAGTGTCTGTCAAGTTTTAGTTCTGTCAGTGGGGTGGCCTGGTAGCTCAGTTGATAGTGAGCTGGTTTCCTATGCCGAAGGTTGCGGGTTTGAGCCCCGAATGCGATGCACTTTAAGTTATTTTGGTACGAGACTTTCAGTACACTGAGGTTTTTTTCCTGGTATTTCGGTTTCTTCCTTCCCTTCAATAATGATTAATGGTAAAGACTGCTGCATTTAATCTAAAAGTTCAAAAATAAAAATTTATTTCTATTCCGACTTATGTAATAGCTATATCGGCGTGCTTTGAGTTCCATTGAAGAAAAGTACGTTATACTTATAGCGTCTTATTTTTGTTGTTGTTGTTGTTGTTATTATTTTATTGTGTTTAATTTATACTGTATTTTATTATATTAAGTCATTGTAATTCTGTGTGTGTTAAATTTGAACTTTTGAAATTTTGTTAAATTGTACTACACACGTGTGCATGAACAAAGTTTTATTACTGCTTATATTGTTTTCGTGTGTGTGCATGTGTTAGATGTATGTAGTTTAGTACCTATATTTTTATTGCTCCATCTTTTATTGTAATGTATGCACAGTGCAGCCTTTTATTCTGCGAGTGAGTTTGAGTGTGAGTTCTTTGATCAGACTTTTTAGTTTGGATTTGCTCTTCATAAAATAAATTATTATTTATGTTACTTTTGTTGTTATTATTATTATTATTATTATTATTATTATTATTATTATTATTATTATTACATGTTGCAAGTTTAATAAACAAATGTTGCATCCATATGGATGATTACACCATACTATTTTTAGTTTATCTGCTTGTCCATAATATTTACAATTATATATGAATATTAGTAACTAAATCCGATTTAAGCACTAAACAAAATAATTTGTGGCTATCTAAATTAATTAGTTAATTACAAAGCACACAGCTAGTAATAGTAATTAATATCGTTTGTTTTCTCATTATGTTCTCCTTGCCTGTACACCAACATGGTCAAGGGATGAATGTGTGCTCATTGAGTATGTTTAGTACATTACCTTACATGTTATTGCTTTAGGTCCAGCGGACGCTTCCAAGCCAAATCCGAATATATTCGCGTTGCAATCTGAATCCTGCTATTTCTATATGCAGTAATGTTTTATTATTTTTATTTATTTTTATAAAATTAATTTGTATCTGCATTAAAAGAATTGTTTGAAATGGAAAGTACAGCCCTTTTTTCTTTTATATGTGGCTACTCGGTCTCTTTTTCGCGACACGCTACACAAATTTTGCAAATGCTACACAAATTGAGATCTTGTGCTACACAATTTTTTTTTTTGGGGGGGGGGGGGGGGGGAAGGGGGGTTGGCAGCTCTGAGTATAGTTCACGTTAGCTGACTTGCTTGTGGACGCCATTGTCAACATTGATTGTCACAGGGTCATATCAAACGGTGTCAAAGCAAGTACTCTTCCGCAGGTAATCTTTTTCATATGAAATGACCTGCATGAGTGGATGTCTCAGGTGGCTTGAGTTAGATCAGCTATTGGCCAATGCCTTGAGCAGCTCTTGAGTTGGAAAAGCATTATAAAAGAATAAGAACAATTAAAATAAAATTAAAATAAAAAAATACAAAATCATCCTATGATGTTAATAAAAGTGACAATGGCGATCCATGTACCAATCCATTTAGTCCACTCTGGTGCAGTGGTGGTAAATGGATTTAGATTTATGTGTATATATATCATTTATAATAGCTGTATATCATGACATTAGGCCTCCCTCCCCCTCCCCCGTCCCCACCCTCCCCCCAAAAAATCTTTTTATGGTATCCCAAACAAACCTGATTTTTTTTAGCCCGACTCTAAACTCTTTTTTGGGCTCCTCCCTCCCCTCCACCCCCCCCCCCCCCCCCCCCCCTTAAAAAAAATCTTTTTATGGTATCCCAAACAAACCTGATTTCTTTAGCCCGACTCTAAACTCTTTTTTGGGATTGTCTAAAAAAATTTTTTAAAGGCAAAAAAAATCGCACCCAAATAGAACTGTTTGCGCTCAGGCGACAGAAGAGAGGTAAGCTCAAAGCAAGAAGGAATAAAGGGTCGCTACTCGTGTTAAACTTCCATTTCGTTGCTAAAAATGGGAGAAGGGGAGGGGGGTCTACTTACTGACCCTAGTTTTTTTTCCTAAGTTACCATAAACAGGGGAGGGGGCCATACTCATTTAGCTGTAAATTAGCTGATATTACATGCTCTATTAGCTGTAAATCATAAAATGGTATTTCTGTGGTGTTTGTTCCAGAGCTGATCAAAAGTGCAGAGAACATGTGGAAACAGAGTGTGTGGTCTTCAGTGATTGCAGCCTCTCTGGCCACCAAGTACTTGAAGAATGGTGGACTTGTTACCCTGCCTGGAGCTCAACCTGCTTTGGCTGGGACACCTGGTAACTGCTTTTAATGGTTGTTGAATAGGAATAAATTAGGTACTCCAAGCCCTTCATTGGCTCTTGTCCGCTCGGCAGTTTTGACTCAGTTTTGACTTCACTTTCAACACTTATTATTAATGTAAAACTGCATTAAAACGAACAGTGGCTGTATTCAAATAAAAATTGAAAGCTTTATCTTTACATCTGTGTTGTTTTTAATGCATGTTTATGCAAAAGATTCCGAGAAAACAGCTTTTGAATACGCCCCTATCCGAGCGTTGAATGCCGGTGCGAAAAAGTTGTCAGCGTCGTTTGCTGAGAGGTGGCTCGTTTCAAACTCTAAGTGCTTTGAGATATTTCATTGGATGGCGTAAAAATAAGAACCAATGAGAAGTTCGGATACTTAGCTTCATTTACATATCAAATATGGTGGGCTCTCATGTGTAAAAGTGTTGTTACGAGCCGAACAAAGTGGATAGAGCGGTTTTGATGTAAGTTTGATTTTAACTAGAAGTTTAAAAATTAGCAAGAAATAAAGAGCAGACTTTCCTTTATAAAACTAGGGTATTTATTAATTTGTGCATTACTCTATCGTGGAGCGCTTTGCCGTAGAAAAGTGTACCCAAACGGTGTTTGGGTTTTCTTGCGGCCATGGCCAACTCGTAGGCCTATTCAGCGACACGAGTGCTGAGCGTAGTAGCACACTAGTAGGCCTATAATTTGCCGGCACGCACTGCGAATTTGATGATTTCCCAACTTTGAAGCACCAAAACAGCTGAACATTACATGGGATAGGCCTGAAGAAAATTGGGCTTGGAGTATAACATATGAAGGGGTTACCTGTCAAAAATCAGCTTTCTGGCATCAATATTGGCTTCACTTTGAGACTCCAAAGTTGTCAATTTCTTCAATTCCAAAAAGTTGCCAAAAAAACACCAACATTCGGCATTTTCAAACATTAATAACTTTTTACCTATTTGTCCTATGGGGGAAAAAAATATACCACTGTGTTCAGAATGAAAAACTCTTTAAATCTATGTCAGTTTTGTGATGAGGAAATCATTTTTTTTAAATGGCTTTTGACTACCTAAATAAATCGTATACTTTATTGGTAGTATTCATTGTTTGTGGTTTTTTTCATTCAATTATAAATTGTGAAAATAATAAACTAGATAACTTTGAATGGACCTTTACATGTAAGTCAAACTTGATACAGAAGAGAAGTTTATCCAGGATTGCTCTTTGGGTATGTTCTGTGCAATTTTTAACAAAAGCTTACTTCTGTCAACAAAATAAGAATCGTCTGTGTTGAAATAAAATTGTGTTATCATGAATATAGGGGATGAGTGCATTTATGGATTTATCTGCATTGAGTGCAGGCAACTTGGAAATAGCAATTTGCATCGGTATTCCTTGCTGTGTTGACAGCTAAGGCTGCAATATTCAACATTACATTTAAAGTTTTTCTGCACATTCTGTTCTTATTCTGGTCTTTTATCTTTCAGGCATGATTGGGTATGGCATGGCCAAGGCTGCAGTCCACAACCTGGTGCAAAGTTTGGGTGCTCCTAACAGTGGTATGCCAGCTGATAGCACTACCGTTGGTATTCTACCGTAAGTCTAGTTTTACTCAGTATTTCTTCAACATTTTTTGTTCGTCAACTTCATCTCTTTTGCGAGTTTCCTAAATAAAATCCACTGAACTTTTTGTTTGGCAAATTGCAGAGTAAATTGAAGCATGTTTTTTTTTTTCCCTTGCCATGTTTTAACAAGGGGAAAGGTAATATTGTGGGCAGAAAGCTTGTTGCTTTTGTTCTACAGTTTCCTCATGTCCACAAAATGTGCAGCAAGGTGGTGTCAGGTGAAACTATAGTTTTATTCTTTAGTTTAACATTTTTATTGAAAGGGATTGCCCTTGTTGGTGTTGTCGAAACAGTCTACCAAACGTGTATTTGAATTGGGCTATTTTTGTTTTCAGCATTACTTTGGACACCCCAATGAACAGAAAGTGGATGTCGCAGGCAGATTTCAGCACTTGGACTCCTTTGGAGTTTGTTGCTGAGTGAGTAATAAATGTTTTGTTTATTATTGCCGAGTGATTTCCAACCGCCGCCCCCTCCCCCCCCCCCCCTCCTCCCATTTTACTCCTCTCCTTCCATTGTAATACATTATTTACCCCTTTTGAACGCAAAGCACCTGCTAAGGGATGATATTTTGCTACAGTGGAAAATCCTGGATCGACCGCTAAAGGCCAGTTGACACCTACTTAGTGCTGATGCCTATTGTGTCAGTGCTATAAATAGACTTCTAGTCAGCATGGGAGCCTCGTTTTCATTATTTCTCGACATCTATTGCGAGTAAATCAATTCAGTGAGATCGGTGCATGCTACATTTTTAATGTGTTTCCAACAAATCAGACCTTTTACTGTTGCATCACACTTCAGAAATGGCCTCTCATTTGTTTATTTCTGCATTAAATTGTAGCGGAGACACTTTGTGAAGTTCTTTGAGGTAAGTATTTATTTTGAAGCCTGTGACATGGTGAGAAACTGATTAAAGTTTGAGAAAGTTTTTTCAACAGAAAAATAAGTGATTTTAGAGTTTGGATTGTTTGTTTGCCTTTATTTCTGTATGTGAAATATAAATATGCATGTCAAATGAAAGAAGAATGTGTGGGCAATGCCAACAAAATATAATCTGGTAACCTCAAAAATTGTTTTTGTATTTAATTTTTATTTTTCAAGTTTTTATCCAAGTGACTGATGGATTAGCTTCTAACTAGAGATTTCAAAGAAAGAAAGCCTGTGACTGGGCTGGGGCTTAAATGGTTAAGTGGAATGAATGGAATATAAGATATGCTAGGATTGGATTGTTAATGTTGTTGAATACCAAGATTTTATACAGTTCCAAAGATAGTGATGTTGCAACTTGTTGCTGAGGATGATGATTCTTATTTATGTCACTTTATGGTGCATCTTTGCGACTTTAAATATAAGGGGTTTGCTACTTTGAATCTAAGTGTCTGAAGATTTAATTTGCTGTCAGGCCTTGTTGTGAGAAATAAAAACATGCTGGCTTCTACACTGGAAATTTTAAAAGAAAATGTAAAAATAAAGAGAAGAAAAAGGTAAAATCAACTACAGAATCATAAAGTTAAATTTCAACACACACACGAACACTCGCACATGCATGCACACACTATGTAATGACAAGAGGACAATTGTAATACTTGTTTGACTGTGTACTGTAACCAACATACAAAGTATAGAAAGAGCATAAATAATATTGAACACAACTGTAACATGTATTTGACTGTATTGCAGACTGTTCTTTAAGTGGACTACAGGACAGGAGCGACCAGCTTCTGGCAGCTTGGTCCAGCTTATCACCAAGGACAACAAGACTGAACTGGTTCTGTCCAAGTAGATGAGCAGCTTACTGACTGACCAAACCACTTGTATCATTGCGCTATGCCTCTGTTGCCAGAAGATGGTAATTTTATTTGTTATTTTGACTACAGAATTGATACATACATGATACAATAGACAAAAGTGTATTAATTGTTTGAACCTTTAGTCCTGAAGTGTTATAGATACACTGTTTGCTCCTTATTGTGTTCTTTTAGACCTATCTCAGTTAATGCTCTTTTCAGATTGACTTTTTTTTGCAGAGGTTGTATTTATATATTTGTTTGAACACTTGAGACAAGATGTGTATTTGTCAGAAAATGTAGGAAATTTCAAAACTAAAAATGTATAGGTCTCTCTATTCAGATTTATGTAATAGCGATCTCCTCAGATCACCATGCTTTGAGTTAGATTGAAGAAAAGTTCTGATGGCATCTTGTATTATTATTATTATTAATATTATTATTATAAAATGGTTGAAAAGGCATTTTCTAACCATGTTCAATAAAATTATTGAAAGAACAGACTATTTAAAACCTTTCAACAGAACTAAATATCAGATGAATATAATTACTCACTTCTGGCAGTAAAGGGCAAACGACGACTCTTTCCAAACGTCCATCATAATCTGTAGTGTTTGTGTTTAGCTGTAATCAATAGGATGGTAATAGTGCTTAACATGATAGGATTTGTGTCTTTTTTTTAACTCGCATGCGTAGTGAGTCTTATGTACTCATCGCCTCCTCCCCTCCCCTCCCATCTCCTCCCCTCCCCTCATCTCCCCTCATTGCCCCCCTCCCCCCAAAAAAAAAATCCAAATATTCGCCGTTCTGTGCGAGATGTGTCCTAAATAGTCTAAAAATTATATCGGAAACAAAATTTCCGTCCATCTGTCCACCGTGTGAGCAAAAACTTTAAAGTGGCTAAATACTCAGAACCTATTTAAACTATCACAACCAAACTTGGTAAGATGGTGTATTCACATGAGTCCTCAAAAATGATAAGTGAATGAATGACTTCACTTCAAGGTCAAGGTCACATTGTCATCAAATGTTAGTAAAAAAAAAATGACAATTTTTCCCAAAATTTCTTTTTTTTTCTCTAGGTTATTAATATTGAACTTATGATTCTTTGATGCATGATAGGTATCAATGAGACACACATACTGTCCACATTTGGTCAACCTCACTCCAAGGACAAGGTCACTGGAGATGTCCAAAGTCAGTTTGTATAGATACTTTGAAGTGACCTTGACCCTAAACTATGAGAGATATAAAGTCTAAATTTGTTGTATTTAGAGATGGTAGATTGATCTTTGATATATTTTCAGTTTTTGCATTGATCTTGAAGTTCAAAGTCGTTTTAGACCTTGCAAAAACATGCAAAAACTAGGTCATCGTATAGTATATGAGTGTATTTGAAGCCGGAGGTCAATGTCATCTCAAGGTCAAGAGCATAGAAAGATGAAAGTCGGTATTATTTTGCATTTTAATGCCACTATTTCATTTTGTTTTTTTCTGGGCACTCATTTTCATGTTCAATATTGCGAGTTCCATAAGAAGCATGTGAGTCACAGGGGTCTGCCCTACCTAGTTTTGTTCTGTTTTTTAACTGATAAAAGTTGTTCCAAGAAGTAAAATAAAATCGCCTTCCAAAATGTTTGTCATAGCAAAACTGTTGTCAGTATGGTGTAAATCTAACCAACCTATCTGATTGACTGACTTTGAACTCGACCCACTTTTCATTAGTGTTAGCTACCAGTTTTACAAATTAAAACATTATGGATCTGTTATTAGTACTGCTGGTTAACTGCCAGAATACTGATCTATGCTAATATGTATTGTGTGTCTATCTTGCTGATATTTTAACTGTTGATGTATAGAGTTTTGTAGTGATTATCTTTAATCAAAAATTAGATATTGGTACTTAATGGAGACTACTACTAGTTTAGCAGAAAGTAAATGGATTTTTTATAGAAAAAGATAGCTGATAGAATTTGGTGTTCGCTAATGCTGAAATTATTCTCTATTTTTTTGTAAGTAGTTGTTTGTTTATTTATTTAGTGTTATTTCTGTTTGTCACATTTTTTTTTCTATCTGATATTGTTATTGTAATATTTTGCCTGCCATTCTGTTTTTTGTTGTATTGCTCGGCGCTTAGCCTTAAATATTTTGGGGTAACTGATTGAGTGTATATATTTGTATGCCTTCTGGTATTTGTTAGGTCTTATTCTACCAGTATGCAACCACAGTCTAGTCAAAATATTACTGATGTTAAAGATCAGGATAGTCTTGTAGATTTTGAATACATGCACAAAATACCAAATGCTCTACAATAAACCACCATGCTCTTGTTTTTTTAATTTAAATATCTATAGAGGATCAGATGTTTAGGTTAAAATGGAGTAATTACTTAGTTCACAGGGTACAGTTTTAGCAATTGCAGTGTACTCTTTGTGACTTTTGATGGGTGCAACAGACAAGGGTTATTTTTTATGCCGAAGATGGTGGTAGTGATGGTGGTGCACAATGTTTGGAACATAATCAGCTACATTGAGAATTCCTACACTTATTTTCTACCAGCTGCACTGCAAACTCTTGTTGTCGAAAGTGCAGAAATTTGACTGTGGCATCCATTTTTGCTGTTGATTGGGGTGCCAAAGTTTTGAGAGACTATATTAAAAAAAGACATATTGGCATTTTTGTCAGTTTTAAATGATTTAGTTGTATGTGCCAGTTAACTTAGACAAGGCATGAATTTTTGTGTCACGAGTTGTAGTTGGTTTTGATGTTTCTTGACTTTTTTTTTTTCACTTTTGGGAGCGTGGGGTTGGTTAATGGGATGATGCTATTTATACATTAGCTATTTTCTCACAGAAAACTAAGTGGGTTTTTTTCTATATATTTATTTGGTAACCTGTACTTTGTCTTGATTTTGCTGTTGTTCAATACTAGTTCTGATTTGTGTCAATTTGTTTACACATTGTCAAGTTATTTGTGTTTATTTAGATTTGCATTGCATTGTTCAACCACCTGTGATTAACATATCAGATGATCTGAGTTTGTTTCTTTTTCTCCCATGATCAAAGAAATCAAATCAAGTCATGCCATGTTCCCTTAAAATAATTTTATTTCAAAACGAATTTATGTTTATTGCTCTTTTAGTTTGTTGTCCTTTTCATGTCATTTTTTAATGGTGTCATCTGTTTATTTACGTTTCTTACATGATCAGAGAGATCATTGTCTTCTCGTGTTCAGAGAGATAAAGATTTTCTCCTGTTTCCCTGCGATAATTTTATTTGAAAGTGAGATTATACTACAAGTAGCTATTTTTACCCTAATCAGTGCATTTATTGTGGGTTGTGTTCCGGAATGCTCAAACAAATGTGACCTTCATAGCTGTGTTTTAATGTGTGATACATAGTCTATTATTTTTTTTATTAGTTATTACAATGATTACATTTTCTGCAGTATTGATTTGAATGCAGAGCGAGGTGTATTTCAGTTTCTCTGCATTTGGGCATATGATTGGCAATCGAAAATAAAAAAAAGATTTATGAATGATTTGAATATGCTTAGTATGTTCATGATAGTAGTTGAAACTGTGGTCGTTTGCATAGTTTGAAATTCTGTCTTTTCATAGGAAATATTTGATTTTAAAATATTGGTATTGTGTTCAAAATTATTTGCTTGTAGAAAACTGGTATGCCGTGCTATTATGAACATTCCTTGCAATGTGTTTATAGTGAATTTATGGTAGTATGTCATTTACAGTTAGTGTGTTAGTAACCATCACCATCCATGACTGTTGCTCAGTTTCAACATTGTCTTGTGTTTATTATTCATTTATTGGCTTAGTTTATTGTCTGTGTAAAACGTTTTTAGGTTACTCTTTATTTAGAACTTGGCGCCAATGTTCAGTTTGATTAAAAATTGATTCGTTGGCAATGTCAGCAACCTAAATTTGAGCATGTTCATTAAATTTGTTTGAATGGACCTATTGTTTATGACATTAGAACTGAGACATGTATGCAATAAAATATTTGTTGACTCTACAGCCTGTAGTCTTTTCTGTTTTATTGTGATCTGTGGCCTCCCTCGTAGAGGTGCGATTGGTTTCTGTATAAATAGTATCCCCACTTTCTGGAAATTGTGCTTTAAATTCCCACTGTCGCTGCATTTGTCATTTGTTCTTTCTCATTCCTACTCTGTTCTATCAATCTACTATAGTATCTTCTTCGCTAGACCAGTCACTTACCTTTTTTCTTGAAATAAATAGTATCCCCACTTTATGGAAATTTAGTGCTTTAAATTCCCACTGTCGCTGTCTTCCTCATTTACTCTTTCCTATTCTTGCTCTGTCCTTCTCTGCTATACTATCTTCTTCTTCGCTAGATCAATGACCTACCTTTTTTCTTGAAAACTCTTCCTGGACAAGACTCCTTGTTTGTGTATGAGGTCTGTTGGATCAGCTTGGGAGTGTTGGACGCTTTCTGCCGGGTGGTCACTAGGGCTTCCTATGAATTGTACTATTTAGCACTATAGGCATTTTATATGTATGTGTTTGGTTGATGATTTATAATGATGTTTGTATTCTATTTTGTTTTTGTAACCGGGGTGTTCGCGTAGTTGAGGTCAACCCTCAGCCGTCCCCCGCGTGGGATGTCTTTATTGTAAAGTGACTGGCCGGTGGAGGGCATTCAATTTTCCCACTGGGGTTGTTTCAGCAGATCTTTTATGCGGATCGGGGGTTGTCCGGTCCTGATTTGGCTCTTCCGGGACAAAACTCCTCATTTGTGTGTGTGAGGTCTGTTGATCAGCTTGGGAATATTGGACGCTTTCTGCCAAATGGTCACCAAGGCTTGGCGACGCCTTTATTGTGCAGTGACCGGCTAGTGGAGTGCCTTCAGCAGATCTTTTATGCGAATCGGTGTCGAGTCCGCTTTCAGCCAAGTTGTGGTCTTGATTTTGTGGTCCTGATTCAGCTCTTTGCAGTCTGCTGGACCCTGTAAGCAATGAATAACTAACTAGCTAACTAATCTTGTGGTCTATCTTTGTTATGCTTGTTTCTTGCATGACTTATGGGGGTCCTCTCTTTTTTGCTACCTAGCCCACACACAAGTATCATACAGCAAAAAGAAAGAAAAGGTGCACACACACAAACAAATTAGATCAAATGCTTGATTTTGGAGTTAGATTTTTTTACTCACATTCATAATGGTAATGTGTGTATGTACTCCAGTCTCTTTGGGGTGCCAGGTTTTCTGTATAAACAGTACCCCACTTTGTGGAAATTTAGTGCTTTAAATTACCACTGTTTGTGTTATTCTCATTTGATCTTTCCTAATCTGTTCTATCAAATTCAATCTACTATCTTCTTCTCTAGACAAGTAACCTACCTTTTTCCTTGAAAATCCCCAAAATTCCTCATTTGTGTATGGGATTTATTGGGGATATTGGATGGACGCTTTCTGCCAAATGGTCACTAGAGCTTTCTGTGCCTCAGATGTAATAATATGATTTAGTAAAAGTAACAACAGGATAAGATTTATTAAAAAAGACAAATTTTAGAACATCTTCCATGAGTCAAGATTTTTTTTCTATTTTCTCTTCGTAGTTTTTCTTTGGTTTCTTTTCCAGTACTTGGTCACCTTCTCGCGAAGTCAATGGAAGCTTTTTGAAGATGTCAAACACTATACTCTACAGTGCTTGTTTCAGAGTAATATTTCAGAGTAACTTATGTGTTGTTTTGCATGCGCGAGATAGCAACTGACTCCCTGATTAGTCATTGAATAAATTACTGGCCAATCAGAGAGCTCACTTTTCATGTGTAATCGCAACCAAAGGCGAATGGTGAAAATAAGAATGCGATATATTATGTATATTATTATATATATTTATGTTGCTGTCCCCCTGAAGTTTTCCTACGATCTTTAATTAGGATGTTGACTATTCGAAGAGAGCTTCAATGAGTTAACCCTTTTTTTTTTTTAAAAGGATTTTACTGTCAACTAACATCTGGGTGCCCAAACAGGAATGAAGGCTCCTCGGGCGCATGCCACATTCTAACCCTGGTATATATCCACGAGGCCTCGAAAATTATCAGTTACATTACATTATTATTGCTTTAGGTCCAGCGGACTCTTCCGAGCCAAATCAGGACCGGACAACCCCCGATCCGCATAAAAGATCTGCTGAAACAACCCCAGTGGTAAAACCGAAAGCTCTCCACCAGCCAGTCACTTTACAATAAAGACATCCCGGGACGCAGGGGACGGCTGAGGCTTCACCCCAACTTATCGAACCCCCGTTTACAAAAACAAAATAGAATACAAACATCATTATAAATTATCAACAAAACACATACATATAAAATGCCTACATTGCTAAATAATAACATCATAGGAAGCCCTAGTGAACACCTGGCAGAAAGCGTCCAATATTCCCAAGATGATCCAACAGACCTCATACACAAACAAGGAGTCTTGTCCCGGAAGAGTTTTCAAGAAAAAAGGTAGGAGACTGGTCTAGCAAAGAAGAAGATAGTATAGCAGATTGATAGAAAAGAGCAGGAATGAGAAAGACAGCGACAGTGGGAATTTAAAGCACTAAATTTCCAGAAAGTGGGGATACTATTTATACTGAAACCCCCGGCACCCCAACGGGGGTAATTATCAGTTAATGAAAGACTTAACTTCAAGGTCAAGGTCGGTTTTTCAAAAAGTTTAACTTTTCCACTAAGTTACTCTTATTGAACTTATGATTCGTTGAGGCATGATAGATAGCAGTGGGACAC
Organism: Oncomelania hupensis; assembly: GCA_036898135.1. Classification (NCBI taxonomy): domain Eukaryota; kingdom Metazoa; phylum Mollusca; class Gastropoda; order Littorinimorpha; family Pomatiopsidae; genus Oncomelania; species Oncomelania hupensis. The sequence continues at coordinate 122,008,776 of CM072511.1, read as the reverse complement.
ACATACTTTGCAAATTTGGTCAACCTCGCGCGAAGGTCACTGTTCAAGGACATCTCAAGGTCTTTTTTTTTTTTTTTTTTTTTTTTGGGGGGGGGGGGTGGGGGGCATAATACAACATTTGCTGTAGTTTATTTGATCGTGCATGAGTGTATTTGGAGCCTGAGATCAAGGTCAAGGTCATCTCCAGGGGAAGAGCATCGATTATACTTTTTTCTTCGCTAGATCAGTCACCTACCTTTTTTTTTCTTGAAAACTTTTCCAAAGCTGCACATTTGTGTATGGGGGTCTGTTGGGTCAGCTTGGGAATATTGGACGCTTTCTGCCAAATAGTCACTACGGCTTCCTATGATATTATTATTTAGCAATCTAGGCATTTTATATGCATGTGTTTTGTTTATATTTTATAATTATGTTTGTATTCTATTTTGTTTTTATAAACGGGGGTTCCATAAATTAGATTAAAGCCTTAGCGTCCCCTGTGTGGGATGCCTTTATTGTAAAGTTACCGGCTGATAGAGTGCCTTCACTAGGGTTGTTTCAGCAGATTTGTTATACGGATCGTTCGTTCGTTTATTAGATTATAGTCCCCGGAAACTTGCGCATATATGGGACGTTACAATAATCACCAGATTAAAATTTTCAGGACCACCGGTCAAAAATGGAAATACATCCATCACATAGGTACATAGAAATACTAAAAGATTATAATACGCTAATGCGGCGTAAAAGTTCAAAGGGCGAGTGGACCATAGTCCAATGCTGTGCCCAACTAAATCATCTAAAATACACGTTAAAAAGTTAAAACACGGGGAAGCGAGACGCTCATAACGCGTGAATATAACGGCGTGGTGGGAAAAAAAAACAACAACTTTACAACACCACACAGCAAACCCCAGCAAGAGTAAAACATCCAAGGTATGAGGCAGGGAGGGGGTGGGGGGGGAACACCCCCAACCCGCCACCACACCGAGGACACATAGACTACTAAAAAGGACACAGGTGAGGCGGAGGCATTCATACATCAATGTATGAATGCCCACAGAGTACGCCGCCCACAAGATTTGGGATACGAATGTAAAAATACAATATACGGATCAGGGTCGTCTTTCAACCAAGTTGTGGTCCTGATTCGGCTCTTTACAATCCGCTGAACCCTGTAAGCAATGAATTAATTAACTAACTAACTTTACTGTTAATTGAGTATCATGTAAACATAAACAAGATTTGCTTTAAAAATTGGGCATCCCTGGTTCATTGGTTATCAGGGATCAGTTTACTAGCGCGCCCTGCGCCATTGACGCATAAAAATTAAAAATGACCCATCTACAATTCTTGCCAGGGGCCGAATGGCGCTTCGATTTTTGGTACCAGTGCGCCACCACAATAACAGTGCACTGTATTGGAAGCGACAAACGTGCTTTTGCTAAGGCAAGTTCAGTGATTGGCTATGAGGGCCCGGATGTTGATCTTTCAGCCAATAAGAAGTGTTGTACGATTCTTCCAAATCAGAATTTGCTATCGTCTGCGCGTATGTTGTGTCCGTGCAAGGAGGATTTTGTGTTTTTCTTTGTGCCGCTTTGAAAATGCCCCCCACCCCCACCCCACCCCCAAAATACCTAAACTTGAGGTAGGACAGTCTAGACTGTCGTTTGCTGCTGTTAACCGCCGCTAATCCTACGCAAGATGATTGTGTGAGCCCCGAGTCAAGTCAAAATACTGATCCCTGTTCTGGTTATTGTTTTGTTGGTAAACATGCTTCACAACACATGCACACTCACAATAATCTAGTTTGTTTTAATTTCTGTATTAATATCTCCAGGTTATCTTTTACATGTACGTAAATTACTGCTGAAATCATGGCCAATTGAAATTTGATCCGAGGGGCCCAATGGCCCATAGCTTTTTTGTGTCAGGCTGAACCCTGGGTTATTCTTATTAATTAATTTCAATTTATAATAATTTGCTTTATTTTAAGAGCTGCTCTTAAAGGAAACGTGGGGAGTTTTTTTACTTGCGTTATGGTCATGGTCAGATGACGAGGAAGCATTTCATGAACACAATCATGATTACAAGTTTTCCTACTTTCAGTTTCCTTATTTGATTATAATGATAGAATCCTGAACACGTAATGTGCAAGTAGTAATTCGAAACTGTCAGCAAAGTTAAACTAAACAAAAGGCGCATGAAGTACAGTTATTTCTTCCAACGGCAAACCAATGTTTGACAGTTTCTAAGCATTTCACTATCCTTCCAACAGATCATTTTGTATTTAACGTATTCCTTTTACAAAACATCTCTTTGAAGTCATTTTAAACATCAGACAGTCGTAAAAATAAGAACTGTTTTACAAGAGGATTCTCGCCTGTGATGTTTACAATTCCGAAATACATAATATGTAGCCTCTATCAGTAAAATCGTAATAATGAAAAAAAATAAAAATAAATAAGATTTCAAAATGATTGGTAGCCTGTATAAGGTCTGTCTATAACATTACGTTGTGTTAACAAATAATTCTGGTTTCTTTACTTATAATAATAATAATAATAATAATAATAATAATAATAATAATAATAATACAGGATGCTATCATGCAGGATGCTTTCAATCAAACTCGAAAGAGCGGCGATCTAAAGAGATCGCCATTACAGAAGGCGGAAGTTTTATTTTTAAAATTTAGATCGACTGCCTTCAATACCGTTTGTGAAGGAATATAATTATTATACCATTATGTTGCGCGCCTTTGGTGCATTAATCCAAAAGGCCACGTACTTTAAAATGAGATTTTGTGAGATAAAACATTGTCACGCGCAAGTTTGTGGGTTATTTTCTGGAGTAAACGACTTCAGCAACAATGACTGTTCTGGCTGTCTTGCTCCTATCTGCGGTGGCTTTGGTCGCCCAAGGTTCGTTTGTTCAAATCTTTGGCTTACCAAAATTAATAACCTACTTTTTCCTTTTGTTCTTTTGTCCCATTTTCATTTGGTTTCAATTTGGGATATTTTTAGATAGGTTTATTATATTTATTTTATGTTATTTTACATTTTCGCGTATACACTGCAAACATTTTATTTATTTATTTAGAGTTATCTGGGATTAGATAGATAGATAGATAGATAGATAGATAGATAGATAGATAGATAGATAGATAGATAGATAGATAGATAGATAGATAGATAGATAGATAGATATGTTTTCAGTGTAATAAATGCTTAAATTGTTTAACACGCACATTAAATAGTATTTTTTTTACAGGTGAGACGGTGCTGCTGCTGCTGATGATGATGATGATGATGGCGACGACGACGCTGATGATGATGATGATGATGATGATGATGATGATGATGATGATGATGATGATGATGATGTTAATGATGATGATGATGATTGCAGGTGCTGACCCGGCTTGTACTGGTCAAGGAGGAACATGCCAGGATGACTCCAATGCCTGTTCCGGCAGTTACCATAGCGGTCTCTGTTCTGGCGCCACTCATCGTAGATGCTGTATCCCATCCACCGCTTGTGAGTGAACAATGGATGAATTAATGAAGGAAATCTTGTCTCGTGCATAACAAACTTCCACACCGTCGTGCAGTTGAACCGCATTAAATGTACCTAAAGCATCCGTGATGCCTCAGCTCTTTATTTCTTTTGCTCATATCTGACGGACCTGTCGCAGGTCGCTTCCGTCCGGGAGTCAAGATCCAATATTTCGAGCCTGTTGCTTGGTGTCCCGCAAAGTTCTGTCCTCGGGTCTATCCTCTTCCTCTACACTCAGCCTCTCGAGCGAGTAATATAACTACAACATTTCACATCACTGTTTCTTAGATCATACTGAGCTATACGATCGCTGTCCCCGAGAGAGCGTTGACCGTCTCATTCAAAACGTGCTGTCGTTTCTTCAGATGTCAACGCTGGACACTGCAGAATCAACTGCTGCAGCTCAATGAAGACAAATCAGAGACTTTATTAATTGCCACGTCTAATACATCTCAGTATCCAGGTTCAATTATGATCGGAGAACACAGCATAAATTTCGCATCTTCTGCCAGGAACCTCGGTGTCATGTTCGACAAAAGTCTCTCAAAGAATTATCAAGTTAATTAAAGATGACAGAAATGCTACCAATACCTCGCTTTATAACCTTACCCCAAAGTATATTAACAGCTTAGCTGATTGTGTAAAATAGTAAATGACCTATCCTATCCTATCCCGTAACTCGAAAGTCGTTGGGGCACCACAGATGATCGTTTATCCAGCGTGCTCCATCTTTCTCTGTCCTCAGCAACCCTCAGGGCTTTGCTCAGTGTCAATCCAGTCCATTCTCGAATCGCGAATGTTGTCGTCCCACCTCTTTTTCTGTCTTCCTCTCTTCTGCCTCCTTGCACCGTGCCTTGCAGGATGATCTTTGCAAGGCCTGATGCACTGGTGACGTGGCCATACCATCGAAGTTTCCATTTCTTCACCACTGTGAGCATGTCATCGTGTTGCCCAATGGCTTGTGCGATGGTCTGTCGGCAGTCTGTCGGCAGTCTTCTGTAGCACCTCATCTCCATGCTTTGTATTCTTCGTTGTAGGTCTGCTGTAAACGGCCCGTTCTTATAATATTATTGTTTCACTGATCGATGGTTTGTGTTTTTGTTGTTGCTTTCTTTATTGCTTTTTGAGGATATTTTCATGATCGATTCATTGATTTATTGATTGACAGCAGCCGCATCGACAGCTCTGGATTGCCATGACTTCGGCCACACAGCTCACCATGCCCGAGGCACGGCCTACTATCCCGACAACAGTCCTCTAGAGGGTGGCTTTGTTGACATGCATGGAGTGCGTCTACATACACTGCAGGTAACTAAAAATCCTCTCCCTCCTCATCCTCTTTCTACTCCTCCTTCTCTTCATCATCATTATCATCATCATCATCATCATCAGCATCATCATTATCATCATTATCATCATCATCATAGTCAACTTTTTTCTCCATGTTCTTCTTATTTATGCTCTTCTTGTTCTTCTTCTCCTTCATCATCATCTTGTTCTTGTTCTTTTTGTTCGTCTTGTTGTTGTTGTTGTCGTTGCTGTTGTTGTTGTTGTTGTTGTTGTTGTTCTTCTTCTTCTTCTTCTTCTTCTTCTTCTTCTTCTTCTTCTTCTTCTTCTTCTTCTTCTTCAATGCAGTAGTCGATAAAAAAAAAATCTGTATTATATTTCCATTTCATTTTCTTTCTTTTCTTTTTTTTTTAACCATGAAAAAACTATTCCGATCCACTGACCTATGGGCCCACAATTTTGCTTATACAAGTTTTAATCTTGGGTTGAATTAATTTAAATTAATTTAATAGGAATTTATTTGATTGTTTTTGTCATTTGAGCTTTGTTTTGAATTTTATTTTGTTTTTGTTGCCGATACGTGGGTTTGTCAGATAAAACACTATATCTACTATTGATTTCAATATGTGTTCTTTCAGCAATTTCTGGCGGGTTCGGCGCCCTATGTGAGCGTTGCTATGGACAACCACGCTGGCATCGCCTATGGAACACCTCTCTGTATCCCTGAACTCAATCGCAAATACAACCGAGTCATTCTCTTCAAGGTCAATGTCAACTTGAATGAATGAATGAATGAATGAATGAATGAATGAATGAATGAATGAATGAATGAACGAATGCATGAATTAATTGGTCTACTATATTTCCATCATCCTCACCATCAGCCATCCAAACATCTATACATATTGAGTCAGATAGCCATATCGTCATCTAACCATCTATAAGCGTCTCGTCATCCTCATTCTTTTATCTATCGTCCGTACTTTGGACCGTCAATTCATTCTTGCAACCCTTCATCCGACTATCCCCCGCGCCTAACTATCCATCCACTCCTCCATACTTGAATGTTTTACTGCATCACCAAAACAAAATCCTATGTATTTTGAATTCATTGGGTAATAAAGAGTCTTGACTTGACTTGACTTGATCCAACCGTACGTACAAGCTACAGTCGCATGTCATGCTTTCTAGTTTTTGCTGATACGTAGGTCTGAGTTGGCAGCGTGGAGGAATAGACGGAGTAAAAGGCCAATTTGGTTAGATAATTGAGATCACATCTGACTTCCCAAACGCATCGTCCTTAGCATGTCTTGTGAATTGGAGTCTCATGCTATGCAAGTAAACATTGGGCCGGCATAGAACGTAACATAGTGTAGGAAAATACAGAATAGTCGGGCCGACCCAGAAAGCATGGCTACGCTCAAATAAGGTCAGTAAACCTCGGTCGCAACTAGTCCAAGTTCATAAGGGTAAGTGTATGTCAGATTACTAAAGGCAATGTTCGCAAAACCGATGAACAATGGTTTAAATGTATGTCCTCTGCAATTGTGTTATTCAGTCTCTGATAAGGACTTTATAGGCATATCTTTTGGCATATTTAGGGCATATATTTTGTCTGAGTGTATGATCTTTAATATAAGACAAGTTTTAAAAGTATAATCGTTGTCATAATTTTCAGTTTTCCGATATTACCTTCATCATCATCATCATCATCATCATCATCATCATCATCATCATCATCATCATCATCATCATCATCATCATCATCATCACCACCACCACCACCGCCATCATCATCATCACCATCATCATCATCATCGTCGTCATCATCACCACCATCATCATCATCATCATAATCATCATCATCATCATCGTCGTCGTCATCATCGTCCTTCTGCTCCTCATCATCAATTTTTCTTCATTTTCTTCTTCCTCCTCCTGTGTCATCTGTTCCTCCATCTTCTCCTCATAAATATCTTCCTGCTCTTCCTCATCCTGTTCGAGTGACATTATCATCTCGATTTGACAAATCCTCATTATTAGTATCATACAGAAAACAGAATATACAAAATACAGAATTCTTTATTGTCCTCATAAATAAGCTTACTCACTAGGAAAATTGTGTGCAATGACCATCAACATATTTTTTTAAAATCAAAATTTGTTCGAAAATACAAAAAAATCATTCAAATTTAATTGAATTAAATTATTGAAATTATTGACCCTTCAAGCAACCATCACCTTAGTCTGTGCTTTAATTTTGTCTAGGCTAGACTATTGTAATGCCCTCTTGGCTTTCTGCCCGAGTCATCTCATAGACAAACTACAAAAAGTCAAGAATTGTGCTTCTAGGCTAGTCTTCAGGGCAAAAAAGCGCGATCACATCACTCCACTACTCCGTAAGCTTCATTGGCTACCCATTGAGGCCCGCATCAAATACAAACTGTCTGTACTGTGCCACAATTTCTCTGGAATCTGCCCTTCATATCTGTCAGATCTGCTGTCTATGTCCCTTCTCGCACCCTTCGCCCTTCTTCTGACTCTCGCACACTCTGCATGCAAAAAACTTAACCAAAATGTACGGAGAACGAGCATACACCTTTTGTGCACCCAGACAATGGAACTCTCTTCCAGTCAACATCAGACACAAACAGACCACATCCTCATTCAAGCAAGCTCTAAAATCTCACCTCTACTATCCTGACTAAATCCTTCATCCTTTAAATCATAGCCTCAACACATATTTTGGCTATGCTTTTGGATTTTGTTGTGATTGTGATGACTTGTTTGCAGAAGGTTAACTTTATGTATTGTCTGATTTTGCATGTCTATTTTTCTCTCATTGTATAACTTCTAATGCAATATTGTAAGTTGTTTCATGTAAAGCGCTACGCGCTTGTCTATTAAAAGACAAGTAATAGCGCTATGTAAATGTCCATGATTATTATTATTATTATTATTATTATTATTATTATTATTATTATTATTATTATTATTATTATTATTATTATTATTATTATTATTAAAATACATGTAAATTTGAATAATATTAATACATTGATTAAAAGTTGTCGACAATGACACTCACATATCTGGTGGAAGAATAAAATCGCACACATACACACACGCCCATACACACACTTCCATCATACGGATAATTAAATTAGCCTCCTGTACTAATCCTACTCATCCTCATCATTCCTACTCATCATCATCATCATCATCATCATCATCGTCATCACCATCATCATCATGCGATCTGTGTTGCAGGTGGTGGACACAGGTAGCGCCTTTACTGGCCATGGCTACTCCAGGATCGATATCTGCGTGGAAGACCATGCCCACTCCCTCGACAGTACCATCAATGGAGCTCTCACTCTCGTTTTCAAGCCCTGAAATCCGACGTGGTACCCAGCTTCAGCCAGTCAGCCAAGACCACGGAAACTGATCAAACCAATTGTTGAATATTAAACTGAAATTAAGTTTAAATTTTTTCAATACCAGTTTGAAACTTGAAGCTCGCGGGTGAACCGAGTCTCATACTATAAAAGCAATACAGATAGTATGCATTTCTTGTCTTTTCAACCAATCAGGGTCAGTGGATCAATGTCAGTTAAACAGCTTTCACTCTCTCCCTCTCTTTCTTTCACTCTCTCTCTCTCTCTCGCTCTCTCTCTCTCTCTCTCTCTCGATCTCCCTCTCTCTCTGTCTCTCTCTGTCTGTCTGTCTCTCTCTCTCTCATGCAACCGCCGTCTGACAGCACGCTCCCTCTCTTGGCCAAGCTTCATTGATCATTGTGTGTATGCGTGAGTATGGGTGTGTTTTTGGGGAGGGGGCCGCTCATGTTTATTATGTTAAATCCTTTTCATTCATCCATTTTTAATTTTTTGTGAAACTCATTCTCATTTTGCAGAAATAAAATTAACCCACAAAAAAAAAAAAAAAAAAAAAAAAGCTTCATTGATCTAATAGTAGACATTAAAAAATGCTACTAATTCTTTTTGAGATATTAAATTAACAGTTCATATTGTGTGTAGGCGTACACATACACACACAAATGTTTATAGTATGTGGCTGACCATCCTGAACCCAAGGCCTAGTGACCAAACATCCAGAAGATTAGCTTTTACTATTTGTACTATATTCCCATAAACTACTATTACTAACACTACCACTCACTACTATAACTATCACCACTACTGCTTTCACTACTATAACTACAACCACTATACTGCTCCCACTACCACCAACACCACCATCAGAACTACCACTAAAAAAAACAGGACTACCACTTCTACCGCTATCACTACTGCCAACAATAACTTTTTTTAAACTAAGAAAAAGATTTAAGGCAAAAACGCTCAGCGGCCCAAACATTTTAAGAAGAGGTATTTTTTTCAGATTTTTCTTGAAAGTTTCGTGTGACTGCATGAGGCGCAGTTCGCAAGTCAGAGAGTTCCATAGAGTTGGAGCAAAGACAGAGAAGAGATGAATTTTGAGAGCGGAGTGATCGGGCAAGTTAATATGGACTCAGAAGTTCTGAAAGGTAGGCAGGACAAGACTCAATGTGGGAGCAGTGAAAACAGAGGGAAGAAACTTTTGTATTCGATTTGAGCTTTGATTGGGAGCCAGTGTATGGTTCTAAGATCAGTGTTTGCGCTAGAATGGTTTAAACAAATATTTTTATTCAAGTAAAAAACATATAATTACAAACAATGATTTACATGATAGGCAACAAGCAAGCTTATATAAGGCCACCCTGTATGACAAAATTGCGCTAGAAGGACGCGGTTGTCGAAGAACGAGACATTATAAAGGAGAAAGATCTCAAATAAGCGTGTATGCAACTTAAAAAGACATTCGGTTTCTCTTAATAACATAACGTCGCGAATTTACTTTGTATACAGTTGTTACGAGTCAACAGATGCAACAGGCCGAGAACCTGTCGTTTAGAAACAGCCACCGCAAGATAGCGTAGAGTCGCGCGCGCTCATATAACTCCTATGTTTTCTGCGCCTGTGTAGGGATCCTAAGGGTTATAAAGCACCGCAATGTCTATTGCAAACGACCTCTTCAATGATCGGACACAAAGTTTAGATTCCATTTAGCAAATATTGGACACAAAATATTTAAGCACTGCAATTCGTCTGTTCTTATCGTGAATTAGACAGTCTGTCAGGTTTTACGAAATGTTTACCTCGACCACTGACGCGTTTGAAATTCCAGCGAAATCTGGATCCGCTGAAAATATAGATAAGATGATTTTTAAAAAAATGTTATGGTAACGCTCTTAGCGCTGAATATAAGATTTTGGAAGACAGTTAACATTGCATTGTCATTTTCTGTTGTGGAGAGCAAGCATGAAGACTTTGATCGTGGTTTGTGTCGTCTTTCTGGCTGCCAGAGGTAGGCCTACATCGCCAAGATGGTTGTCTTCTTCTTCTTTGCATTCTTGTCGTCATCTTTTTTTTTATATTTTAAAATTGTCTCGTTTATCTTCGTTGCTAAAAACAAGTATATAAACACCAAGAAGAATCAACATTATTTTATTTATTTATATGTTTGAAATGTATATGACGAAAGCGGCACTTTTTTTTTCTACAAAAGTATTATATTACAGTTTGGTCGAGAAAAATTCATTTCTCAGTTATCTGATATTTATGTTCATGCTTTGATACAATTTCGTTATTTAGATCATAAGAATTAGGAAGGAGCGAAGGTGTAACAAAAAAGGAAAGATCTCGATGGGATTGTAATACGGGTCTTATTAAAGATGAAATTCAATTCATTTATGAGTGGCCACGTCACCAGATCATCAGGCCTTGCAAAGACTATTCTGCAAGGCACAGTGCAAGGAGGTAGAAGAAGAGGGAGACCAAAAAAGAGATGGGAGGACAACATTCGAGAATGGACTGGGTTTGACACTGAGCGAAGCCATCAGGGCTGCTGAGGACAAAGAAAGATGGAGTATGCTGGTTAAACGATCATCTGTGGTGCCCCTACGACTTCAGGGTTACGGGACAGGATAGGGATAGGATGAGTGTCCAAAGCATATGCAAATTTGACAATTGTATATTTCTGGGAAATATTTATCATGCAAGTCAATGTTTAATTTATGTCATTTGTTTCGGGAAAGAAAACAGGTCTTACTAAAATTGAGTACATTTATAAAATTAGGAAAGGGCGTACACTAATAATATTAACAATACTGGTCGAATGCTATTGCTTTGAATGTTAACGTTGGAATGTTAATAAAGTTATTGTTATTTTTTTAACAACTGAATTATGATTGTTAGGCTTATGTTTTTGTATCCTCCACACAACAAAAGGGGCGAGTCATGGGATTAGATCCTGATTAAATCTCGAAAGTGATAATCTCAAAGATTTGTGTTTTCCTGTTAGCGATGTTTGTGTTGATACAGAACATGCAGAAAACAACAAAACAAAGATCATATAGGCTTTTAGATTAGTGTTTTATTAATGATGATGATGATGATGATGATGATGATGATGATGATGATGATGATGATGATGATGATGATGATGATGATGATAATGACGACGATGACGGTCATTTGTATAACGTTGATACTTGCTCGAAATATAATGGTGTGATTTGTATGCGGTGATAAAAAGTTGGTATCGAAAACAAGTTGTCTATGTCTGCCGCGAGTAAAGTTGTTGGGAAACAACGACATCTTGGAAATTTAAGCTTAATCCTTTTTAGATGCCTGAATGCGCTTTGAGCTCAGTTTTATTGGGATTTTATAACATTGCGTTAAATAAAAGATTCTGTTAAATTTATTAATTAATTAATTTATCTATTATTATTATTATTATTATTATTATTATTATTATTATTATTATTATTATTATTATTATTATTATTATTATTATTAATTATTATTATTATTATGGTTATTGACGCCTAATCTAAACAAAGCCCTAGGCGTTTACAAAGTCAAAAATTTACAACTAATCAAAAAGAAAACATACAAAACAAGAAAAGAAGATAATTTTTTCACTGATAACCACCATCTGCAAAACACACACACACATACACACACACACACACACACACACACACAACACACACACACGCACGCACGCACGCACACATAATCACTTCTATAATAAAGAATACAAAACATCAATTAAATTAGTCACTGCGAGAAGCTTAAGCACACCAAACATACTCAAAAACAATCAAAATTAAAGACTATAATGGAAATAAATAAGTTTTAAGATGTTTTTTGAAGGTTGGCAGGGAGGATGAATGACGGATGAAGTGGGGGAGCTGGTTCCAGGTAACAGGGGCTTGATAAGAGAAAGACCTTTGGCCAAAAGTTTTTGTCCTGACAGTGGGGATCGTAAAGATACGAGAGTCTGCAGAAGAGCGAAGCTGACGGGATGGGGTGTGGAGATGGAGTAGGTCAGATATATATTGTGGGCCAGAAGCATCAAGGGACTTATAGCAGAGTGTGGCAGTCTTGTGAGAAATTCTCTGTTGAACAGGAAGCCAGTGGAGAGAGTGTAGGAGAGGGGAGATGTGGTCAAATTTAGAAGAGCGAAAGACAAGCCTAGCAGCATGGTTCTGAACCCTTTGGAGCTTAGAAATAAGATAGTTAGGGCAGCCTGACAGAATAGCATTGCAGTAATCTAAACGAGACAGGACGAAGGCACAGAGAAGAGTCTTAGTTGAATCTTCAGTAAGTAAATGACGGATGGATGAGATTCTACGAATTTCGTAGAAGCAGGTTTTACAAATATTAGCTACATGCGTCTGAAAAGAGAGGGTTTGATCAATAGTGACACCGAGATTGCGGACAGAGGTTGATAGAGAAATGTCGGTGTCAAAGAGTGAATCAGAACAAGGTAAGGAAGAAGATGAAAAGATTTTTTGAGGAGCAATGATGATAAGTTCAGTTTTATCCTCGTTAAGTTTGAGCTTGTTCTGCGTCATCCAAACCTTAAGCTCAGAGACGCAGGCCTGAGTGGAAGAAATAAGAACACTAAGATTGGTGAGGGGTCCAGAAGCATACAGCTGGTTGTCATCCGAGAAACTGTGATGGGAGAGAGAATGACGTTGCACAATAGAAGCAATGGGTTGAGTATAGAGAACGAAAAGGATCGGCCCCAGGACAGAGACTTGGGGCACACCAAAACGTAGTGGAGAAGGATCGGAAGACAGGCCACAGACCGAAACGGAGCAAGAGCGATCAAATAGATAGGAGTAAAACCATGAGAGGGCAGAGTCAGAGATACCAAAAGAAATTTTAAGTCTGTTCAAAAGAATTTCGTGATCGATGGTATCAAAAGCGGCCGAAAGATCCAAAAGAGAATCTATTATTATTATTATTATTATTATTATTATTATTATTATTATTATTATTATTATTATTATTATTATTATTATTATTATTTATTTTTATTATTATTATTATTATTATTATTATTATTATTATTATTATTATTATTATTATTATTATTATTACTACTACTACTACTACTACTACTACTACTACTACTACTACTACTACTACCACCACTACTACTACTACTACTACTACTACTACTACTACTACTACTACTACTACTTCTACTATACCTTCGTAAGTGGAAAGCCATGGTAGGAATGATTTTCTCCTACTTTGTTTGACTTGAATTAATATTTTCATTTCACAGCCTATGGAGTGGCCATCGACTGCCACGACTTTGGGGGAAATGTCCGGCACCATGCCACCGGCACTGGCTATTTCCCTGACAACAGTCCTATAGAAGGTGGCTTTGTTGACATGAGAGACCACCCGCTTCACACGCTGCAGGTCCGCATTGCAGCGACTGAACATTATTTGAATGAAAACCTGGCATGACTGATCTATTAATGCACTAGAATAAACTATAGAATGCTACATGCTGCAGCAGTTTAGCAGAGTTCAGTAGGTTAAATGTTGAGGTTAACAATCATGGCGTAGGCCTTCAATCAATCAATGTCTTTCGTTTAATGTCTATTCACATATTTAGGTGATATTAGGCATTAAACGTGGCCTACCAATATGTCCAGGTAAAGCTCTTTACTCGTAGAAAGAAAGTCAGTCAGGAACTGTAGAGGCGTGAGGAGTTTTAGCTAGAAACTAGGCGGTATTTTCCTCTATTATTGACCCTTAAAATTCTAGGGGGTTTTCTCCTGGTACTCCGGTTTGCTCCCCCAGCAAAATTTCAAAAAATTTCAAAAATTTAAAGAATTTCTAAATTTCAAAAATCACAACTAATGTTAGGTAGGTTGGGTTTGGGCGCGCCACAGGCTGCGACTACGCCTTCCACAGGGGAGGCGGCCCAGAATTTCCCGATAAAAAGGGACAATAAAGCATTAAAATCTTTTTTTTTTAAAATCTAATCATCTTCAAGTTCATTTGTTAAAGATTGTGCGGCTGTGTATGCACGTGTTCTTATATGACGCAGTCAATTTTACGCGGTACAGACATGATGCTTAACGATAATAATTAATAAATACTAATTATTATTATTTATTTCATTCACTAGAGATCATGCCTAATTGCTGTAATGAAATTAATGGGACGGGCTCGATAAATGGCTTGCTTGATCGACGCTCAGCTGTGGAAGGGCGTGGACGAGAGTTACAGAAGCACATCTACAATAGACTATTAACAAAGGAAACATGATCCGTGTGCGAGAATTCATGATCATAGTAATTTCTACCGCGATCGTTGATTCGTGTATTTTGACTTTTAATTAATGAATTTATTTATTTACTTTTGTAATTTTTGAAGCAATTCTTAGCTGGTCACGCTTCCTACGTCAGCGTTGCCATGGACACCCATATTGGCATCCCCTACGGCACACCTCTCTGCATCCCTGAGATGAACCGCAAATACAACAGGGTCATCCTCTTCAAGGTCAGTGAAGGTCAAATGTAATTCAAAGCATTTAATGTTCCTACTTTTGTTTTGTTACAGATGCAGGAGTGGCTTTTAGCTTAGTGGTAATCTTACCTACTACTCTAGACAATAAGCTAGAATAGTAGGCTACATCTAGTGTATAACTGTGAACGCCTGTGTTCAATGCTCGTGAGCTTCACCGTGCTTACTGATGAGAGCAGACGATCTTAAGGACAAATACGTTTAGATTCAAATTTAGAAAATACACGACACACAACACTTTTAACTATAATTATAAGCTGATATTTATTCCAAACGTGAATTCGACATTTTATAAGTGTTTTGTTGTTGTTGCTGTTGTTGTTGTTGTGGTTGTTGTTGTTGTTTTGCTATCTGATTTAAACCTCTTAGTGTGGGTTCGGGCAATGAATAGAATAGACCCAACATTTCCCGGCTTGTCGTAAGAGGTGACTAACATGGTGATGATGACAGCACGGCATCATTGGACAAATGTCTTCTACACCAAAGTCACATGCCAGCAGCTGCACGGAGGAATCTTGCGTTACTATAGGTTCAACGACCGCGTGCTCGGGGCCAAGGCGAGCCACACTGCACTCGTGGAACTCGGCTGTGGCCAAAAGCCAGCAGAGGATTGGGCCCCGCCAGGTATTTCTTGCCCAGGACACGCCGCATGATGAAAAGAACCACTCCATTCCGAATCGGTCGTCGCCCGGGTCACCAAGGACCGCACCTTCCGTTGGCCACCAGGACGGAGGTGATAAGTGTGTTACTGATGGATAATTTAGCAAGATCAGCACGAGAGACGGCATCATCATAAGAACCTGGAATGTCAGGACCCTAACTGCGGAGGGTAAATTAGAATAACTGGACCACGACCTGGACCACTATCGGTGGAACATTTTAGGTATCGTGGAACTGCGCTGGAAAGGCTTAAGTGAAACAACGACTGCGGGAGAGATGACAGGCACGAACACGGCGTTGGATTCTTGATCCACAAAGACATTCTAGCCACTGTTATGGGTTGCCGCCCAGTCTCCAGTAGACTCATTACCATCCGTCTGAGAGCAGCCCCTTTCAACATCACCATCATCCAGCCGTATGCCCCAACATCAAACTATGACGACAGCGAAGTGGAGGGGAGAGATAAAAAGAGTTGGGAGGACAACATTCGAGAATGGACTGGATTGACACTGAGCGAAGCCATCAGGGTTGCTGAGGGCAGAGAAAGATGGAGTAAGCTTACGTTGGTTAATCTATCATCTGTGGTGCCCCAACGACTTTTGAATTACGGGATTGGATAGGATAGAATAGAATTGTGTGATTTTAATGAGCTGCCGTAATATAAAAGCCATGTGAAGTATTTAGGTAATGGCTGTTTCATTGTTCAGAATGACTTATTCTGTTGAACTGAATACAAATATTTGAGTCACTTATTCTGTTGAACTGAATACAAATATTTGAGTCTATGTGTTATTTAATTTTTGTTTTAACATCGTGGAAGATCTAATAATTCACTCAAATAGGCTTCATTAATAATAAAATGCTATGTTCTGCGACATTTTCAAGAGTTCAGATTCTGATGCCGATTTATGTTTCCTGTATGTGAACTAGGTCGTGGACACTGGACCGGCATTTACCAACAAAGGCTACTCCCGTATTGATATCTGTGTTCAAGACGAGCAGCACTCTTTCGACAACACCATCAACGGTCCTCTCACTCTGGTGTTCGAGCGATCCTTCTAATCACGTGGTCAATCTCCTCCAATCGTATTCGTTTGACACATTCAAGAGATTAGCGACCTATCCAACGAAACGCGATTCAGTTTAATCAAGTGATGAATAACTTCAAACAATTCATACTGACATCATGAGTTTAGTCTGTAGTCACTTTACCGAAGTTAAAAACCAACAAATAAATGAATTTAACTTTCTTCTTCTTCTGGTGTTATATGTATGCTGTGTAGCCTACACTGTTTGTCACTTTTGGTTTATACCCAGAAATAAAGTTTTGTGGAAAGTTTATCAACTGAATCTCTTTGAGTCTTCTTCCATTTTCTTGCTCTAACAGCATCTCCTCTAAGTTTACCTATCAGTATTTACCCGTCTCGGGAGACCATGGAGTTGAGTATCTAGATGTTGGTCCTGGTTCAGCCTCTAGGGTGACTGGAAAGGACAATGCGAGAGAGGCAGTCCCTCCCACACTGGTTTAGCACTAATGTTTTAAATTATAATAGAATATAACCAGGATTATGCCTTAATGACTATACATTTCTAGTTGTATTCTGCTGCATTATTGAGGATCGTTTAAAAAAAGATAAAAAAAAAAAGAAAATTAGTGTTGCTTTCTCATTCTCCCCCTCTCTCTCCCTCTCTCTCTAATCTACACACATACCTATTACACAATATCATCTGAGAACAACAGGAGTTCTCAACAAGACCTCATGGGTCAATCTGATACAAGAGCCTGAACTTTTGGAACAACCCTTATGAGATGTCATTTTTGTGCAGGTTCGCGTTTGTCCAGGACTTCATCGTTATCGTTTTTGCAATCATCATCATAATCATCATCATCATAATAGTCTTTTTTTTAAAGTTAAACTTATTTGATATACTTGTGCTACAAAATAAAATAAAATAAAATAACAATGGAGAATGGATAAGTACATTTAAAGAATGCTAATGGTGTCAAAACAAGGAACAACAACAAAATGCCGGGATTTTGTTTGGCTTTCTTTCCTCATCAGGCAAACCGTTAAAAAAAGAAAAGAAAAAAGATGAAATTTTACTAATGGTTTTTCATCAGGCAGACCTTTAAGAAAAGTAAAGAAAATGAAATAATACTAATTATTTGTAGTACTGTCTTGTTATTAAAAGCATTATTTTATATTTTCTCTCTCTCTCTCTCTCTCTCTCTCTCTCTCTCTCTCTCTCTCTCTCTCTTAAAATCTGTGTGTGGGTGTGTGTGTGTGTGTGTGCGGGTGTGGGTGTGTGTGTGTGTGTGTATGTGTGTGTTCAAGAACTGCACATGAACTGTGTATTTATTTCCGCAATGACGTATGATGTTCCGATTTCAAGGATCGTTGGCGCAATTACAAAGCACGGCCACTTGCAAAACAGCTTTTTGACATCTAAATGCCATATGCACATTTTTTAGTTTTTTAAGTTATGGTAATTTCTTGGTATTTTTGTTGTTGTTGCGAGCGTTGTCTTCTTCAGTTTTTATTTTAAAAGAGTCTCTCTCTCTCTGTCTCTCTTTGTCTCTCTCTGTCTCTCTTTGTCTCTCTCTGTCTCTGTCTGTCTGTCTGTCTGTCTGTCTGTCTGTCTGTCTGTCTGTCTGTCTCTCTCTCTCTCTCTCTCTCTCTCTCTCTCTCTCTCTCTCTCTCTCTCTCTCTCTCTCTCTCTCTCTCTCTCTAAAGTAAAGCTTTTTCTTTTTAATTTACAGTTCTACCAAGTATGTTTGTATTTTCTTCGGGAGTTCGGCTGCTGAATGTGCATTCGCCATCGACCAAACATTTTTCATCATTAGTAAAAAATACAGCTTTTTCGGTGTTTATTTGCTTGTTTGTTTGTTTGTTTGATTTTAACAGTTGCGTTTATCTTGTTCTGCCCTTATTTATTTGTAGTGTTTATTTTTTTCTCTTCTGGTGTTTGGCAGAAATACACAGACTTGCTTGAGATGTATAGCACATGCCAAATTTCTTTAGTGTTGATCTGTCACTTCAGGAATATGCTTCAAAGTGTCAAGTTGTGTGAAGTCAAAGTGTCAGGTGTGTAGAAAAAAAGAAAGAAAAACAAAATTGGGGGGAGGGGGGGGGGATTTAAGAGGTGGAAAGCATCGAGGACTTATGAAGGAGTATAGGTTCGGTGGACTTTTTCTCACTGAAATTGTATTGTGTATTGTGCTGTAAAGATTACCTATCCTATCCTATCCCGTAACTCTGAGGTCGTTGGGGCACCACAGATGATCATTTAACCAGCAAACTCCATCTTTCTCTGTCTTTAGCAACCCCGATGGCTTCGCTCAATGTCAAGCCAGTCCATTCTCGAATGTTGTCCTCCCACATATTTTTTTTTTCGGTCTCCCTCTTCTTCTACTTCCTTGCACCGTGCCTTGCAGGGTGGTCTTTGCAAGGCCTGATGATCTGGTGGCGTGGCCCTACCATCGGAGCACCCCGTTGGGGTGCCGGGGGTTTCAGTATAAATAGTATCACCACTTTCTGGAAATTTAGTGCTTTAAATTCCCACTGTCGCTGTCTTTCTCATTTGCTCTTTCTCATTCCTACTCTGTTCTATCAATCTGCTATACTATCTTCTTCTTTGCTAGACCAGTCCGCTACCTTTTTTCTTGAAAACTCTTCCTGGACAAGACTCCTTATTTGTGTATGAGGTCTGTTGGATCAACTTGGGAATATTGGACGCTTTCTGCCAGGTGGTCCACTAGGGCTTCCTATGATGTTATTATTTAGCAATGTAGGCATTTTATATGTATGTGTTTTGTTGATAATGTATAATGATGTTTGTATTCTATTTTGTTTTTGTAAACGGGGGTTTGATAAATTAGAGTACAGCCTCATCGTCCCCTGCGTGGGATGTCTTTATTGTAACGTGACTGGCTGGTGGAGAGCTTTCAGTTTTACCACTAGGGTTGTTTCGGCAGATCTTTGATGCGGATCAGGGGTTGTCCGGTCCTGATTTGGCTCGGAAGAGTCCGCTGGACCTAAAGCAATAATCATGTAATGTAATGTTATACCATCGGAGTTTCCGTTTCTTCATCACTGTGAGCAGGTCATCGTGTTGTCCAATGGCTTGTGTGATCGTCTGTCGGACTTTGTCGTTGGTGTTTTGCTGGGTATAGGAAATGCCCAGAAGTCTTCTGTAGCACCTCATCTCCATACTTTGTATTCTTCGTTGTAGATCTGATGTGAGGGTCCATGTTTCGCAAGCGTATAGGAAGATAGAGATGACAATGGAACGCAACAGCCTTATCTTGGAATGTAGACTGTTGGTCTTGTCTTTCCAAATGGGCTTCAACCTTGCCATTGCAGCAGTTGTTTGTGCGATCCTGGATAGGACTTCCTGTCGGGAACCATTGTCTGATACAATGGCCCCGGTCGTCGCCCGGGTCACCAAGGACCGCGCCTTCTGTTGGCCACCAGGACGGAGGTGATAAGTGTGCTACTGATAGACAACTTAGCAAGATCCGCACCAGAAACAACATCGTCATAGGAACCTGGAATGTCAGGACCCTAACTGCGGATGGAAAATTAGAAGAACTGGCCCAAGAGCTGGGCCACTATCGATGGAACATTTTAGGTATCAGCGAACTGCGCTGGAAAAGGCTTAGGAGAAACAACGACCGACAAAGTCCACAAGCTTTATTTCAGCGGGAGAGATGACAGGCACGAACACGGCGTTGGATTCTTGGTCCATAAGGACATTCTAGCCACTGTCATGGGTTGCCGCCCAGTCTCCAGTAGACTCATTACAATCCGTCTGAGAGCAGCCCCTTTCAACATCATCACCATCCAGGCCTATGCCCCAACATCAGACTATGACAACAGCGAAGTGGAAGATTTCTATGATACTCTACAGGCTGTCCTTGACCAAGTGCCAAAGAAGGACATAATCATAGTGCAAGGCGACTGGAATGCCAAGGTTGGCCAAGATGCGCACCACAGCTGGGGAGACACATGTGGACCCAACAGCAACAACGAGACAAATGACAGAGGTCTGAGACTCTTGGAGTTTGCCAGATACTCCGGTACTCCGATACTGGCAAACACGCTTGGTCTCCACAAAAATCCAGACGATGGACATGGCACAGTCCCGGCGGGGAGCATCCCAACCAGATCGACTACATCATGGTCAAGAAACGCTTCAGATCAAGCATCAACATTGGCAGGACTCGCACGTTTCCAGGAGCAGACATCGGAAGTGACGACGATCTTGTGATTATGTCTTTCCGGCTCCACTTGAAGAGAGTAAACACAGCAAACTTTACTAGACTGAAGTTCGGCCTGGACAAACTGCAAGACCCGGAGTTGGCAGAAATATTTCAAGCCACAATTGGAGGGAAATTTGCACCACTGCTCATTTTGGGAGTTAGTGCAGTAGATATCAACACCATGACCACCACCTTCAACTCAGCTGTGACAGATGCCGCACAGCAAAGGATAACTGGATAGGAGATCAATACCAGGAAATAGAGAACAGTCTGAACAAAAACAACAGCAAGAAGACCTACCAGACTGTGAAGGGGCTGACAATTGTTAAACAGCCCAAGGTCTCCACGATCCAAAGCATATGCCTTACAGAAGAATAAGAAGTCTTGAACAGATGGACAGAGTACTGCTCTGACCTTTACAACCACACACCAAACGGAAACCCATCAGTTCTAGAATGTCCAGAGAATAGAGTAGAAGAAAAAATCCTCCCAATTCTACCAGAAGAAGTTGAGGCAGCAGTGCAGTCGCTGAAGAAATGGAAGGCAGCGGGAGTGGACAACATACCCGCGGAACTGCTTCAAGCAGGAGGAGAAGCGATGATTGACGCCCTCACCATTATCTGTAACAAGATCTGGCAGAGTGGGGATTGGTCTACACCTTGGACCCAGTCGCTTATCATCACTCTTCCCAAAAAAGTACCCTTCAGGAGTGTGAAAATTACCGCACCATCAACCTCATCAGCCATCCCAGCTAGGTCATCCTCAAAATAATCCTCAACAGGTTGAAACCCCAAGCTGAACAAATCATAGCTGAAGAACAAGCAGGATTCAGGGCAGGGCGAAGTACCACTGAACAGATTTTGAACCTCAGAATAATCTGTGAGAAAAATCTACAGCACCAACAACATCTACATCATGTGTTCGTAGCCTTCAAGAAGGCGTTTGATCGAGTCTGGCATGCAGCTCTGTGGGCAACCATGAGAGTGTACAACATCAGCCCTAAAATTATTGAAGTCATCAAAAGCCTGTATGACAAGGCTACCAGTGCAGTCCTCCATAACAGCGCTATCGGAAACTGGTTCAGAACAACAATCGGTGTGCGTCAAGGATGCCTACTCTCTCCAACACTCTTCAACATCTTCCTAGAGCGCATCACGTCAGATGCCCTTGCAGATCACGAAGGCACAGTGAGCATAGGGGGCAGAGCAATCTCCAACCTTCGTTTTGCGGATGACATTAATGGATTGGCTGGAGAGATACAAGAACTTAAACAGCTGCTTCAGAGGCTTGACACCACCTCCAGTGCCTATGGAATGGAAATAAGTGCAGAGAAGACCAAAATGATGACCAACAACACCAATGGCATCAACATGGACATCAACGTCCAAGGCCAATCCCTCAACATAGTGCATAGCTTCAGTAAAGATTACAGGTATTGATAATGTTTTTATTATTGTGAAATGTTGGAGAAGTATATTTTTGTATTGGATATATTGTTTTTAGAGTTGGTGAGCTGTTATCCACTAAGATGAAATATAATTTTCATTGATGTAATAATGTTATTAATTACATGGGGCTATAATTATAGAGTTGTAGATAACGTAGAATGAATGGAAGTTGTGAGTATGTTGATAGTAATTTTTGATTCATTAAATAATTATACCTGGATATAGATAACATTTTGGGAGAAGGAAGGAAACGATCACAGAAAGAGTGAAGAAACTAAGGGAGATGAGCAAGGGTGAAACAAAGACAAATAATATGATTATAGGAACCAGAGTAATGACGAGTGTATATATATCTTGTTTTAGCTGCCTACGGGAGGCTGTTTAGCTTCGTGTACCTGGACATACAAGTTTGTCGTCGTGCAACGGGAAATATACGAATCGTGAGAGACGGGATTTCTCCGAACTCAGGGTGCTTGTCGCTACCAAGGGGATCGAACCGCAATACCAATACTTCTACACCGGAAAGAAGTTAGTTAGTTATTCATTGCTTACAGCGTCCAGCGGACTGCAAAGAGCCGAATCAGGACCACAGAATCAAGACCACAACTTCGCTGAAAGAGGACTCACCCCTGATCCGCATAAAAGATCTGCCGAAACAACCCTAGTGGTTGTAATCCCCTATTCGCTCATGTGACGCGGGACTTTAATCTACTTACCTACCTACCTACCTAGTGGTAATTACCACTGAAGGCACTCCACCAGTCGGTCACTTTACAATAAAGACATCCTCGCAGGGGACGCTAAGGTTATACTCTAATTTATTGAACCCCCGTTTACAAAACAAAATAAAATACAAACATTATTATAAAATATTAATTAAACACATAATAAAATGTATACATTGCCAAATAATAACATCATAGGAAGTCCCAGTGACCATTTGGCAGAAAGCGTCAAATATTCCCAAGTTGATCCAACAGACCTCACACACAAATGAGGAGTTTTGTCCCGGAAGAGCTTTCAAGAAAAAATGTAGGTGACTGGTCTAACGAAGAAGAGAGTATAGTAGATAGATAGAACAGAGTAGGAATGAGAAAGAACAAAGGAGAAAGACATCAACAGTGGGAATTTAAAGTACTAAATGTCCACAAAGTGGGGATACTATTTATACTGAATCCCCCGGCACCCACACGGGGGTACTGGAAGGAAGACGTCACTGCTACCTCAGGCAAATAAACAGACGTGTTTATCTGCATGTTTACAAACGCCATCTTCGATTATTTGTGCCCAAACATTCTACGGTTACCACGTGGTAACGAGTCTTTATTATTTGGCTCGGGACATGAAAATGCCAGCTGGGGGACTCGTAAACTCGTAACCTGATGTGAAAGATTTGTGTAAATTATTATTGTCTAGATATATAAAGTATTGAGAGCGTGGATCTTATATTTTTGTTTGTGTTTGCCTGTGTTAGTGAGAATCTGTAAATTTGTGGGTGTGGTAGTCACCAGAGATTCTTACATGTACACTTTATTTTGATTTAGGAGTCAGATATATTTTGCATTCAATTAGTTATTATAAACAGGCACCCATCAAATTCCTTCCGTTACATGCAGGCTTTCAAGCAGCTGGAACTCTGAAGAGAAATGGCGAATGTCTGAATCACAATACAACATAACACGGGATAATCAACAAGCAGGCCACACTAATTGCATCGGATCAAATCTACAAGAGGATTGTTCGGTTATCTCAATGCATCATGCCTGCATGAGCAGTCTGCAATAATGTCATAGGGCTGTCGGTTTACATTTTTTTAATGTTTTTAGGCAGATTATAGCAGGCAATCCGAACAGCATATGCCAACTATTGATACCGTTCAATGAATCGCTTTACCATATATAATAACATTTAATTTTGTCAGTTGTCCTCCTAGTCGTATTGCGTTGGCGATATTCCAGGAATTAGAAGCAGCTGAGACATACGTATGACTTTAACGTTACAAATTGCTAGATCATTGATACTCAGTATCGCAGCTCACCTAGTAAAGCTCCTGGCGTCAGTCATTCTGATTTGTTGATAACTACCTCTGCCGTGATTTGACAAAACCGAGTAAGTCCACCTAAGGTCAAAAATGAGTTTTTTGCGCCATCAAACTTGCAAGAGAATGACGCATCTTACCTGTAAAATTCAAATCCGAACTATGTTTAGATTTGGAGATATCATAGAGTAAGTCCTTGTTAAAAAAATTTTAAGTGGGGGAATAAACTGATAAAACCAAGCAAGTCCCCTGCGATTTTGTTTCGGCGATCCTCTGGCTGATGCTCGAGTTGGCATGATGACGTCATTTTCTACAATAACCTGACAAAGAAAAGTCCTCCCGACCAATGAGAAAGTGCCTTAAGATGAAGTGGACCAGTGAGAATCCATGTTATTGCTGCTGTGCAATATTATTTTCCTGTGAAAATGATGACGAAATTTCGGTCAGCAAAGGACGTGTTCGGCTTTTTGAAAGAGAGTTTTCTTCATGTACTTTCCTGCCCACCATGAAGGATCCTGTAGATCTTCCGCCTACGCGGCAACTTCCACGAGGCGTGGAAATAAACAAACAAACTATCCTATCCTATCCTATCCGGTCCCGTAACCCTGAGGTCGTAGGGGCACCACAGATGATCGTTTAACCAGCATACTCCATCTCTCTCTGTTCTCAGCAGCCCTGATGGCTTCGCTCAGTGTCAAACCAGTCCATTCTCGAATGTTGTCATCCCACCTCTTTTTCGGTCTCCCTCTTCTTCTACCTCCTTGCACAGTGCCTTACAGAATAGTCTTTGCAAGGCCTGATGATCTGGTGACGTGGCCATACCATCGGAGTTTCCGTTTCTTCACCACTGTGAGCAGGTCATCGTGTTGTCAAATGGCTTGTGTGATGGTCTGTCGGACTTCGTCGTTGGTGATGTGTTAGGTATAGGAAATGCCCAGAAGTCTTCTGTAGCACCTCATCTCCATGCTTTGTATTCTTCGTTGGAGATCTGCTGTGAGGGTCCATGCTTCGCAAGCATATAGGATGATGGAGATGACAAGGGAGCGCAGCAGTCTTACTTTGGAATGTAGAATGATGGTCCTGTCTTTCCAAATGGCTTCAACCTTGTCAGGGCAGCAGTTGTTTGTGCGATCCTGGAGAGGACTTCCTGTCGGGACCCATTGTCTGATACAATGGCTCCTAAATATTTGAAGCTATGCACTGTGTTGAGGGATTGGCCTTGGACTTTGATGTCCGTGTTGATGCCATTGGTGTTGTTGGTCATCATTTCGGTCTTCTCTGCACTTATTTCAATTCCACAAGCTTTGGAGGTGGTGTCAAGCCTCTGTACCAGCTGTTCAAGTTCTTGTTCCTCTCCAGCGAATCCATCAATGTCATCCGCAAAACGAAGATTGGAGATTGCTCTACCCCCTATGCTGACTGTGCCTTCGTGATCTGCAAGAGCATCTGACATGATGCGCTCTAGGAAGATGTTGAAGGGTGTTGGAGAGAGTAGGCATCCTTGACGCACACCGATTGTTGTTCTGAACCAGTTCCCGATGGCGCTGTTGTGGAGGACTGCACTGGTAGCCTTGTCATACAGGTTTTTGATGACTTCAATAATTTTAGGTCTGATGTTGTACGCTTTCATTGTTGCCCATAGAGCTGCATGCCAGACTCGGTCAAACGTTTTCTTGAAGTCTATGAACACATGATATAGATGTTGTTGGTGCTGTAGGTATTTCTCACAGATTATTCTGAGGTTGAAAATCTGTTCAGTGGTACTTCGCCCTGCCTTGAATCCTGCTTGTTCTTCAGCTATGATTTGTTCAGCTTGGGGTTTCAACCTGTTGAGTAATATTTTCAGGAGGACCTTGCTGGGATGGATGATGAGGCTGACGGTGCGGTAATTTTCACACTCCTGAAGGTTACCTTTTTTGGGAAGAGTGATGACAAGCGACTGGGCCCATGGTATAGGCCACTCTCCACTCTGCCAGATCTTGTTACAGATAATGGTGAGGGCATCAATCATCGCTTCTCCTCCTGCTTGTAGCAGTTCCGCGGGTATGTTGTCCACTCCCGCTGACTTCCCTTTCTTTAGCGATTGCACTGCTGCCTCAACTTCTTCCCGGAGAATTGGGAGGATTTCTTCTTCTCTGTTCTCGGGACATGCTAGAACTGATGGGTCTCCATTTGGTGTATGGTTGTAAAGGTCAGAGCAGTACTCTGTCCATCTGTCCAAGACTTCTTGTTCTTCTGTAAGGCATATGCCAGACTTGCTTTGGATCGTGGAGACTTTGGGCTGTTTGAAACTTGTCAGCCGCTTTACAGTCTGGTAGGCCTTCTTGCTGTTGTTCTTGTACAGACTGTTCTCTATTTTCTGGCATTGATCTTCTATCCAGTTATCCCTTTGCTGTGCGCATGCCTTTTCGGATGTCATTGTTGATTTTTCGGTAGACATCAGCTCCCTGTGAGGTGTTCTTTTTCTTTCTTTTTTTAATCTCTCTTCGTTTATCACACAGATCCAAAAGTTCAGGTGTGATCCACGGCTTCTTCTTTGGTCGGTGCTTGCCAAGGATCTCAGTGGCGGCATCTGTCACAGCTGAGTTGAAGGTGGTGGTCATGGTGTTGACATCTACTTCACCAGCCCCCAAAATGAGCAGTGGTGCAAATTTCCCTTCAATTGTGGCCTGAAATAGTTCTGCCACCTCCGGGTCTTGCAGTTTGTCTAGGTCGAACTTCAGTCTAGTGCAGTATTTACTCTCTTCAAGTGGAGCCGGAAAGACATCATCAAGAGATCGTGGTCACTTCCGATGTCTGCTCCTGGAAAAGTGCGTGTCCTGCCAATGTTGATGCTTGATCTGAAGCGTTTCTTGACCATGATGTAGTCTATTTGGTTGTGATGCTCCCCCCTGGGACTGTGCCATGTCCATCGTCTGGAGTTTTGTGGAGACCAAGCGTGTTTGCCAGTACCAGATTGTTGTATCTGGCAAACTCCAAGAATCTCAAACCCCTGTCATTTGTCTCGTTGTTGCAGTGGGGTCCACATGTGTCTCCCCAGTTGTGGTGCGCATCTTGGCCAACCTTGGCATTCCAGTCGCCTTGCACTATGACTTTGTCCTTCTTCGGCACTTGGTCAAGGTCCGCCTGTAGATTTTCATAAAAATCCTCCACTTCGCTGTCGTCATAGTCTGATGTTGGGGCATAGGTCTGGATGATGGTGATGTTGAAAGGGGCTGCTCTCAGGCGGATGGTAATGAGTCTACTGGGCGGCAACCCATGACAGTGGCTAGAATGTTCTTGTGGACCAAGAATCCAACGCCGTGTTCGTGCCTGTCATCTCTACCGCTGAAATAGAGCTTGTGGCCTTTGTCTGTCGTTGTTTCACCTAGGCCTTTCCAGCGCAGTTCGCTAATGCCTAGAACGTTCCATCGATAGCGGTCCAACTCGTGGGCCAGTTCTTCTAATTTTCCTTCCGTTGTTAGGGTCCTGACATTCCAGGTTCCTATGACGATGTTGTTTCTCGTGCGGATCTTGCTAAATTGTCCATCAGTAGCATACTTAACACCTCCGTCCTGGTGGCCAACGGAAGGCGCGGTCCTTGAGCCGGGCGACGACCTATCCGGTATGGAATTAGTGGATAGTGTCATCATGCATGTAGTGTGTCTTGGGCAAAAAAGGACCTGGCGGTGCCCAATCCTCTCCAGGCTGTTGGGGACAGCCGAAATCCACGAATACAGTGTGGCTCGCCTTGGCCCCGAGCACGTGGTCGTTGAACCTGTAGCAACGTGAGGTTCCTCGCCCTGGCCAGTGACTTCTGTGTAGAAGACTTTCGCCCAGTGATGCCGTGCTAACATTACCCCTGTTAGTCGCCTCTTACGACACGCCGGGAAACGTTGGGCCTATTCTACTCAGTGCCCGAACCCACAAACAAACAGCAACAAATATATTACAGACACACAACAAGGGTTACAAAATACAAGACATACACGTGGTGTAAAGGCAGGAAGATCGCTACAATAGGAAACTGAAAGGAAAATAGTTTTGTATTTTTAAAATTAAATTGGCTGCATCTAATATTATTTTGAAGGGAGAGCAAAAAAAAACATGACTCCTGCATACCAACCCAGGAATATTAAGTGAAGAATGGCTAAAAACAATAAACAGGCACACATATACACTCACTGTAACTGCCGCACCCACATCTTACAAAACCCAACTTATGTGACTTATCTCGTCAGACTTTTTAACAAAGAAACGAAACGGCCTATGGGACTTACTTGGTTTGGTGAATTTTGAAAACAAGGATTTACTTAATAATAAACTGACAAAACCAAGCGGATTTGACTTACTTGGTTTTGTGAATTTTTTTAACAAGGATTTAATTCAATAATAAACTGACAAAACCAAGCGGGTGACGTGCTTGGTTTTGTCATGTTTTCAACAAAGATCTATCTCAAGAATAATCTGACAAAACAAAGCAAGTCCACAAATAGTCTTAAAACATCAAATCTATCAAACATTTCTTTAACATTCAAGGTATGCACTCTTAAATCGAGGAATTGCATTATAATATGCCCTTAAACTTCCAGAAACGATCGCGTAATATAGCGCAACACAAAACGTCGATTTTCTCGAAAGTAGGTTTTGTGGACTTGCTTGGTTTTGTCAGTTCACGGCAGACCTCTTCCCACCACAGCTCTTTGTTCATTTAGACCTATACTTTTCAACTAAACATTAACTGCTTAGCTACTAACTGAAACACTTCTAGACACGTAGAAAAATGGGCAGGTACGATGGAGTAATTTAGACAGAAACTACGAGGTAAACGAAACTGTACAAATGGAAACCTCTACCCTACACGTTGCTCTTTCTCTTTATGTAGATTATATAAATGTACCAAACTACCCGATGCCAATAGACTGTCTGGACAGGAGGAAAACTTTGGGGTTGGAATTGGGGTCGGGGCGAGAAAGTGTTCAATAAAATAATATTTTTTAAAAATAAAAACTGTCTCAGAAGACGTGAGTTCAGTCGCAAAATGAATGTTTACAAATAATAAATAAATAAAATAAAACAACTAAAAATGTTAATCTGATTGTCGTTTATAACAAACACGCAGCTAAATGCTTAACTCCAGTTCTATCTCTAAAGTCAAGACAACTTACTCCTGGTTTTTGCACTACCTTTTTTTTCTTTTCTTTTTTCTTTTCGGTCTCTTTACTTCTTTGTTGTCCGTCTAAATCGTTTTTTGACAGACGAAGTTGTACTTGGCAGCGGGATCTGCGGAACAGGGGACGTCATTCCACTTGAAATAATAGAACCAGGCCATGGTGGTGCAACGTTCATTTACGTCACTCGGCTCTCCTTGGGCCCAATTGGTCCACGTGGCGGCACTTCCGTCTAGCCATTTCAGGCTGCCGCTCTTGTCTGTGACTCCAATGGACACGTGCTGGAGACGCGTATCTGAAGAAGAATCAACAGGGCCTTTATTTAGAGCAAGTTAATTTACCAGTGCAACCATAAATGAATCCATCAAATACTGGGTCGTATTTATTTGTTTATTTACTTAATTTTATTGATGTTACTTTATTTCGTCAATGTGGTATAGTTGTTGTTTTTTTGTTATTTTTTTTAAAATTCTAGAGAAAATTGATGTATTTAAAATGCTCCCTTGAACATGGAAGAAAAATTTTTTGGTAGAACAACAGGAGGTAAGTTCTCTCTCGAACAGTGTCGGGACACAGTAAAGCACTAGGTGCTTATTCTTTACTTAAAGTGGCCCACTTTGAAAGATTTCTTTATTTCTCGCGGAAATGAGTGTAATCTGGAATAAAAATAATAATAATAATAATAATAATAATAATAATAATAATAATAATAATAATAATAATAATAATAATGGTATTTATATAGCGCTTTTTCCTAATGACATCGGTACAAAGCGCAGTTCTCGCGCATTTATACTTAACGTTAACATCGAAATACATACGAGAAGAAGTGAAACGAGACACTAAGAAATTATGTAAAGACATAATACAAGCATGGAAAATAATATTTACAGCTAAACTATAAAAGTAGATGTAAGAAGGGGGAGGGTGGAGGAGAGCAGCTAAGGAGTGAGGGGGCTGGGGGGCATGCGGTGTGACGGCGGTGGTCTTAATTAGAAAAGAGAAGGAATGATAATGATGATTGGAGGCGAGATCAGACGTTTTTTTAAGGAATAGATGAGTTTTCAAGTTAGACTTGAAAGTGGCTATGTTCGGAGAGCTGCGAAGGGAGAGAGGAAGAGAGCTCCAAGTTGAAGGACCAAGCACTGAGAAGGATCGACAGCATGCAGAGGAGACTTTGTAGCGGGGTATTTTTAGAATGAAGGTGTCAGAGAAAGAACGAAGATTTTTTTAGCAGGCTTGTAAAAGTGAATGTTAGGGTGAGGTAGAAAATGGGCTAATCCATGGACGCCTTTGTAACAGAAAGTACAGATTTTGTAGGTAATCCTCTGAGGTGCAGGAAGCCAGTGGAGAGAATGTAGGAGGGGTGCGACATGATCAGATTTTTTTTCCTTTTGAGAACCAGACAAGCAGCCGAGTTCTCAACACGTTGGAGCAGATGAACAGAAGAGGAACGAAGTCTAGCCAGAAGAGAGTTACAGTAGTTTAAGCGTGACCAGACAAGCGAGGAAATGAGTTTGGCTGTAGCGTCAGTGGTCAGATGATTGCGGGCAAGGCCTATTCTACGGACTGAAGGTTGAATGTTTGACAGGTTGTGCGGATGAATTCTGACGTGGAGGACATTATCAAGGAGGACGCCAAGGTTTTTGACAGAATATGAAATAGGAATAGTGGTTTGGCCAAGAGTGACATTGTCTACAGAGGAAGAAGACATGTTGAGTTTGGTATCAGTGAGCATAACTTCAGTTTTGTTAGCATTGAGCTGGAGCTTGTTGGTAGTCATCCAGTTAAAAATGTTTTCAAAGCATTCAGAAATTTTGGTCAGAATAGATAGAAGGCTTTTAAGGAGTGTCACTTTTTCAGCTGTGTATCGTCTGTTTAGAAATTATGGAATGTGTCATGGTTTTGGATGATCTGAGACAGAGGAGATGTGTAAAGGGTGAATAGAACAGGGCCTAGAACTGACCTTTGAGGAACACCGAAGACAAGTCAGGATGGTTCAGAAAGATAGTTGTCGATGCAGTCAGATTAGAAACGGTCAGAAAGGTAAGAAGGGAACAAGCTTAGGGTACAGTCCTTTATTCCAAAAGAGTTCTCAAGGTGCTGAAGGAGGATGAAGTGATCGATAGTGTCAAAAGCGGCAGAGAGATCGAGAAGGATCAATAAACATATTTTATCAGAGTCAGTGTGTTACGTTGAAACGCAAACGAAAGTATGTTTTAAACGCGCACGATAGATCTAATCGTTTCGTTTTGCAAAGTATTCAATAATGGAGTTTATTTACCTTTGATTTGAGTTTGCATTGTTGTTAGGAGAGGCTTTGTATAACGTTAATAATTTTCGTTAGTCGATATTGTTGTAGAATTTTCTGGATCTGCGTGTTTACTCTCGATAGAAATTTCCCGATACATGTCGAAGCAAGAAGACGTTCCGGAAGGAGAAGAAAATATGTATGACGTAAGACAGTAATGACGAAGTTAGAAGCGATTGGTTAAATTGCGTCAAACGAGATTGATCCAGGTTATTCGGGAGTATCAAGAGACTATTTAAGTGCCGCGCTGTTTCAAAAATAAGAGAAATAATTGTTGTTGATAGTGAAGCTGGAAAGTAAATTTGAAAGTTGTTGAGTTGAGTTGAGAATTGTATGCAGTTGTTGATGTGTGCTGAATAAAAGTGGAAAACTTCATACGTCGACTTTGTGACTTGTATGCTGCTTGAGCGGGCTGCGTGGATAAACGAATCTGAGTTACACCCTATCAGGAATTCAGCATTGGGGCTGAATCAGATACTGATAAAGAAAAACACCATCATCGAACTGAGTGTAACATTTTGGGGGTCAAGCCGCGATTCACGCCATAGCCAAGGGTTCAACTGCTACAACAAGCGAGTCAACGTTACGAGAGGCAGTCATCGAGGGTAGCCGCCAACGAGTTGCGTCGAGAGGGGCCAACATACTGGGACTACATCACCGATAGATTCGGGTTGACTGCAAGGGCGTGTAGTCGCTGAAGAGTTGCTTCGTGAGCGAACAACAGATGGGGACTACGTGGCTGCCGTAAGACTACGTCGAGGGACAGTCTCGGAGCTACATCGCCAGTGTTACAGAGAGCGGCGAGCGGACGTCGCGTCTACTTCAGCACAGGAGCGTATACATCAACACCAGCGTGGTGCAGCGTCGCATACGACGAGGACAGCGGGGCCTGCGTCAGCGAAGGCGACTAGTGACAAGCATCAGCGCTACTGCAGAAAGCGTGCTGTTCTAGAACAGTCTAGAAGGGTGCAGCACAGTCAAGAACTTTCTAGAAAAAGAACCTTCCAGAAAAGAACTTTCCAGAATAGAACTTTCCAGAAAAGCATCAAAATGGCTGACTTCTGGCAGAAAGGAGTTGAACTGAATCTAAAAGGCAAACAGCTGACGGAGTACGTTCAAATCCCAGGAGAGAATACAAGAACGAGAATTAGAAGAGCAACGTCGCCGTGAAGAAAGAGAACTAGAACAGAAGCGTCTAGAAGTAGAAGAACAACGTCGCCGAGAAGAAAGAGAAGAGCAGCGGCAGCGTGAAGAAAGAGAAGAGGAACGCAGGCGTGAAGAAAGGGAAGCTGAGCGTCAGTTCCAGTTAGAAATGGCGCGCATCCAACAACAGCAGCACGCGCCACACGTTATCAGCGACTTCAAAGCTCCAAAATTGCCAGCATTCGTCGACGAAAAGGACCAGATCGACAGCTATCTAGCGAGGTTTGAAAGGTTCGCCGAAAGCGCTAAATGGCAACGTCAAGACTGGGCGATCATACTCAGCGCGCTACTGACGGGGAAGGCGCTCGATGTCTACAGTAGACTGTCGAATAATGACGCCAAAGACTACGACGTTTTGAAAGCGGCCCTATTGCAGTGCTACAACTTTACAGAAAAGGGCTACCGTCAACGCTTTCGTGAATGCCGGCCTTTGTCAGACGAGACACCAAAGCAATTTGTGGAGCGCCTGTCATCATATCTACACAAGTGGGTGGAATTATCAGGCAAAGGGAAGACTTATGAGAGTCTCCATGAGCTGATCGTGAGGGAACAATTACTCAACGCCTGCCCTAAGGACCTCGCGATCCACTTGGAAATACAAAAGTTGCAGACGCTAAAAGACGTTGCTGAGGCTGCTGAAAGATATCTCATTGCTCATGAGAAAACGTTGGGGCCACCCAGCGCGACGAAACACTTTCAGAAAACTGGAAACCATGTGAACCAGATCCAGGGGAGCCAGACGAGCCAGAGACACACTGACTCCACGCCTCCTCCCAGGGAAGTGCATTCAAGAGGCTGTTTCACCTGCAACGCTACAGACCACAGGGCGGCTAATTGTCCTCAAAACAAAAGTAGCGGACAGTGGAGCAGTACGGACAACGCAGCGGCGGGCAACCGGCAGAGGCGGTTCTCCAATCAACGGCAAACCAGTAGATCTGACCATCAGGTGTGCGGCGGGAGCGTCATTCTTCCGAGTGAGACCAAGCGCACAGCTACCCCTGCCGACGTGCAAGAGTGCATGACCGATGGCCAACTTCTCCTTGCCAACGGAAAATCCATCCCCGTCGTCGCCAGCGCAGCTGTGACCGTCCAGAACATGCCTGTTTCAAAGGGACGCGTCGGAAATCATGAAGTGACTGTCTTAAGAGACTCTGGCTGTAGTGGGGTCATCGTCAGAGAAGACCTAATCACTAAAGAACAGTTCACTGGCGATTCAAAATGGACACTTATGGCCGACAGCAAATGTTTGAAAGCGCCAGTTGCGAAGATTCATGTCAACACCCCTTTCTACATAGGCGAAGTCGAAGCGGTTTGCCTGAAGAAGCCGCTGTATGATTTGATGATCGGGAACATCGACGGCGCGAGACGACCCGACGACCCCGATCCAGAATGGAGTCCTGCCTCAACCCAACACGTCGAAGTTGTGGAGGAGGATCCATTGCCGTTTCCCGATGGAGACCTTACAGAGCTGCTACGGGACAATGTGGTTACTCCGGCTCAGCCCTGCCGACCAGAGATCGTCGGTGCTGTTACTACCATGGCCCAGGCCAAGAGAGACAAGACGTCTACGCCACTGAAGGTCGCCGACAACTCCAAAGCTGCCATCGTGGACAGAGATAAGCTGATCCAGCTCCAGGAAGCTGATAGCACTTTAAACAAGTACAGGAACCGCCAAGACCACGTGACCAAAGGCAGTGGTACGGTCTATTTTGAGGTGAAGGCCAAGATCCTGTACCGAATCTTCCAGCACCCGAGGGTCAACGGAGGGAAACCACTACGTCAAGTCTTGGTACCGTTACCTCTAAGGCGCCAAGTGATGGAAGTAGCTCATGACTCTATCATGGGAGGTCACCTAGGCATCAGGAAGACGTCAGACAGAATCCAGGCGGTGTTCTACTGGCCAGGGCTTCATGCGGACGTCAGCCGTTTCTGCCGATCGTGTGACATTTGCCAGAAGACCATACCTCGAGGAAGGGTCCTGAAAGTGCCTATGCAGAGGATGCCTCTGATCGACCGACCTTTCAAGAGGGTGGCCTTAGACTTAATCGGCGAAATAAGACCTCCGAGTGAAGAAGGTCATCGATGGGTACTGACTTTAGTGGACTACGCGACTCGGTACCCAGAAGCAGTGCCAATGAAGAAGATTGACACTGAAACTGTGGCAGAGGCACTGGTGGACATGTTCAGTAGACTTGGAGTGCCTGAAGAAATTCTGACAGACCTCGGGACGCAGTTCGTCTCGGACTGCATGAAGGAGGTCAACAGACTGCTGAGCATCCGGCATTTGACTACGACACCCTACCATCCAATGTGCAACGGGCTTGTCGAGAAGTTCAATGCTACGCTGAAGTCCACCCTGAAGAAACTGTGCAGCGAGCAGCCCAGACAATGGCATCGCTATATCAACGCCTTACTTTTCGCCTACAGAGAAGTACTGCAGGAGTCCACCGGCTTCTCTCCGTTCGAGCTGCTGTACGGAAGAACCATCCGAGGGCCGATGCACATCCTAAAAGAACTGTGGACGAAAGAAGTAGAGACCCCAGAGGTGAAGAACAGTTACCAGTACGTGTTTGAGCTACGGGAGAAGCTGGAGCAGACTCTCGAGATAGCCAGAGAAAACCTGAAGAAGTCCCAGGACTGTGGAAAGCACTACTATGACCGTAGGGCTGTGAACAGGAAGTTTAAACCTGGCAACAAAGTGCTGGTGCTGCTACCTACTGATCACAATAAGTTGCTGATGCAGTGGAAAGGCCCGTACGAAGTGGAGACCATGGTGGGGATTAACGACTATTAGGTGAAGGTCGGCCAGCATTCCAAGATATACCACGCCAACCTCCTTAAACTGTACGTGGAAAGGCCATCAGAGACTGTGCAGGCAGCAACAGCGGCTGAGATCGACAACAGCTTTGACAGCGAGGAACTGTTGGAACTTGGAGACTTCCACAGCAAAGAAGGCATCGATGACGTTAAGCTAGGACCAGGCTTGACGGAAGGTCAAAAGTTGGAGCTCAAGGACCTTATGGGCGAATTTCCCCATAGCTTCAGTGATGTCCCAGGCTCTACGACTTTGGTCGAACATGAAGTCCACACCCAGACCTGGAAGGAGCATCTGCAGACCTTGAGGGAGCTGTTCCACCGTCCCGCAGAAGCCCACCTGACCGTGAGACCCAGCGAATGCATTCTGGGAGCTGACAACGTCGACTGCGTCAGACATCCGACGGAAGAAAAAGACAACGGAGGATGCACTGACTCCAGGAAAGCCCACGTGATCGTCGTCTTTGACCCTGGGCCGATGACAGCCGCAACTGACGAGGGCGTCGTTTCCTTGCGGATGAAAAAAAAAAACATTGACCGTGTAGATAAACTGTGAACATTTACAGTACCCAGAAAGATTTGCAGATGAGAAACATTGACTCTGTGTGAATGAACTGTGAACATTGACAATATCCAGACAGATTTGAAGATGAGAAACATTGACTCTGTGTGAATGAGCTGAGAACACTGACAGTATTCAGACAGTCTGAAATAAGTCTTAATTCTGTACTTTGTTTGTGCATTACGTTTCCACGTTGTTGAAAGAAATTGGGTAAATTTCTTCTTGAGTGGGGGGTTATGTTACGTTGAAACGCAAACGAAAGTATGTTTTAAACGCGCACGATAGATCTAATCGTTTCGTTTTGCAAAGTATTCAATAATGGAGTTTATTTACCTTTGATTTGAGTTTGCATTGTTGTTAGGAGAGGCTTTGTATAACGTTGATAATTTTCGTTAGTCGATATTGTTGTAGAATTTTCTGGATCTGCGTGTTTACTCTCGATAGAAATTTCCCGATACATGTCGAAGCAAGAAGACGTTCCGGAAGGAGAAGAAAATATGTATGACGTAAGACAGTAATGACGAAGTTAGAAGCGATTGGTTAAATTGCGTCAAACGAGATTGATCCAGGTTATTCGGGAGTATCAAGAGACTATTTAAGTGCCGCGCTGTTTCAAAAAAAAAGAGAGATAATTGTTGTTGATAGTGAAGCTGGAAAGTAAATTTGAAAGTTGTTGAGTTGAGTTGAGAATTGTATGCAGTTGTTGATGTGTGCTGAATAAAAGTGGAAAACTTCATACGTCGACTTTGTGACTTGTATGCTGCTTGAGCGGGCTGCGTGGATAAACGAATCTGAGTTACACCCTATCAGGAATTCAGCATTGGGGCTGAATCAGATACTGATAAAGAAAAACACCATCATCGAACTGAGTGTAACACAGTGGCAGAGAGGAAGTCGTTCACGATGTGAAGAAGAGCTGATTCAGTAGAGTGGTCAGGATGGTAGGCAGACTGCAATGGACAGAACAAGTTGTTGGATGAGAGATGATGGTTGAGCCGTTTCAGGACCACCTTCTCTAGGAGGTTGGATAGGAAAGGGAGATTAGAAACAGAAAGGTAGGATTTTTTTTACTACAGTTTATTATCCCTTTCTATCGGGAAACTCTGGGCCGCCTCCCCTGGGGAAGGCATAGTCGCAGCCAGTGGCGCGCCCAAACCCAACCTACCTAACATTATTTGTGATATTGAAATTTTGCTGGGGGAGCAAACCGGAGTACCCGGAGATGTGATGGCAGAAGAGAGTGGGTCTGGTGAGAGCCTGAGATGGTTAGGGCTGGGGTTGATCTCAAACCTTTCGATCTACTTTACTTATGTACTCATGATTCTTTGCGCTTGGTTCTTCTTCTTCTTTCCTTCCTTCCTTCCTTCATCCTTCCTCATTCTCCTCCTCAGCTTCTTCTACCATTTATATTTTGACAAATCTTGAAAAAGTAGTCCTAGCTCATCTTTAGAAGGATTTCTGTGACAATGGCTTGCCTGATACTCTCTAGCCTGCACGCACATTGACACTGCATTTATTGACGTGACGGACAACCTTCTTACAAAACGGATTCTATCACCGTCAATTTAAACCTTTCTGCAGCATTTGACACGCTAGACCAAGAAATCCTTCGTCGTGAACAACGACAATAAAGAGAATGACGGCAACCACAGACGAACAAAGACGATTACAACGACGACGAGGATGATCGTAATTGATGAAACAAAAATTAATTTTAAAAAACACAAAAACGGACCTTTAGAGCCTCTGAGGAAGCGATACATGTGGTTAAACTTGTCCTGTGTGTCCACTTTCGCCAGACTGGTGTTGGCAGCTTTGCACGCTGTCTCAGCCTGGTCCCAGATAACTGGTTGAAAGTAGTACTTGTAGCATAGACTCAGCGGCCGGTAGAGAAAGAACCATTCTTTCATGTTGCAGTCGTCTGCATCAGCAAGGAACACAAACAAAAAGCGTTTCACCGTAAAATTTTAATTATTCCCTCAAACTCACCTCCAACCCCGGCTTTTTCCAGATTCCATTCCGTTCAGTTCATTAAATCTTATATTCTCTTTACACATCGGTAATATCAGACAACTTAAACAAAATCCAATATTGAAACCCAAATCACAGAAATCTACTATTAAAAAAACTTTTTTTTAATCTACGATTTTTTAATGATATTAACATTCATTCTGATTTTTAGAGGTCAAAAAGTGTTGAAAGTACGGCAGGGACGAATTAATATAAAACCTAAGTTGAAAACAACCATGGATTTTAGTTCATCATAATTTGAAATGCCTTGACCGTCACCCAACTATTTATAACGCAATCTAATAATTAATCAGCGCTCATATGATTTTTGACTCACATGCACAGCAATGTCAGTCTATTTTATTCACCCAACAAACAAACAAACAACAAAAACAACAACAAAATCCAGATGTTTGCAAATCTGTACGAGATGAGTCCTAACTAGTCCAAAAATGACATTGAAAAAAAAAAGTCCTTCCGTCTGTCTGTCCGCCTTGCAAGTGGATCAATATCTCAGAACCTTTTTTAACTATCACAACCAAACTTAGTATATTTATAGGACCTCATAAATGATCAATGAATGAATGACTTCATTTCAAGGTCAAGGTCACAGGGTCAACAAATGTTAGTCAAAAATTGACTTTTACAAAACATTTTGTAATAGGTTATTAATATTAAACTTATGATTCTTTGATGTATTATACATATCAATAAGACATACATAATATGCACATTTGGTTAACCTCACTTCAAGGTCAAGATCACTGGAGCAGTCCAAAGTCGGTTAGTATAGGCACTTTAAAATGACCGTGAACCTAAACTATGAGATATATAAAGTCCATACTTGTTTTATTTAGAGATCATAGATTGATCTTTTATATATGTTCTGTTTTTGCGTTGATCATAAAAGCCAAGGTCATTTTAGGCCTTGAAAAAAACAACAACAAAAAACATAAAAAATAGGTAATCGTACAGTAGAATGTTTGTACAATTTAACCCATAGTATGCAACAACGTTGGGTTATTTGATCATACGTCCATGAGAGGTCACATGAAGATCAAGGTCATTCCAAAGTCAAGGCAATTAAAGGTCAAGGTCATCCCAAGGTCACATTATTTGTCATAATACACATTTTGCTGTAGTTTATTTGATAGTAGGCCTAGGCCTACATGATTGTCACCTTAAGGTCAAGACC
>CM072511.1:121824357-121964357 GCA_036898135.1 Oncomelania hupensis | reverse complement strand
CTGTTTCTCCGGCGTATGTGTGAACGCAGAAATAAAAGCATTTACACTTTGCAAGCGTATGAATCTCAAAACTTTGACTTTCCACAGTTACTATGAACAAGTAAGCTTATGGACAGCATTTTTGGACAACCTGAAAGCCATAAGTGGCCATTTCTTGATTTGTCAGTCACTTGAAGTTATTAATATGCTATTGGTATAGTTTGGTCACGTTTCAAGAATTCATTAGGTCACCCAAAGATATGTATGGTATGTGCTACAACAATGTATGGTAACGGCACAATTTTTTAGCTTTTTGGGTGTGGATATGTGCCTCAATGAATATTTCCTTTCTCTGTGTGGGTGGGTGTGTGGGTGTGTGTGTGTGTGTGTTGTGGGGTTTCTTCTCTCTGAAATACAGGGTACTAATTCCTTGAGTTTTAAAAACAGGTTTCCACAATAATAATACTTAAACTCCCTCACCCGAAATGAGCAACAAGAATAACAAGATTTTAAAAAACAACCACAGTAAATGAAACAATCAATGGGCTAGACACAATTTAAAACAAGCCAAGAGTGCGAACACGCGTATGAACGCACACACATGTATACATCAACACACACAGGCACGGACACCCTCACACACACATGCACACACACACGCACACACACACAAGAGGATTTCTCTGAAAATGTACCTGAACATTCACATACAAGTAAAATACTGGCACATATGCGCACACACGCAATCTGGGGCTTTTCAAGTAAGCCTAATTATTGGAAAATAATTTATATAGAAAAGACACATAGAGAGGAGAGAGAGACAGAGAGAGACAGACAGAAAGACAGACACAGAGGGAGAAAGAGAGAGAAACAAAGAGAGAGAGAGGGGGGGGGAGAGAGAGAGAGAGAGAGAGAGAGAGAGAGAGAGAGAGAGAGAGAGAGAGAGAGAGAGAGAGAGAGAGAGAGAGAGAGAGAGCGAGTGTTGTTAGGGAACAACAAATTGTCATATATAGATAGGCTAACACAGAGAAATTCCACTTTGTTCGTATGAAGTTGCTGTTTCCTGTTCCCGATCGCTATTGCGGCGCTACCCATACAAAATGAAACAACATTACGGAGCATATCCAAAAATCTTCCAGAGACCTAATAAATCCATGATATGTCACCGAACTATGCCACTTTAAATCAAATAAAGTGACGAACTTACCAAGAAATTGCCATTGATTACTTCTAATTGTCTGCAACTTTGTCAGTGTGTTTATTTTTTTTTTCATAATAACATGGAAAGTCACAGTTTTGCCATTCATGCGCTTGAAAAGTGTAAACACTTATAGATGTTCTACCTTCATACATACGTCGGAGGAACAGTACAAATCGATGCTAAGATTCTATAGCACCACAAGATAGCACCTTATGCCAAAGTGCAAACAGCAGTAATGGTCAAGGTTTTTTTTCTCAGGCAGACGTTAGTGGCGATTTCGTGCATGCACAGCTGGTGATGGTGATTTAAAATCAGATTATCCGGGAGATTGTGACCTTTTAAAAAAAAAAAAAAAAGGTTTTCCCAAGGTATACTGCGTACCACGGTAGCACAGGTGCTTGTATCCGGAAACGCGAGAGCCTATAACTGTGACGCGTCTCCCCTTCTCTTTGGTTTCCAGATACAAGCGCCTTTGCACGGTAGGGACCGGGTGGCGTGATGCCGGTAGTTACTAGCTCCATCTACAAAACAGCTCCAGGGCTAAGAGAACACGAGAGGGAAATCTCCTTTTATTATACACGGCAGCTCCGATCAATCCAAATTGTTTGTTGTTTTCTATGGTATCACTATATTTGTTTGTAGTTAGAGTGACCTGTAATAATGATCTGAATGAATAGGGATAACTCAGGGTAATATCCCTACCTTTTGTTTCTCAGAAGCCATTAATTTTGATACAGCGAGTCAGCTGACGTTTTGCTTGCGTCATTTGAATACAAAGCGCGTCTGCCGCAAATTTGGAGGGGACAGAACACAAAGTATGTGGTTTGTACTCATTTTATTTTGTTCATCGTATTTTCCGTAATTCAACAGCTTCCATCAGTTCAGTGCTGTGAACTGACTGTTGAATGAAACATTAAAAAAACCCTCTGTATTTGCTAGTTAAAGGGGTGTTAATGCTGAGTTACGTTATCTCTCTATTTATATTGCGTCCAATCAACTGGGACAAGAGGGCCAATTGCTTTTGGGGCAAATGTCCTACCACACAGGCTTTTGCCCCATTCTGTGGGTTCTTTGTCCCAATCAGTTTTTCATATCTATCAGATACTAAGGAGAAACTCTCTCTCTCTCTCTCTCTCTCTCTCTCTCTCTCTCTCTCTCTCTCTCTCTCTCTCTCTCTCTCTCTCTCTCTCTTTCCTCTCTCTCTCTCTCTCTCTCTCTCTCTCTCTCTCTCTCTCTCTCTCTCTCTCTCTCTCTCTCTCTCTCTCTCTCTCTCTCTCTCTCTCCTTCCTTTCTCTGTATTAATACTATAGCGATTTGTTTATATTTCCGGGGTTAGGCGGTCACTGAGGGAAAAGCGCGGTCATAGAATCCTGTCTTCTTCTTAAGCGAAGCTGGAGAACAATTGTTTTTGGTTTTGTCCATCCGGTGTCCGGCGCACGGCTGTCCGGAGGTGACTTTTTCAGAAGCTGTCCTCTCCTCTCCTATTCTATCCTATCCCGTAACTCGAAGGTCGTTGGGGCACCACAGATGATCGTTTCACCAGCGTACCCTTTCTCTTACTCGTACTCTATCTTTCTCGTACTCTATCTTTCTCTGTCCTCATAACCCTCATGGCTTCGCTCAGTGTCAAGCCAGTCCATTCTCGAATGTTATCCTCCCACCACTTTTTCTGTTCACTCTTAATCTGCCTCATTGCACCGTGCATGCAGGATGGTCTTTGCAAGGCCTGATGCTCTGGTGACGTGGCCATACCATAAGAATTTCCGTTTCTTCACCACTGTGAGCAGGTCATCATGTTGTCCAATGGCTTGTGTAGCACTTCATCTCCATGCTTTGTATTCTTTGTTGTAGATCTGCTTGAGGGTCCATATTTCGCAAGCGTATAGGAAGATGGAGATGACAAGGGAGCGCAGCAGCCTTACCTTGGAATGTAGACTGATGGTCCTGTCTTGCCAAATGGGTTTCAACCTTGTCAGGGCAGCAGTTGTTTGTGCGATTCTGGAGAGGCCTTTCTGTCGGAACCCATTGTCTGATACAATGGGTCCTAAATATTTGAAGCTGTGCACTGTGTCGAGGGATTGGTCTTGGACTTTAATGTCCATGTTGATGCCATTGGTGTTGTTGGTCATCATTTTGGTCTTCTCTGCACTTATTTCCATTCCAAAGGCTCTGGAGGTGGTGTCAAGCCTCTGTACCAGCTGTTCAAGTTCTTGTTCCTCTCCAGCCAATCCATCTATGTCATCCGCAAAACGGAGGTTGGAGACTGCTCCACCCCCTATACCGACTGTGCCTTCGTGATCTGGAAGGGTATATGATATGATGCGTTCTATGAAGATGTTGAAGAGTGTTGGAGAGAGTAGGCATCCTTGACGCACACCAATTGTTGTTCTGAACCGGATCCCCATAGCGCTGTTGTGGAGGACTGCACTGGTAGCCTTGTCATACAGGCTTTTGATGACTTCAATAATTTTAGGGCTGTTGTTGTACACTCTCATGGTTGCCCACAGAGCTGCATGCCGGACTGGGTCAAACGCTTTCTTGATGTCTACCAACCTATGACATAGATGTTGTTGGTTCTGCAGGCATTTGTCGCAGATTATTATGAGATTGAAAATCTGTTCAGTGATAATTCGCCCTACCCCGAATCCTGCTGTACTTCAGCTATGATTTGTTCAGCTTGGGGTTTCAACTTGTTGAGTATTATTTTCAGGAGGACCTTGCTGGACTGGCTGATGAAGCTGATCGTGCGGTAATTTTGACACTCCTGAGTGTTACCCTTATTGAGAAGAGTGATGACAAGCGACTGGATCCTTGGTGTAGCCACTCTCCACTCTGCCATATCTTGTTACAGGTAATGGTAAGGGCGTCAATCATCGCTTCTCTTAAGCAATTCCGCGGGTATGTTGTCCACTCCCGCTGACTTCCCCTTCTTCAGCGATTGCACTGCTGCCTCAACTTCTCGGAGAATTGGGAGGATTTCTTCTTCTTCTCTGTTCTCGGGACATGCTAGAGCTAATGTGTCTCCGTTTGGTGTGTCGTTGTAAAGGTCAGAGCAGTATTATGTCCATCTATCCAAGACTTCTTGTTCTTCTGTAAGGCATATGCCAGACTTGCTTTGGATCGTGGAGACCTTGGGCTGTTTAACACTTGTCAGCCGCTTCACAGTCTGGTAGGCTTTCTTGCTGTTGTTCTTGTTCAGACTGTTCGCTATTTCCTGGCATTGATCTTCTATTCAGTTGTCCTTTAGCGGTGCGCATGCCTTTTCGGATGTCATTGTTGATTTTTCGGTAGGCATCAGTTCCCTGCGAGGTATTCTTTTTATGTTTTATCTTTCTTCATTTATCACACACATCCCAAAGTTCAGGTGTGATCCACGGTTTCTTCTTTGAGCGGTGCTTGCCAAGGATCTCAGTGGCGGCATCTGTAACAGCTGAGTTGAAGGTGTGACATCTTGTATCTGGCAAACTTCAAGAGTCTCATACCCCTGTCATTTGTCTCGTTGTTGCAGTGGGGTCCACTTTTGTCTCCGCAGTTGTGGTACGCCTCTTGGCCAACCTTGGCATTTCAGTCGCCTTGCACTATGACTATGTCCTTCTTCGGCACTTGGTCAAGGACAGCCTGCAGATGTTCATAAAAATCCTCGACTTCGCTGTCGTCATAGGCTGATGTTGAGGCATAGGCCTGTTTGATGGTGATGTTGAAAGGGGCTGCTCTCAGATGGATGGTAATGAGTCTATTGGAAACTGGGCGGCATGACAGGGGCTAGATCGTCTTTGTGGACCAAGAATCCAATGCCGTGTTCGTACCTGTAATCTCCCCCGCTGAAATAAAGCTTTAGCTTCAGAAACTAATGAACTATGATGATGATAATAATAATAATAATAATGTTCGTCATTTATAAGGCGCCTTAGCCTAAGGATCAAGGCGCTGGCCGATACCGGATCTAACTCAAACCGTCCGAGACGCCCACCCGCAGCCTTTGGCGCATGGTATGACGCCCGGACAACTGAGCACAATCCTGGGCAGCCAGGGATGGGGGAGAAGGACCAAGTGCATGCTGGGTGTGTTCTTGTTACCGGCACTCACCCGT
This sequence comes from Oncomelania hupensis, assembly GCA_036898135.1. Taxonomy (NCBI): domain Eukaryota; kingdom Metazoa; phylum Mollusca; class Gastropoda; order Littorinimorpha; family Pomatiopsidae; genus Oncomelania; species Oncomelania hupensis. Next base: position 121,959,087 of record CM072511.1, on the reverse strand, counting down.
CTAGGACATGAGCGTCAGGATCTTTAAAGTCCGTTATGATGGAATGTATGCGACACACAGACTAGACCTCGGTTTATACTCTCATCCGAAGGAGTATACTCTCATCCGAAGGATGATGATGATGATGATGATGATGATGATGATGATGATGATGATGATGATGATGATGATGATGATGATTATCATCATCTTTATCATCAATAGTAAGTCCGTTTGCGCCCAAAGACAGCAAGCGGCATCTCAGGTGGTTTGAGTTATTGCTGTATTGGTAGCAATTTGAGCACTTCTTGAGCTGGAAAAGAGAACTATTTTATAAATACGTGCATAAATAAATAGTAGTAGTATAATAGTAGCAGTAGTAAAAGTCAATAATATTAAAGAGTAGTAGTAGTTGTAGTAGTAGTAGTAGTATTAGTAGTAGTCAATAGTAAAAGTAAATAGTAGTAGTAGTAAGTAGTAGTAGTAGTTGTTGTAGTCCTATCCTATCCCGTAGTAGCAGTAGTCAATAGTAGTAAACAGTAGTAGTCAATAGTAGTAGTAGTAGTAGTAGTAGTAGTAGTAGAAGTAGTAGTAGTAGTGGTAGTAGTAGTAGTAGTAGTAGTAGTTGTTGTTGTTGTTGCAGTAGTAAGTAGTAGTAGTAGTAAGTAGTAGTAGTAGTTATATATATACAAGACAAGAACACACCCAGCATGCACCTAGGTCCTTCTCCCCCATCCCTGGTTGCCCAGAATTGTGCTCAGTTGTCTGGGGCGTTATTACGGTGCGCCCAAAGGCTGCAAGTTGGCGCATCGGGCGGCTTGAGTTAGATCCTGAATCGGCCAGCGCCTTGAGCAGCTCTTGAGCTGAAAAAGCGCTATATAAGTACGATTATATATATATATATATCACTCTCTATGCAAGACCGGACTCCTTAATGAAACGTTATTCAACGAAAACGGTCATGAAACACAAATCAGTAAACCGGCGGCTTTGATCAAAACAATATTATGCTACTATAAGAGTGCAAACTATAATTATGACAGCCTTTTAAAACTAGAAAAAGTCCGGCAAACAGGATTGATGGTAAACCAATCAAACTGCAGATCTGATATTATCCAAACGAATATAAATTACGACTTGGGATCACCGAGTCACGCCGAAACATAACACGTCACACGGAAAATGTCATCAGATGGCAGCTATAAAAATGTCAAATAAGTTTTACGTGGATTATTTATTACAGTGGAAGCCTGAGATTGGCGGCTGTTATGCCCAGTGTGTGGGCGTTTTTGAGTGTGAATGTGGAGGGGTGGGGGTGGGGGCGTTAAAGATGGTCGGAAAGAAAGGGATATTATTTATTTTTGTGTTTATTTTTTAATATTAATCTCAGCGCAGTTGCTATCTGTGATGCTATTCAGAGGTGTTAAGAGTGTGATTGTTCCATCTAGAGTGATCTAGTGTTAGAGTTTTACTTTTATAACTGTATTGTTACTGTTTGTTTTGTGTGTTGTGCTTTTATTTAGCGTACATGTTAAATTTGTAAATACTTAAGCTGCTGCCATTGTAGTTGCTCCGTGTGCGACAAATAAGTCGTATTGTTGTATCGTGCTATATGATATGGGATACCGTCTTCACAGGGCCGCGTGAAATAAATCATGATAAATCAGGCACACGGTAATTTCCACGAAATATAAGTCAGGTGGCAGCTTTGATCAATTCATATGTTTTATTTGGATATTTGTTATGTTATGGATCACCGAGAACAAAGGACAGCTAGCTTTAATGGGTGAAAAAAAATCCCACAGACATCACAAACAGATAAAGCGATGTTTTATCATGTGCATGTATTTATATGTAATGACTATGTAAAGCGTGGTGAGTCTGGTCATAGGCTGGAGTACCCGCTATATAAAAATCAGTTATTATTATTATTATAATTTCAACTTTTATGATATAATAATAAAAAGTGAAAAAAAATAAAGGAAAGGAAAGTTAACGAGTATAATATATAACAAAAGAAGCCAATACTACTACTACTACTACTACTACTACTACTACTACTACTACTACTACTACTACTACTACTACTACTACTACTAATGACTAACTAATACTACTACTAAGGTCCTTATAATTCGGCTCCTTATAGTCCGCTGGATCCTTTAAACAAAGATTAACTAACCATTACTGTTGCTTTCTACTACTACTGCTACTGACTAATGCAACAGAATTTACGGAACAAGGGAGCCGACAACAATTTCTAAATACTTGACATCAGTGCACATGCGAACTCACAAAGAAATTTGACTCTGGCTCCATTGCAGTACCTGTCGACCAACAGTCTCGGAGAGATTTCCAGATCAAAATCAAGGATTACAACAAGAAAGGTCTTCTATACCTGTATAGGCCTACTTCATTTACCTTTTTCCATTGCGATATAATCAGTAGAATGCCCGCAGCACAGGGGATAGTAGAACGCTGGGGAACCTCCCCAAGTGTTCAATCCCGAAAGGTGTGTATTCGAACCCCGCCGGGACGAAATATTTAACTGAGGTGAGTTTTACAAGGTCACCGAGAATTTTCGTCGGTTACTTTGTTTTCCTTCCTCCCTTATATTAATAATAGCTCTAGCTGCAGACAATCCAAAATGTCACAAATTCTGAACTTAGGCTAGTTCTACTAAATACTGATCTCTTTGACTTATCACACTTTTCTGCTATCCTGTGCACCAACTGTGAAACATACTTCCGGTTTCTTTCTCCGCGTATTGTTTATCCGAGTGTTTTGAGTTATTTCCAAATATTCAAGAATTTTTTTTTTGGGGCTGCAGTTTATTACCCCTTTTTATCGGGAAACTCTGGGCCGCCTCCCCCGGCCGGAGAAGGCGTAGTCGCAGCCAGTGGCGCGCCCAAACCCTACCTACCTAACATTATTTGTGATTTTTTTGAAATTTGTGCTGAGGGAGAAAACCCCCGAGACGTTGCCCGAGGGAGAAAACCCCCGAGACGTTGCCCGAGTCGAAAGTGAATAATATTTGGAGAAACATAACGCCCAGGTGCTGGATCGAACCCACACCTGTTAGGCACCATTGGTTTCTGGCTTGTGGACAAGGCAAGTTAGTCCCGCCTTAGCCCACTTGGCCACAACGCTCGCTATGTCGAATATGTCGAATCACATGAGAAAGCGTGGTTCTTTATCCAATGCATGAAAAAATTATGGCAGAACATGATGAAACATTTAGAGATCTTTGTCCCATGGTGTCGTGCCATAGGTTTTCTTGGATTGCAAAACAAAACAAAACAAAACAAAAAAATCTATCGTTTTTGAGACTGATTTAATTTTTTTTATAGTTTTTTTTTTTTGGCCAATTTTTTTTCAATTGTCTGTGTCCTTTCATTTCAAGTGAAAGCCATTCATGTTTGTGCATAAATTTTCTGGCTCTAACAATCGTCGTTTTCGGCAATTTGCCATATTTAAAAGTCACGCATCAAGCTTTGAGAAAAGCAAAACAAGCCAGACCGGAACTTGGTTTCATTCTAACCTCGTTTTGATTTATAATGGCGATACCCACGAGTTTTAATGAGAGATGCCGGAAAGTTGTGAATTCTGCATGACTGTTTGAGTGATGTTTGTTTGCTGTCTATGTATAGAAGAGTGTATGCAGCATGTGAGCGTGTGTGTTGATTACAGATCACCGCGCTTTTAGTCTGATTTAGGTGGAAAATCCCTTACATGGCATCTATTATTTAATATTATTATGATTATGATTAAAGTTCCGTAAATACAGATAGAAAGGAGATCTGTTTGGATAAATTATCGACGATGGTTATGATGAAGCGTGACGGCAGTGAAGGATGCATCGATGACGATAGTGATTGTGATTGTCGGGTTGCCGTGATGATAATTACAGTGACTGCTTCCTGTGTGCGATAAAAGCCCATTTCGGGATCAGCTCAGAGAACAGAAGCATCCTGTCTGGCTACATAGCTTTCATCCAGAGTTTCGGGTATTGAATAACCTCTTTAAATTTCTTATTTAAATTGGGTTTGCTGAGGCGCAGTGGAACTGGATGGAACCAATGGCACACCTCTCCTACAGCTCAGGCTATCCTATCCTATCCTATCCTGTCCCGTAACCCGAAGGTCGTAGGGGCACCACAGATGATCGTTTAACCAGCATACTCCATCTTTCTCTGTCCTCAGCAGCCCTGATGGCTTCGCTCAGTGTCAAACCAGTCCATTCTCGAATGTTGTCCTCCCACCTCTTTTTCGGTCTCCCTCTTCTTCTACCTCCTTGCACTGTGCCATGCAGAATAGTCTTTGCAAGACCTGATGATCTGGTGACGTGGCCATACCATTGGAGTTTCCGTTTCTTCACCACTGTGAGCAGGTCATCGTGTTGTCCAATGGCTTGTGTGATGGTCTGTCGGACTTCGTCGTTGGTGATGTGTTGGGTATAGGAAATGCCCAGAAGTCTTCTGTAGCACCTCATCTCCATGCTTTGTATTCTTCGTTGGAGATCTGCTGTGAGGGTCCATGCTTCGCAAGCATATAGGAAGATGGAGATGACAATGGAGCGCAGCAGTCTTACTTTGGAATGTAGACTGATGGTCCTGTCTTTCCAAATGGGCTTCAACCTTGTCAGGGCAGCAGTTGTTTGTGAGATCCTGGAGAGGACTTCCTGTCGGGACCCATTGTCTGATACAATGGCTCCAAGTATTTGAAGCTATGCACTGTGTTGAGGGATTGGCCTTAATTGGACTTTGATGTCCGTGTTGTTGCCATTGGTGTTGTTGGTCATCATTTTGGTCTTCTCTGCACTTATTTCCATTCCATAGGCTCTGGAGGTGGTGTCAAGCCTCTGTACCAGCTGTTCAAGTTCTTGTTCCTCTCCAGCCAATCCATCAATGTCATCTGCAAAACGAAGATTGGAGATTGCTCTACCCCCTATGCTGACTGTGCCTTCATGGTCTGCAAGAGCATCTGACATGATGCGCTCTAGGAAGATGTTGAAGAGTGTTGGAGAGAGTAGGCATCCCTGACGCACACCGATTGTTGTTCTGAACCAGTCAGGCTGCGCGGGGAAATGAACCAAAGCAGAATGGATACTCCACAGCACAGCGGATGCAGTCCTACGTATCACAGTCTGTTGTCTCTCGCTCATTCCGTGCCACCGTCACTTACTTTTCTCCTCCTTCCCTAACCTCTCTCTCACTCCGTATATGTCCTTCAATCCGAGCCAAACTTCTCTCTCTCTCTCTCTCTCTCTCTCTCTCTCTCTCTCTCTCTCTCTCTCTCTCTCTCTCTCTCTCTCTCTCGCGGTCTATCTGTACTTCCCGTCAGAACTGAAATGGGAAAATCAAACTTTAGCGGTTGCTTGGAGCAACGAAGGCCCACTTTATCATTGTTTAATGCAGAGTAGGCTATCTCATCATCATTAACCAATGTGGCATTTCTGCAGCAGAATGCATCGAATACACAGTACGATTGCATTGTGTATGTGTATCGTGTGAACGTTTATGCGTGAATGCGTGTGTACATGTATGCGTGCGTGTATGCGTATATGTGTGTATGTGCGAGAGTGCGCGTGTTTATATTTGTGCGTGTATGCTTGCAGTAGTGCTGGGGGGTGTATCCATCAACGTGGGAATACGAGCGCACTTGAAGTAATGGCGATTCGTGGCCATTAACCTATTTCAATATTGGTACGATATCGTATTTTCCCCAGATCTCGATTTACACTTATTAAGGACTGTCTCCCGACCAGAACGACGTTTTGCAAGATATCCGTTTGTCTCACGAGATGTAGTCACGTTTTTTGAGTTCGCCACCTTTCCAGCAACAGAACCAGCACGCCTCGACAGGGTTCGTACGCTCCTTGAATCTCCTTGAATTTTCCATGTCTTGTTCAAGGGCCCTTGAATCTCCTTGAAAATAGCCAAATTGCCTCAGCTCCTTGAAATTTCAACCAGTGTATCTATCCATTGCTTGACCTAGAGATTTTATTGTCAAGTTTTCAAAAAAAAGCCATTGAAAAATAAACATTTATAAAACAAAAATTCTAATATTATTTGTGTTGTCAGCTGTTCGACGATCGTAACTTTTGTCGTCTGCTATGATAAGGGAAGTAACCTCCACTAGAAATTGTTCATTCCTTTGCTGTCGCGCGAGCACGCGCCGTTCTCGGTTTCCGTACATCCTTTGTTTTTCCGCGCGTGTTTGCTGACCGAATCGGTAAAAATGCCTGGAAGCAATTGCGTGTTTAATCCAGTCAAATGCGCTGTGAAGCAAATCTTAAGGAAATAAAGATCCACCTGGAGAAGATTTCCCGTCAGATTGATGAAGGGATGGAAAAACTAAAATAACTGAAAACTCATTTATCTGTATTATTAGCCGGTGGTGGTATCTCTTTCTGACTTTTTACAGTTCTCTAACTTGTATCTAAGGACAACACGTTTCACAATTATTATTTAAATGTGTATAGACTCCGTATCTGCATCATCATCATAACTGCAACTTCATCGACATGCAATATTTATATGTGTAGATTTCATAATCAGTATCAATATCAACATCAGTATCACCATCAGATTCATGACCAGTTGCAAACAATTTATGGATATCACTGGGTAAAAGATTTATCCTTTATTTTGACTATTTATAAATCATTATTATGTGCGTTTACTATTTTTAAAAACTCCTTGAATTTTTGGAAAAACTCTTGAAATCTCCTTGAAAACTCCTTGAATTGTTTTACAACAATTTGAGTATGAACCCTGCTCGAGGCACGCTTTTTCACTAATGGAGTAAGCGATCCAGCCTATAACTTGCGGCCAGCTATAATACGAAATATCTTCCACTAAATACATATCCAGCCATGTCGGTCGGTCGGTTGGTCTGTCGGTCCGTTGGAAGCCATATCTCAAGAACACTGACTGGATTTTGACCAAACTTCAAGGAACCTTACCTTGGTTAGTGGCCTGCCTCAAAGATCAAGATCACGGGGGTCATTTTGTCGTTCAATATATGAAAAAAGGCTTAAACGATTTTTTTTTGTGTTTTGTTTTGGTATACGGATACTTGAAATCGTGGGTCAACCTTCAGTAGTAGCAGTCCAGTCTTCGGACAGGCGTTTGGTCAGTGGGTCGGTCGGTCGCTCCGACTGTCACTTTTTTGTTCAAAGCACGCTTTTGTCCTTATCTCAAGAATAACTGAACCGAAATGAAACATTTTAACTTTGTACATACTTTTCCTACTGCTAAGCATCTTGGATTATTCGTATTTGTAAAGCACGGGCATCCAAACTCACCGTCCACAGGCAGGCATAGGCCTACATCAGACAAAAGCACATGGTTGATACAGCAATCTCCACAGCAAAAACACTTCATACAAAAAAATCGAAAATTCCGCCTCTTCTAAAGAACTCTTCGTCACTTTAACAGGGTGGGGAACAACTCATTGAGAAAAACTCTGAAAAGGCCGGGGTCCAGGGGCCGCCTAGGCCCCGGCGGGGTAAAGGGGCAGGGCCCTTGTAGGGAGTCCAGGGGGGCAAAGCCCCCCTGAAAATGTGCACGTTTTTAACTTATACCAAGAGTGGCATAGTAACAGTGCAGTAAATGTATAGTGAACTGAACCAACCAAATATGAAAGAAAAGTAATAATTATTAGAAAAAGCTTGAACAAACACAGGAGCACACACACACACACTTGTGTTTTATGACAATACAATTTTTTCTTCACACTATTTTTTTATATAAAAGATCACAAAGAAAAAAAAAGATAATATAAGTGTGTTCTACAAATTGCGCTTGAAAACAGTGTTGTTTACAAGTCTAAACTGCTATATCTAAAAGACCTATCATTATGCTTCTTTTAACCTACTTCAATTAGCCCTTCCCCTCCCAATCTTATCCTTCTTCCGATCTATGTAATCCCATTTTAAAACAGGGAAGTCGTTCTATGCCTGCTAGATCTAGAAGTCCTATAATAGGCCTATTCTACTAACCTACTACCTCCACTTGACCCTTCCCCTGCCAGTCGTTTCTTACTCCCATCAACATCCCGTGCATAATAAATTATTCAACAACCGTAAGGAAAAAGGTATGTATAAATTAAAAATAAAAGCCTACCTGGAAGTCGGCCCTGCTGTTTTGTGGCTTTCATTGCGTGTTGATGCATTTTGGTCAGCATGTGCTCGACCAGTGTCGACCACAGGCTGTGAAGTCCGTAGGCCTTGCCTCAATTACATAGTATACATAGTGATACGAATGTGTTGCTATGAGTGTTTGTGATTCGTCTGGCCCCTCCGTTTGAGTTTAAAGTGGGCACAAAAGGTAGGAAAGTCGTTTTTGGGGGGTCAATCGAAACCGGATGTTGGATTTCTTGCTAGAAGTGGTGGACCTTCTATGTATACTATGTAATTGAGGCAAGGCCTACGGACTTCACAGCCTGTGTGTCGACAAGCCACGATTTGCGTAGCTCAGCTTCTTGTTGCAAAAGATGCATCGAGCTGTGCCACTCCTATCTATTTTCCGAAAGCAGTCACCGATTCGCTGGTCCTCGTCCTCAATTTTTGTTGTTTTGTTAATCCACTCCCACTTCCATTTCTTGGCAATGGTCCCCTCTTCAAAAATATCCCCGCGCTGAACTATTCTGGACACACACGCCATGATAACAGCCGAAAACGCGTTCAACACCATTTCGCCCGCTCTAAGCAAGTCGCGTTTATGTGGTCGTAAGAATCAACAAGAGCGGGCGGGGAGATGTAGCACGCATTCAGTTCTAGCGGGCCCGTTCTAGCAATGAGAAAGTTAAAGGTGGACACGGATGGGTACTTGTAATAATAGGTCTACTGGATTCGGAAACGGACAATTTTTTTTTCCCTCTGAAATGGCTGCCGATTTCCTCTGAAATCAGCGGATCCGAGGAGAGTTCCCCACCCTGCTTTAAATAACCTACTTGGAAACAGAAGCACTTCTCTTCTGCTTTCAACTATTACTCCCTCAGAACTACCATCACTTTTCTCTGATTTCTTCTCCTCACAGATAGAAAACATCCGCAGCAAGCTCGATCAGACCCCTTTCCTCCAGAACTGCCTTTCTTTGGAAATCCTCCCCTCCTTTTCCAGCGTGTTACTGAAACGGAAGTCGAAGAAATGCTAAAAACTATGCCTTCCAAATCATGAGAGATAGATCCTATTCCTGCCTCTGTGTTTAAAGGCTGCCTTCCTGACCTACTTCCTTCTATAACTACAATCCTGAACACTTAACACTTCCCTGTCCCACTCTACTTCAAGACTGCCATCATTCGTCCTCTTCTTAAAAAAAGCCAACCTTGATCCAGAAAACCTTTCTATCGTCCTGTCCCCAACCTCCTTTTCCTGGCCAAACTAACAAAAATTGTCCTGAAGCAGACCAATCACCATCTATCCTCTAACAACTTGTTTTGTCCTTTCCAGTCTGCTTACCGTCCCGACCACTCTACTGGAAACTGCTGTTCTGCATATCACCAACAACACCCTTTCAGGCACCGATTCTGGAAAACCCTCTCCTGACCCTTCTTGATCTTTCTGCCTAGGTGACTGGTCTAGTTAGTTAGTTATTCATTGCTTACAGAGTCCAGCGGACTGCAAAGAGCCGAATCAGGACCTCAAAATCAAGACTACAACTTCGCTGAAAGACGACTCGCCCCTGATCTGCATAAAAGATCTGCCGAAACAACCCTAGTGGTAACACTGAAGGCACTCCACCAGCCGGTCACTTTACAATAAAGACATCCCATGCAGGGGACGCTGAGGCTATACTCTAAGTTATCGAACTGTCACGTGGGGTTTATGGGCTCTGCACAATGGAATTATGGACCCTCACGTTTATTCGGTGGGAACTGCTAGTAAGTCACCCTATGAATTACTTTAATAAATTTATTTGTTTAGCTCGTTCTGTGTTAAGGTTGGGGTACAGAAATAGATAGAAAAATGGTAAAAGATTACTGTCACACTAGCTTTCACACGGCTATGAATCATATGTAGTCCAGCCACTTGATAACAGTTAAAATCACACATTTATTTCTTCTACTCTATACAAGATTCTCTAAGTACTAATCTAACTTAAAATGTCTCAGTCACTGCTAATAGTTCGATCGCTGATAGTCTAGGCAGCTGTTATATCTTCATCGGGCACTTGCTATAAGTTCTCATGTAGATTTGGACTACTGTGGTCCGTTTTACAGTTTCTGAAGAGTTGGACTACTGTGGTCCTGTTATGATCAGTTTAAGTGCACCTTCGTTGATTACACTTAACTTTCTGATGGTGCGGTCGAAGTCCTTCTGTGAGGTAGCTTCTGGTACACCTTTGTCGTTGTGTAGTTGGGTTCCCTTGCCACGCTGTGGGGTCTGACAGGGTGTTTTTCAAGGTAGCTCTTTCCGACGTGTGCGGCAGAGGCTCCTCAACCAACTAGTCGTTTCTGTGGAGTGGGGTGCACAGGATAGCTCGGGATAGCTCGGGATAGCTCGCCTGCTCGTCTGTAATATAAGAGACGAAATTCTGCACAACCCTGAATAATCGGTTTGTGCAGAGCGTCTCACTGAAAGCCAAAGTAGCCCTCAGTGATAGCTCCACATCTCTATACATAAGCGACGAACATTCTGCTACTTCCGGGGTCCACTGGAATCTCACTCTAAATTCCTATACATACATAAATATCGATCGTGTCTAACTATACACATACAGAATTAATAATATTATAAACATTCAGTGGTACAGCCACTGGTCTGCAAACATACATATAAGTTAAACAACAGTGGTTCCGTATGGTATGCAACATGGCGGCGCAACCGGTCGTGTTTCGGCTTGTGGTCGGCTCTTCCACGTGGTACGGCAAATTCGGATTAACAATTCACATTTATGCATAGCAAATTCTTCAAACATAATTTCAACAATAATATAAATATATCACGATGAAACAGAAGGGTGTTCATTTACCTGTTTGACAAGTTCAGGCCCGTGATGACTTGATAGAATTCTATGATTCTAAGTCCTGCTTCCTGGTCTAAGTGTGGAGAGATTTCTCTGCCAGCTTTCTAGCTGTTAACACTTCGGTGTATTCCTCCCAACTGACCAAAGCTGTGTTAGGCTCGGACCCAGTCAAACTGGCTCGAACCGCTTTGCCTAAGCTCTCATTGGGTAAAATGTTTACGACTCTCGCACACAGTGCTGATTAACTACGCAGCGTGGGTCGGGCTCGCGGTGTGTACTTGTATTGCTGCTGTGTTATATACTGACTCTCTACTGTTACAAAAACTACACAAGGCTGAATAGTCAATGAGCAGAGTTAAAACTAGCCAGTTCATGACAGGCTCCCTCAACTGAAAAAAGGCGATGACTACTGGATTCGACCTTTTTCTACTACAGAGCCTAGTTTAACACTGCACTATCCTAGGGTCCTATTTACAAACTAATTAAGTTGCTCTACCTGAGCTGCAATGCTGTGCCAGGTAGCTATGGACACTAGTGACAGGGTTTTACTGGACGGGGACGAATTCTGGTGCTGTGGCCCTTAGTTGTGTTGGGTGGGCGACAGCTGCTGTGTCCTCCACGAGATGGCGACTGAGGTAGTCGGCTCCGTGGTTCTCTTTGCCGGGGATGTACTCGATCTGGAATGAGTACGCCTGAAGGGTGAGTGCCCATCTCATCAGGCGAGAGTTCAAAGACTTGGAGGCTGCCAGGAACGATAGTGGTTGGTGGTCCACCTGAACTGTGAAGTGAGTCCCATACAGGTAGAGTTGGAATTTCTGTATGGCCCAGACTAGTCCAAGGCATTCTTTCTCCGACGTGGCGTAGTGGGTCTCAATTTTCTGCTGGCGTAGGCGACAGGGAATAGCGTCTCTGCATTCTTGGGGTCGCGCTGTAGCAGTACTGCTCCGAGGCCTAAGTCGCTTGCGTCGGTGCGAAGAACGAATGGCTGAGTCAAATCGGGTAGGTGGAGTACTGGCGCCGATGTCATTCTGTCCTTGAGTGTTTGGAATGCTGTCTCGCATTCGGCTGTCCAAACTACTTTGTCCGGGGCGATTTTCCGGGTTCCATTTGTCAGTGGTACGGCGATGCTGTTGTAGTTGGGGATGAACTTCTGGTAGAAGCCGCAGAGTCCTAGAAACGACTGTACTTCCTTCTTGGTCTTGGGCCTAGGAGCGTCGAGTAGGCGTTTCACTGTCTTCTCTACCGGTCGCAGGCTTCCTTGACTGATGGTGTGTCCCAGAAATTCTAGCTCGGTGAATCCGATCTGACATTTGGTGGGTCTTGCCGTCAATCCCGTGTCTCTGAGGCGGGCGAGTAGTTGCTGTAGGAGCGTGACATGTTCCTCCCACGTAGGTGTTGCGATGAGGATGTCGTCCATAAACGAATGTAGGTGCTCGCTGCTCAGGGGTGCCAGGAGTTTTCGCATCATGGCGCTGAAGATGCTGGGTGCGTTGTGGAGTCCGAATGGAAGTACGTTGAACTCGAAGTGTCCTTCCATAGTGCTAAACGCTAGATACTTTCGGACTTGCGGTTGCACTGGTATCTGGTAGTATCCTTTGCTGAGGTCGATGCGTGAGAAGTACTTCGCTCGCTGTAGCTTGGCAAATAGGTCGGTCTGGTCCGGGAGTGGCTCTGGCTGGAACTGCGTTACCGCATTCAGGAGTCTGAAGTCGATGCACAGTCGATGCTATCCGTTGGGTTTTCGCAACAATACCGTGCCTGCGCTGTAGGCACGCCCGTTCATAGCAGTACTTTCAGCCGGTGGCTAAAAAAACGCCTAGTTCTGTCTCGTAGGGTCCCTTAACGCAGGCTGAACTGCTTATAACCAGCTTGTTACACTCTGTTCGATGATGGTGTTTTTCTTTATCAGTATTTGATTCAGCCCCGATGCTGAAGTCCTGATAAGGTGTAACTCAGATTCGTTTATTCACACAGCCCGTCCAAACAGCATACAAGTCACAAAGTCGACGTATGAAGTTTTCCACTTTTATTCAGCATACATCAACAACTGCATACAATTCTCAATTCAACTCAACAACTTTCACAGCAACTTTCCAAATCACTATCAACAACTTTACTCTCAACAACAATCTCGGCACACGATTAAATAACCTCTCTCTTTTCTGGAACAATTTGGTATACTGTAGAAATGACGCACTGCCACCAATCGAATAAAAGATCGTCATCACTGACTTACGTCATTACACATTTCTTCTCCTTCCGGATCGTTCCTTCAAATTTCTACAATTATTCCGAATCTTCGATCGATAGTAAACAAGCCGATCCAGAAGATTCTACAACAATATCGACTAACGGAAATTATCAACGTTATACAAAGCCTTTCCTAACAACAATGCAAACTCAAATCAAAGGTAAATAAACTCTATTATTGAATACTTTGCAAATCGAAACGATTAGATCTATCGTACACGTTTTAGACACACTACCATTGGCGTTTCAACGTAACATAACCCCCCACTCAAGAAGAAATTTACCCAATTTCTTTCAACAACGTTGAAACGTAATGCACAAACAAAATTCAGAATTAAAACTTACTTCAGACTGTCTCATTTACTGTCAATGTTCTCAGTTTATATACACAGAGTCCATGTTTTTCATCCGCAAGTCTTTCTGGATACTGTCAATGTTCACAGTTCATTCACACAAGGTCAATGTTTCTCATCTGCAAGTCTGTTTAGATATTGCCAATGTTCTCCACACAGTCAATGTTCTTTCAACCGCAATGAAACGACGCCCTCGTCAGTTGCGGTCGTCATCGGCCCAGGGTCAAAGACGATGATCACGTGGGCTTCCCTGGAATCAGTGCGTCCTCCGTTGTCTCCTTCTTCCATCGGATGTCCGACGCAGTCGACGTTGTCAGCTCCCAGGATGCATTTGCTGGGTCTCACGGTCAGGTTGGCTTCTGCAGGACGGTGGAACAGCTCCCTCGAGATCTGCAGATGCTCCTTCCAGGTCTGGGTGTGGACCTCATGTTCGACCAAAGTCGTAGAGCCTGGGACATCACTGAAGCTATGGGGAAATTCGCCCATAAGGTCCTTGAGCTCCAACTTTTGACCTTCCGTCAAGCCTGGTCCTAGCTTAACGTCATTAATGCCTTCTTTGCTATGGAAGTCTCCCAGTTCCAACAGTTCCTCGCTGTCAAAGCTGTTGTCGATCTCAGCTGCTGTTGCTGCATGCACAGTCTCTGATGGCCTTTCCACGTACAGCTTAAGGAGGTTGGCGTTGATATAGCGATGCCATTGTCTGGGCTGCTCGCTGCACAGTTTCTTCAGGGTGGACTTCAGCGTAGCATTGAACTTTTCGACAAGCCCGTTGCACATTGGATGGTAGGGTGTCGTAGTCAAATGCCGGATGCTCAGCAGTCTGTTGACCTCCTTCATGCAGTCAGAGACGAACTGCGTCCCGAGGTCTGTCAGAATTTCTTCAGGCACTCCAAGCCTACTGAACATGTCCACTAGCGCCTCTGCAACAGTTTCAGTGTCAATCTTCTTCAGAGGCACTGCTTCTGGGTACCGAGTCGCATAGTCCACTAAAGTCAGTACCCATCGATGACCTTCTTCACTCGGAGGTCGTATTTCGCCGATTAAGTCTAAGGCCACCCTCTTGAAAGGTCGGTCGATCAAAGGCATTCTCTGCATAGGCACTTTCGGGACCCTTCCTCGAGGTATGGTCTTCTGGCAAATGTCACATGATCGGCAAAAACGGCTGACGTCCGCATGAAGTCCTGGCCAGTAAAACACCGCCTGGATTCGGTCTGACGTCTTCTTGATACCTAGGTGACCTCCCATGATTGAGTCATGCGCTACTTCCATCACCTGGCGCCTTAGGGGTAACGGTACCAAGACTTGACGTAGTGGTTTCCCTCCGTTGACCCTCGGGTGCTGGAAGATTCGGTACAGGATCTTGGCCTTCACCTCAAAATAGACCGTACCACTGCCTTTGGTCACGTGGTCTTGGCGGTTCCTGTACTTGTTTAAAGTGCTATCAGCTTCCTGGAGCTGGATAAGCTTATCTCTGTCCACGATGGCAGCTTTAGAGTTGTCGGCGACCTTCAGTGGCGTAGACGTCTTGTCTCTCTTGGCCTGGGCCCTGGTAGTAACGGCACCGACGATCTCTGGTCGGCAGGGCTGAGCCGGAGTAACCACATTGTCCCGTAGCAGCTCTGTAAGGTCTCCATCGGGAAACGGCAATGGATCCTCCTCCACAACTTCGACGCGTTGGATTGAGGCAGGACTCCACTCTGGATCGGGGTCGTCGGGTCGTCTCGCGCCGTCGATGTTCCCGATCATCAAATCGTATAGCGGCTTCTTCAGGCAAACCGCTTCGACTTCGCCTATGTAGAAAGGGGTGTTGACATGAATTTTTGCAACTGGCGCTTTCACACATTTGCTGTCGGCCATAAGTGTCCATTTTGAATCGCCAGTGAACTGTTCTTTGGCGATTAAATCTTCTCTGACGATGACCCCACTGCAGCCAGAATCTCTTAAGACAGTCACTTCATGATTTCCGACGCGTCCCTTTGAAACAGGCATGTTCTGGACGGTCACAGCTGCGCTGGCGACGACGGGGATGGATTTTCCGTTGGCAAGGAGAAGTTGGCCATCGGTTATGCACTCTTGCACGTCCGCAGGAGTAGCTGTGCGCTCGGTCTCACTCGGAAGAATGACGCTCCCGCCGCACACTTGATGGTCAGATCTACTGGTTTGCCGTTGATTGGAGAAACGTCTCTGTCGGTTGCCCACCGCTGCATTGTCCGTACTGCTCCGCTGTCCGCTACTTTTGTTTTGAGGACAATTAGCCGCCCTGTGGTCTGTAGCGTTGCAGGTGAAACAGCCTCTTGAATGCCCTTCCCTGGGAGGAGGCGTGGAGTCCGTCTGTTTCTGGTTCGCCTGGATCTGGTTCACATGGTTTCCAGTTTTCTGAAAATGTTTCGTCGCGCTGGGTGGCCCCAACGTTTTCTCATGAGCGATGAGATATCTTTCAGCAGCCTCAGCAACGTCTTTTAGCGTCGGCAACTTTTGTATTTCCAAGTGGATCGCGAGGTCCTTAGGGCAGGCGTTGAGTAATTGTTCCCTCACGATCAGCTCATGGAGACTCTCGTAAGTCTTCCCTTTGCCTGATAATTCCACCCACTTGTGTAGATATGATGACAGGCGCTCCACAAACTGCTTTGGCGTCTCGTCTGAAAAAGGCCGGCATTCACGAAAGCGTTTACGGTAGCCCTTTTCTGTAAAGTTGTAGCACTGCAATAGGTCCGCTTTCAAAACGTCGTAGTCTTTGGCGTCATTATTCGACAGTCTACTGTAGACATCGAGCGCCTTCCCCGTCAGTAGTGCGCTGAGTATGATCGCCCAGTCTCGACGTTGCCATTTAGCGCTTTCGGCAAACCTTTCGAACCTCGCCAGATAGCTGTCGATCTGGTCCTTTTCGTCGACGAACACTGGCAATTTTGGAGCCTTGAAGTCACTGATAACTTGTGGCGCGCGCTGCTGTTGTTGGATGCGCGCCATTTCTAATTGGAATTGACGCTCAGCCTCTAATCGTCTCTCTTCCATCTCGTCACGTCGACGCTTTTCTTCTCTTTCTTCTTGGCGACGCTGCTCTTCTCTCTCTTGACGTTGCTGTTCAATTTCTAGACGCTTCTGTTCTAACTCTCTTTCTTCACGCCGTCGCTGTTCTTCTCTTTCTTCACGCAATATTCTCTCCTGGAATTTGACGTACTCCGTCAGCTGTTTGCCTTTTAGATTTAGTTCAACCCCTTTCTGCCAGAAGTCAGCCATCTTGATGCTTCTGGAAAGTTCTTTTCTAGAAGGTTCTTTTCTGGAAAGTTCTTTTTCTAGAAAGTTCTTGACTGTAGAGTTCTTTTCTAGACTGTTCTAGAACAGCACGCTTTCTGCAGTAGCGCTGATGCTTGTCACTAGTCGCTTTCGCTGACGCAGGCCCCGCTGTCCTCGTCGTATGCGACGCTGCACCACGCTGGTGTTGATGTATACGCTCCTGTGCTGAAGTAGACGCGACGTTCGCTCGCCGCTCTCTGTAATACTGGCGATGTAGCTCCGAGACTGTTCCTCGACGTAGTCTTGCGGCAGCTACGTAGTCCCGATCTGTTGTTCGCTCACGAAGCAACTCTTCAGCGACTACACGCCCTTGCAGTCAACCCGAATCTATCGGATGTAGTCCCAGTATGTTGGCCCCTCTCGACGCAACTCGTTGGCGGCTACCCTCGATGACTGCCTCTCGTAACGTTGACTCGAGTTGTAGCAGTTGAACCCTTGGCTATGGCGTGAATCGCGGCTTGACCCCCAAAATGTTACACTCTGTTCGATGATGGTGTTTTTCTTTATCAGTATTTGATTCAGCCCCGATGCTGAAGTCCTGATAAGGTGTAACTCAGATTCGTTTATTCACACAGCCCGTCCAAACAGCATACAAGTCACAAAGTCGACGTATGAAGTTTTCCACTTTTATTCAGCATACATCAACAACTGCATACAATTCTCAATTCAACTCAACAACTTTCACAGCAACTTTCCAAATCACTATCAACAACTTTACTCTCAACAACAATCTCGGCACACGATTAAATAACCTCTCTCTTTTCTGGAACAATTTGGTATACTGTAGAAATGACGCACTGCCACCAATCGAATAAAAGATCGTCATCACTGACTTACGTCATTACACATTTCTTCTCCTTCCGGATCGTTCCTTCAAATTTCTACAATTATTCCGAATCTTCGATCGATAGTAAACAAGCCGATCCAGAAGATTCTACAACAATATCGACTAACGGAAATTATCAACGTTATACAAAGCCTTTCCTAACAACAATGCAAACTCAAATCAAAGGTAAATAAACTCTATTATTGAATACTTTGCAAATCGAAACGATTAGATCTATCGTACACGTTTTAGACACACTACCATTGGCGTTTCAACGTAACACAGCTCTGAACCGCCAGCCACGCACTGCACAGCCTATGCAATTGGCACACGCCTAGCAGTTTTCTGGAAGCTTATAATTACTTTATCAAGAGGTATAGCTCATGCAAGCTGCGCTAGCAATAACATATCAGTCATCCATATATAGCGCATGTAGAATGACTGTGTAATGTGTTTTGCGATAATCTACTGCGTGTAATTAAAAGTCACAGGAAGTCAATACAGACAATTAATGAGCAATGGAACTTAACACCATGCAAATAAAATTAATGTTACTCACCAAAATACTGCATATTACAGTGAAAAAACACAAATAAGAAAGCATCGCATAGCTAGAATATGCATGTAGGGAAAAGTCGGGTAATATTAAATGGAGTGTATTAGGAAACGAGACCTTCCAGGGAAGTCTTATTTCGTATATATATTATTACACTTCGTTTCATATTACCCGACTTTCCCCTACAATAATTTACAAAACAGCACACAAACACAAGCACACACAAAAGACCTGTGTTCTTTTTTCAATGGAGACATTAATTCATTCACTTTATGGAGAGAGAGAGAGAGAGAGAGAGAGAGAGAGAGAGAGAGAGAGAGAGAGAGAGAGAGAGAGAGAGAGAAGAGGATCTTAGGCATGCCTATGCTTGTACAATGGTTGTGTGTTTTTCGATATAACCTCGTGCGTGTGGGAAACGTCACAGAAAAAAGAATAATGGGGAAAAAATGTATTGTACTCACCTATAAGAGGTAATCCCATGGCCCCCATGGAATAGAAAGAGCAACAAAACAAACGAAGACAATCAAAGCATACACGCGGTGGAAACGTATTGCGGTACACGGTAACACATCACACATATGCACAGTGAAGATGCTGGCAATTGTGTGCATGTGCCTATAGCTTGCACCATTAGGACCATGAGACTTTCGTAAATTCGCTGCACTTACAGAGCTCCAGCAATCAAACACAAGAAGATTTTTATAATGTCGACCACATCACCAGAAAGTTCAAACTTTTTACTAAGTGTGCTTCAAATGGTGAACTTTGTAAGAAGGATTCAAATGTGTAATTACAATGTACACGTATACACACTCGAAAACGTAAAACCGGTCCACTGCTAGTAAGCTTACAGTGCAGGATCGGACAGCTAGTGCCGTCAAATCGACTTAAATATAACACAAACCAAATCGATTTCGTGGTTATAGATTATGCTACCACAAAACACAGATATGGAAGTAACTAAATGCAAACCATTATCACAATACAAACGATATTTCACATAAAACGATCACTTTTAGTACACAAAAATAGGATGATGAGCCATATGTTTCCTCATAGCTGTGTACTTTGCATGCTTGCAGAAAGCATGCCTTTGGCGTCTGCATCTGGATTAGCCGCGCGAGCCTGCAAGCTTCGCTAAAAATAGCCTGCACATGTTGGCAGAGAGGTCAAATTTTACTCAGGGCTAGACAGGCGTGTAGGGTGAAGTAGACTCTGAGATGATTCCGGCTGCCAGTAAGGTGTCTATCTCTTCCTTGATGGCTCGCTGCTGAGACAGTGGCATCGGGTAGAGCTTCTGGCGGACGGGTGTTGGGTCGGTCACCGTTAAGGTTACTTCGACGAGGTCTGTCCTCCCTGGTCGGTCTGTGAGCACAGTCTGATGTTGGCGAATGACCTGTAGTACTTGCTGTCGCTGATTAGCGGCTAGGTCTCCGTTGAGTATCACGTCTTTGTAGGTTTCCTTGGAGTGCAGGGGATACTCTACTGCATTGGTCTCCATGCTTTCTCCTTCTTCCGCGATGGCGATGGCTAACAAGTTGTGAGTGCTGGGGGTCGCTGGTCGGTCCGTGTATTTCTTGAGGAGATTGATGTGGTGGTACCGGGCTCTCCCGTTCACCTCTACTTGGTAGACTGTCTTGGATTTCTTGGCAGTCACCCGGTACGGTCCTCTCCAAGCGATGTCCAGCTTGTTGGTTCCACTTGGAAGTAAGAGTAGCACTTGATCGCCGACTTGCAGTTCTCTGTCCTTCGCGTGGCGGTTGTAGTACTTCGCCTGACGGGCTCTTGCCTTCTT
Organism: Oncomelania hupensis; assembly: GCA_036898135.1. Classification (NCBI taxonomy): domain Eukaryota; kingdom Metazoa; phylum Mollusca; class Gastropoda; order Littorinimorpha; family Pomatiopsidae; genus Oncomelania; species Oncomelania hupensis. The sequence goes on along the minus strand of CM072511.1, from coordinate 121,939,062 downwards.
CAGTGCTTCACCAGCTTTCTTCCACGTTGCTTTGAGGGTTTCCTGCAGGTCTGCGACGTACTTGGTGGCACCTCTTGGTGTGTCGTCTATCTTGGCCTCCGTCCAACTTCTGCGTAGGGCTTCTAGCGGTCCGGCTAGAGGTCTGCCGAATAGCAATGTTGACAGGGTGTAGCCTGTGGCTGCATGGGGTGTTTCTCGGTATGCGAACAGTGCCGCATTCACGTAGGTGTCCCACGCTTCTGGATTGTCGTCGGCGACTTTCCTGAGTATGGTGAGAAGGGTTCCATTCAGTCTTTCTACTTGTCCGTTGCTGGCTGGGTGGTATGGTGGTGTGCGAATGTGATGAACTTGTATCAACTCGAACACGTCTTGCATCAGGCGGCCGGTGAACTGAGATCCGTTGTCCGTTCTAATGCTGTCCGGGAATCCGACTCTGGTAAAGATGGCGATGAGTGCATCTGCAATCTTCTTGGTGTCAATCGCTGGCAACGGGACTGCTTCGCACCACATCGTACATGCGTCGACGAGTGTGAGTAGAAATCTGTTCCGCTTCTTGGTCATGGGCAGTGGTCCTACTATGTCTACTGAGACTTGCTGGAATGGCACGCCGACTACTACCGATGGTCCTAAGGTAACTGGTACGGTGTGATGTCGCGGGGAATATCGTTGACATTGGTGGCAAGATTTCACGTAGCGCTTGACATCCTCCGTGATTCCTGGCCAATAGTAGTGTGCGCTGATTCTCTGCACTGTGGCTCCAATTCCCATGTGTCCGCTGAGTGGCATGCTGTGGCCTAATTCTAGTACTTGGGCTCGAAGGGTGGCTGGTAGTACTAGTTGGGTGTGATCTCCATCTCCTTGTCGATGTAGAACTCCCTCTTCCATGTAGAAGTCTCCCTTGTGCGGGGGTGTGTGCGCCTTGGGTAGCTTCTGGAAGCACTTCGCTATCGAGGTGTCTTCTTTCTGTGCTGTTTTGATCTCTTCGAGTCCTGGATTCGGAGCGAACTCGGGCTGGGGTGGTTGGGTTTTAGCTTGGGCCCTGGTTTGCACTGCAGCTATCTCTACAGTTTTAGGGGGCGTGCCTAAGAACACATACCTACAACCTAGCACTAGATCATACAGGGGTTTCTGTAAAACAGCTGCTTGGATTCGTCCTGTGACGTACCTACTCTCTACTTCGATCCAAGCTATTGGGCAAGTAGTCGTCGGTTTCGTCAAGTCTGCTCCTTGTAAGTCGACTGTCTTGTCTGTCAAGTCCGCGCGCGATACAAGAGATTCGCTGACTATCGCGTCGTATGATAGACCTGTGTCATACAGACAGTTCGCTTCTTTTCCGTTGACCTTGACCGTGTCTGTCACCGAGGGGTGATCTCCGATTGTGTGTGGCTTGTTACCGCTACTTTGAGTTAGAACTCTGTGCGCTGGCTGGCTTTCGCGCTCTTCCCTACGTTGTGCGGCCAACTTGAAACATTCTGCGGTGGAGTGATTGTTTCTGTTGCAGAACGAACAGTACCGTCTCTGTTCTGCAGGACCTCTTTTCCCGAATTCCGTGTTGGGTCCTTTATTCTGCCCAGGTCTGGGGTTATTCGGCTTATTCGCGGTGCGCTCTTCCCGGGTAGGGCTTCGTTTCTGTGCCTCTTTCCCGTTAGGCTTTAGGTCTCGCCTGAAGCTCTTGGCTTCTCCGTGTGTGGCCACGTACCTATCTGCGACCTTGACCAGATCTTCTAGTCTTTCCGCGCCCTGCTCTACTGAGAATGTTCTCAGCTCGGGGGTCATGGTTTCCCGTAGCTGTTCCCATACTAACAGTTCTGTCAGTCCATCATACGTCTTTTCTGTGGCTGACTGGCTAATCCACTTATCCAGCATTGTGGACAACCGATCCGCGAACTGCGCATAGCTCTCTCCTTTCACTCTCCGATTGGTGCGGAACTTTTGCCGGTAGCATTCTCCTGTCAGTTCGAATCCCGTTAGGAGTGCCTCTTTTACTTTGTGATAGTCAGTCACTCTGTCAGTCGGTAGCTTACTGTAGATGTCATAAGCCTTTCCTCTAAGCCCTTGACTAAGCTTAAAAGACCAGTGAGTGGGATCTAGTTTATACTCTGTTGCTAGACGCTCAAACCTAGTCAGATAGAGATCTAGACCTTCTTCTCTCTCATTGAATGTCCCCAGTGGAAATGACATTCCTTGTACGGGGTTGGGTGCTACCTCTAGCTGATCTGAGTGGGGAGGGGTTGAGGAAGAACTTGACGCTCCTGATTCCAATCTTTTCAATTCTAACTCATGCTGTCTGTCTTTTTCCTTTTCTGCCCTCTCATACTCCCATTTCCTAACTTCTGCTTCTCTCTCTGCTGCAACCTTCTTCTGTTCTCTTTCTGCCTCTAGCTCTAGTTTCTTCTGCTCTCTAGCTGCTTCTAACTCTGCTTTCTTTTGCTCTGCTTCTAATGCTAGTTTCTTCTGCTCTCTAGCTGCTTCTAACTCTGCTTTCTTTTGCTCTGCTTCTAATGCTAGTTTCTTCTGCTCTGCTTCTAGTTCTGCTTTTTTCTGTTCTCTCTCTGCGGCTCTCTCTGCCGCTTCGAGTTTCTTCGCCTCTCTCTCTGCTGCTCTCTCTGCCTTAGCCTCCTGTTTCTCTACCTCTGCATTTATATACGCAATTAGGTCTGCCCCTGCTAAGTGTAAAGCTTCTCCTAGTTCCTTGAAACGCAATCTCAAGGCCACTGGGTCCGACATTGTCAAAAGTGTCTATGAACAACCTCTGAATCACGTGGAATACCAAAACACTAGCAATATTGCAAGTCAATAAAAACAATGCAAAGACAATCAAATTCGTAATCAATAATAGAATAAACCAAGAGTCAAATGGCATACAACAGTTACTTAAGCAAAACCTGCAAAAGAACAATGCAACATACAGGCACAAAAATATTTGAAGCAAAAAAGTTTTTAACTAAAGAATAGTGCACCAGAACTGATCAGTGTTATACCCTTACACTATTCTAAGTTATTCTACTACTCCTACTGTTATCTAATTTTATTGTACTTAGGTCCGGTTATACCCAATTCCTATTATACACAGATCCTGGCTAGGCTCGCCAATTAAAGTGTCACGTGGGGTTTATGGGCTCTGCACAATGGAATTATGGACCCTCACGTTTATTCGGTGGGAACTGCTAGTAAGTCACCCTATGAATTACTTTAATAAATTTATTTGTTTAGCTCGTTCTGTGTTAAGGTTGGGGTACAGAAATAGATAGAAAAATGGTAAAAGATTACTGTCACACTAGCTTTCACACGGCTATGAATCATATGTAGTCCAGCCACTTGATAACAGTTAAAATCACACATTTATTTCTTCTACTCTATACAAGATTCTCTAAGTACTAATCTAACTTAAAATGTCTCAGTCACTGCTAATAGTTCGATCGCTGATAGTCTAGGCAGCTGTTATATCTTCATCGGGCACTTGCTATAAGTTCTCATGTAGATTTGGACTACTGTGGTCCGTTTTACAGTTTCTGAAGAGTTGGACTACTGTGGTCCTGTTATGATCAGTTTAAGTGCACCTTCGTTGATTACACTTAACTTTCTGATGGTGCGGTCGAAGTCCTTCTGTGAGGTAGCTTCTGGTACACCTTTGTCGTTGTGTAGTTGGGTTCCCTTGCCACGCTGTGGGGTCTGACAGGGTGTTTTTCAAGGTAGCTCTTTCCGACTTGTGCGGCAGAGGCTCCTCAACCAACTAGTCGTTTCTGTGGAGTGGGGTGCACAGGATAGCTCGGGATAGCTCGCCTGCTCGTCTGTAATATAAGAGACGAAATTCTGCACAACCCTGAATAATCGGTTTGTGCAGAGCGTCTCACTGAAAGCCAAAGTAGCCCTCAGTGATAGCTCCACATCTCTATACATAAGCGACGAACATTCTGCTACTTCCGGGGTCCACTGGAATCTCACTCTAAATTCCTATACATACATAAATATCGATCGTGTCTAACTATACACATACAGAATTAATAATATTATAAACATTCAGTGGTACAGCCACTGGTCTGCAAACATACATATAAGTTAAACAACAGTGGTTCCGTATGGTATGCAACATGGCGGCGCAACCGGTCGTGTTTCGGCTCGTGGTCGGCTCTTCCACGTGGTACGGCAAATTCGGATTATTAATTCACATTTATGCATAGCAAATTCTTCAAACATAATTTCAACAATAATATAAATATATCACGATGAAACAGAAGGGTGTTCATTTACCTGTTTGACAAGTTCAGGCCCGTGATGACTTGATAGAATTCTATGATTCTAAGTCCTGCTTCCTGGTCTAAGTGTGGAGAGATTTCTCTGCCAGCTTTCTAGCTGTTAACACTTCGGTGTATTCCTCCCAACTGACCAAAGCTGTGTTAGGCTCGGACCCAGTCAAACTGGCTCGAACCGCTTTGCCTAAGCTCTCATTGGGTAAAATGTTTACGACTCTCGCACACAGTGCTGATTAACTACGCAGCGTGGGTCGGGCTCGCGGTGTGTACTTGTATTGCTGCTGTGTTATATACTGACTCTCTACTGTTACAAAAACTACACAAGGCTGAATAGTCAATGAGCAGAGTTAAAACTAGCCAGTTCATGACACGAACCCCTGTTTAAAAAAACAAAATAGAATATAAACATCATTATAAAATATCAACAAAACACATACATATAAAATGCCTACATTGCTAAATAATAACATCATAGGAAGTCCCAGTGACCACCTGGCAGAAAGCGTCCAATATTCCCAAGCTGATCCAACAGACCTCACACACAAATAAGGTTTTGTCCTGGAAGGGTTTTCAAGATAAAATGTAGACGACTGGTCTAGCGAAGAAGAAGATAGTATAGTAGATTGATAGAACAGAGTAGGAATGAGACAGAACAAAGGAGAAAGACAGCGACCGTTGGGATTTAAAGCACTAAATTTCCTGAAAGTGGGGATAATATTTATACGGAAATCCCCGGCACCCCCACGGGGGAGCAGAGAGAAAGAGAAAGAGAGAGAGAGAGAGAGAGAGAGAGAGAAATGTGTGCATGTACATGTGGCAAGTATTGTACGTATTTGCATTATGCTTTGCAAAAAAAAAGCTGTGCTTCTATAATGAATCAAGTGCAAAAAAAACTCATTTGTTTCTGAATGCGTGAGCATCAGGACATCCATCCAAACAAGCAATACAGAATACTGAAATACAAAACACCACAAAGAGTATTTTATCATTTTATCCAGTTTTTTTTTCAATCTCTTTATATTTTTAAAATTACATATTGTCAACACTGGTTAAAATATTGCACTAAAAAAATTCATGGCAATATAAAACATGAAAATAGCATGGTGTACAAACCAGTCAGAAGTGCACAGCATCACCGGTTTTTTGTTAACCTTAGAAGTACGATGTACAAAACATTGCTTTTAAAACCTGTGCCATACACATGTAAGATTTCAAAGAATAACCGTAATTAATTCTATACACCACCACTAAATGGCTTCTCTGAAAAGAAAGACTGAAGTTAATTACAGTGTCAAAAAAATCGCTAATAATTCCATAGTTTCAGTTCCATCTGTAAAACGAATAAACCCATTAGAGCTTGGAAGAGGCGTACCAAATGTTCGTGGGTCCTGTCGAAAAGGAAACTTCAAAACAAAACCATTAATCTTCACAAGCAATGATTAAGAAACAAACTATTGACGCCAATTTGACTTAGCAAAGCAAGTCATCAAATACAGGTCAGAGAATGATGATGATGATGACTATGAAGTCTTGCACAGCGCTGTTATCCAAAGGAAGTCCGAGTGGCCCTCTAGCTCCATGGACTGTAGGTTAACAGCATTTCTGCTGGGCAGGAGTTAGTCACGCGTCCCATATCTTGGAAACAGGGCATAAATGGGTTAATAAAACACACTGACAAACTCGCGCGCGCGCACACACACACACATAAAAATGGAAACATCACAATTAATACAAATAAAAAATATTGACAAAAATGGCTAATTCAGTTTGCCTAATAAAGTCAGGAAACAAGCCACGATGTCAGAATCGGGAAAGCAAATAATAGTAAAAGATGGTCAGATTAAAAGAGTAAACAATAGTAATGGCTTGATCTAGAGAAAACGCAAAACCATTCCACATTAAATAAAGCCACTGAAGATGCGGTCAGTAGGTCGTCAGCAGTAGTACCATCAGAGACCGTATACAAGATCTATAGCGGTAGTAGTAATAGACTGTAATGGCGCTTTAAAACACCACCACTAAACAAAGAAACAAAAACAATATATAAATTCAATGAAATCAGACATGCTTCGTCTTTAAAGACAGTTGATTCTGGGTTTACCACTTTCAAGGACGTTAGAGTGGAGGACGAAGGAGGAGCAGAAACACGATGTAACTGTTGAAGCTTTTGCTGACGACACTCAGCTTTTAAAATCAAGTCTTCCGGTGCAAATCGATGCCAATGTCCAGACTGTGCAGAATTGCATTTCTGATGTCTGATCTTAGATGAAACAAAACAAGTTAAAGCTCAATGATGATACAACAGAGGTTCTCCTGTTCAAAAAAGACCAGAACTGCCATAGCTTTCCCCTTGCCTACCACTATAAGTGTAGGAGAGCATGAAATTTCTTTCTCTCAGTCAGCCACAAATCTTGGCTTTTTTATGTCGAATGACATGACACTTGATTTCTATGTTGCACAAGTTTGTAAATCAGCGTATGCTGCCTTGCGTCAGATCAGCTCCATTCGGTGCTGCTTGACCCTTCAAGCAACCATCACCTTAGTCTGTGCTTTAGTTTTGTCTAAGCTAGACTATTGTAAGGCCCTACTGGCTTCCTGCCCGAGTCATCTCATAGACAAACTACAAAAAGTCAAGAATTGTGCTTCAGTGCAAAAAAGCGCGATCAAATCACCCCACTACTCTGTAAGCTTCATTGGCTACCCATAGCGGCCCGCATCAAATACAAACTGTCCATACTGTGCCACAATTTCTTCTCTGAAACCTGCCCTTCATATCTGTCAGATCTGCTGTCTAAGTCCCTTCTTGCACCCTTTGCTCTTCTTCTGTCTCTCGCACACTCTGCATGCAAAAAACTAACACCTAAATGTACGGAGAACGAGCATTCAACTATTGTGCACCCAGACAATGGAACACTCTTCTTCCAGCCAACATCAGACCACATCCTCATTCGAGCAAGCTCTTAAATCTCACCTCTTCAAACTCTACTATACTGACTAAATCCTTTTTTCTGTAGACCATAGCCTCAACACATATTTGTTCTGCTTTTGGCTATGCTTGTGGATTTTGTTGTGATTGTGATGACTTGTTTGCAGAAAGTTACCCTTATGTATTGTCTGATTTTGCATGTGGGTTTTTTCTCATTGTATAATTTCTAATGCAATATTGTAAGTTGTTTCATAAAGGTTGTTTGTAAAGCGCTATGCTGTGCTATAAACTGCTTTTTATAAAACAGTCTACAGCGTTAGCAACAATGCTTAAATTAAAAAAAGAGGTGGGTGGGGTAAAACATGGAGGATTCCGTACGACTGAGGGTCGACGAGCGAAAGTGGCGATGGCAATAAGAAGCAAAACAAAGCAAAATCGCTTCTTCAGTTCCTACCACATAAAGTACCATGATCATCTTACAACTATGACGACAGTAATGGGAAGAACTAAAGGGGGTGGCTGGATTGGGGCGAATACTGACTGAAAGTAGTTTTAGCAGGTATTAAAAACGACAATTGATCAATAACAGTTCCTACCAAAACAAAAACCAAAGTCATAAACTCCCCCCCTCCCCCCCAAAAAAAAAAAAGTCAAAAGAAAACAAGCAATTATGCTAAATATGATGGTAATCATGATACAAATGATCCTAAGGCATGTGATTTCCAAATCTCCGGTCAAAGACACTGGATCCCTGTTACAAAAAGAATACCATACGTTAAAAATAGTTTTAATATTAACAGTAATAATAACAATAATCAATTGTACATCAATCTGCATGTCATGGTGATACATTTTTGAGGAAGTCCAACAAAGAATTGATACCCCCTTCTGCTCCATCTAATTATTTCTTTACTTCAAATAGTAAACAAAACAAAAATAACTTGCTGCCTGTGTAGGTCCTCATAACTATGGATAGAAAACAAAATCAGCAGTGCAAAGGGCTGCTGCGCCAATTCCTCCTTGCAAACCCTGCACATTAATTGAAAATAACATCAGCAGACAAAAATGCTGCAGGCGTTCTTGTAGCAAAATCATCAGGTGTGTAATGCGTGCCTTCATAACTGTAGATCAAAATAAAGCAAGTTTAGCAGCATCAAGGGCTGCGCTGCCTGTCCTCATCCCTGTAGATAAAATAAAAATCAGTTCAGCATTGTAAAGGCTGCTTGGTACCTTCATAAAGAAGAGGCAGAAATGTAAAAAGGCTGTGTCTTCCTATTAAAGAATCTTAAGGGTTAAAAGGCTGCCACAAGTGGTTTCATCATGGTTAAAATATTTCCATGATGTATAACAGACACAAGTAATTACGTACAATAAAAGATGTCTCATCGCGAACAGATGCCTGTTGAAAACAACAAAAAGCTAAATGATTAGTAGGCTATGTGTTATTGTTTATAATGTCCTCTCGAGAAAGACCTGCTGCACAAGACTCCTCGGGTGAGAACTGCAAGTTATCCATCATGCTCTCTAAGAGGTTGCAAAAACACACCAGAGTACAATAACACATACACAATCTACTATGTATATTGCACTAATTTTCTTTATCTCCACCAGTATGTGGCACATGTTAGAAGTGTCCATTAGCCACCTAAAAACATGATTTTCAACAACAATAAAAATAAATAAATACCCTGAAAGACAATATCATAATTGAAATAAATCCAAATCAGGTCAGGTCATGGACCAAACAACAATTAATATCAAAGGAAACATTGGTATAACAGTCACATCACAGCAACAATAACATGCATCATATCACAGAATAGAAAAATGCATATGACTTTAAACAGTGAATTATCATATTCAAGTTTAGAACACAATTGGCAAAGAAAATGTGTAAGCTGCCAACACTGACGCCTCCGACACATAGCGTTTACAATAACTCATAAAGATAATATGGCAAATTGTGTATTCACAGTTAGATTACATCAAATAACTATTTCTCACAATGCTTGTCAGAGAAGCAAGACATTTTTGTCTCACCTCATACTTCAGTTCACATGCTGAAGGAAAATAATGTAGAGGGACATAATATATTACATTACTTTATAAACATTCATTGAGCTGAAAATGCTGCCGATCCTGGCACCATAAAACATAAATGCCAGTGCCAGAATGAACACTTTTCAAAACAAGACCTTTCAAATTAACAATCATTATTGTTGCCTTCCAGTTTCAAAATAAGAAATTTGAAAGAAACAATCATTACCACACGTGTTCAAAATTTGAAATGTTCATGAAATCACAGATTTTACGAATAACTGTTACATTGAATTAATATTCATTATTGATCTCTGTGTCAAGTACCAAACACTGAGATCTCTAACATATAACATTTACAACGATCCTTATCACTTAAGATGATATGGTACATTACACATTCAGGACAAACTTACATTAAAGTGTTTTTCCCAATGCAAAATGAAAACTGGTTCTCCCACTATTCAAGTAGAATTCAAACTGACATAGGTTTTTAAAATAATTTTACATAAATAAATAAATAAAATTCCACATATAAACATCCGTTTTCCCATTCTCAAATTCAGTGGATGACAAACAGCTTTGAGTAATACTATTATCAAATAAGCATTAATACCCCTAAACAAACATCAATTTTTGCTAAAGACCTAAACTAAACACAGCAGTTAAGAATGAATATTATTACTATTACAGCAAAAAAAAATCTGCATGAATACAAACCATACAAACCAAGACAGATTGCCGGAGAATACGAGAAGACTTGACCAAAGGCAGCATCTATTTTCTCATCTGGGATTATGTGCATGGGAGATCTACCATCTCACAGGACACCACAAGAAATTGATTCTACAGCTGTCTCCAGCTCTGCATCAACACTCAGCTGTATTGGAGAATATAGGTTTGTTTAGAAGGTATACCAACTGCCTCTTTTACCCACGCTGTATATGTAAAGTCACTTTTTAGCACTGGTAATCCACATGGCATTAGAAATGCATCCCAACTTTGTAGGTATTACCAGTGTGACCTTAAAAAGTGTCATTTAAAGGCAATGGAACTTAGATTTAATGTAACAAATTATATATCATTTATTTTTTGCACTAGTAATCTATGCTGAATCAAAGGTTCATCTGAACTTTTTAGGCATTACCTAATAGAATGTGTAACATGTCGTTTCAAGGCAATAAAAATTCAACACATACTCTCATGCTTCACATATTCACAGCCATGCACTTATACATATGCACTGATTTGGCAAAGCTACTTTCTGAATTAAAATCCACTATGGAGAAGTAGAGGAACCAAAATGCCAATATATACTCTTTTTTTTCTCAAATTGAAGCCCAATGCAAGTTTGGGAGAGTGTGTCGGAGACATATCACCAATAATTATTTTATTTAGAGAGTGTGGGAGATGTACTACAATTAACATTTCAGTTAACATCAATTAATTGGAGTGATTTTTAAAAAAAACAAACAAAAAACTAAGATATGTATTTTTAGAAACTGACTACTTTTAGTTTGTATTCTTCATCATTAGTTTTAATTGGGAATGAAATTAAATGGAATTGAGATTCACTGTAATTTTGGTTTTGAAGCAAGCATAAAAAGTAATAAATTTTGTTGCACATTGTGAATGAACAGTGTCTTGGAAACATATCAGAGACTCATGTTTTTATATACTCCTCCACAAAGCAGGGGATCAAAATATGTACGCAATGTCACAGTTACTAAAGCTGTGGAACTCTTCATCTGAACCAACCAGCACTACGCAATCAGAAAAGAAGAAAATGTTTCAATACGTTTGTGCATATATGATACACAAATGAAACTAGGCCCATCAGAGCTGAGCAAAAAGCAACAGTATTCAATGCATATGTGCGCTACAAAAATTAAATATAACCTGTACTCACTGACGTCCATCTGTCAAAGCTAGAGGGTTAAATATACAGTTAAGATTATATATCCCATATTGCCTACGAAGATGTTAAAATGTCAAATCAGAAAATATCTTGTAAGGATACTTGCTTCTGTCGTTGGCTTTAAAATTAATATATTATATTAGAGGTCACTGAGGGTTTTCTCAGGGTACTCATGTTTCCTCACTCTCTTTAATAATGGTGTTGGATGTAATCAATCTAAAATTTCAAAAATAAAAATTTGATTTCATTTCTATCTTCCTAAAGTGATCTTCGTCCCTGCCTTTTCACCACATGTTTGAGTTATATACGCTTTGTTGTGTGTGAGAGTGGGTGAAACATGTCAGCGTGTATGTTGGTAAAGATTGCCGCACTTTGAGCCCGAATGGCTATTTAAAGAAAAGCGCGTATATGGCACCCAGTATTATTATTATTATATTATTATTATTACTATTATTCTATGTTTCTTATTATAAAAATCTTCATATACAAAATATCATGGAGATCACCTGAAATTTATGAAACTGCTAACTGAAGTACGATTTCTAAGAATATTCACATGCGACTTGGGGAGCTTAATTCTGCTATGATATTTAATGCTATGGTCACCAGTCTCACTCGTTCTCCCAACCCCTAACCTCATCTTTACCAATTCGAATGTACACATGAAAAGAAAACAAGTCACACACATTGTGCACTGAATACCTGCTTTTGCACAACAGAAAACAAAATTAAAATTGTAGACACATATTCTAAAAACATTCTATCTAAAAACAACTTGCTGAATGACACTCGTCCATCACAGACCAGCGCGTAACTGTTACCAAATATTATAATTACTAAAATGTTGTATCATTATTGCATTCATCAATAACAAATTAACTTCCAGAAACTCAAAATTGTTTCAAGTATACTCAATGCTCACAAAGACACCCTCTTCTTGTAATTGTAATTGTACATGAACACAGGAGATGAAATATTTGTCGTAGTGAAATGTTTTAGAGTAGGAGCATTGCAGCTAGCGACCCCATACAAGTTCAGCCCCCAATGCTTTCCATACATTATGATAGATCGATGAACAAGCGTTTTCTACTTGCGTCTATGTGATTGACCAACCCTTTTCAGTGTATTTCAGATACATCGCAATACATTTTAGTATGTTTTGTATACTACAGTTCACAAATTTGCTAATGCAAAAACCCCGTGCACAGTTGCCAACACTCTGTTAATTCGGACTCATGTTTTTTAAAACTGAAAATTAACTCCGCTAACTTAAATACATCTAGACATGTAGAAAAATGTCTGATAGTTGACTAGATGTTACACAAATGGGCAGTTACAAATAAATAATGTAGACAAACTATGCAGTCAAAAAAGCTGTCTGCAATTGGGGACACATATCTTACCGAACTGTGAAGTGCTAAGTCATGAACAATGATTATCATTGGCACTAAAGAAGATGGACAATTATCAAGTACAATCTTCCTGAGCGAATTCCCAACTGGAAGATGGCAAGTTTTGCTCAGGAGAGATTAACTGTGACAGTCGGGCATACATTCCAATAGTGCAATGATAAGAGGATCATACCTGTATTTGGTCTCTTCATTTAGTACCACAACAGTCTCATCAATAACATCAATTTCTCTTTTCACCCATGGCACATTTGATTTATAATTTTACTCTGTAAAGTCTAAGAACTAATTGCTAACTCACTTCCCACTGGGCAACCGTTTTCTTTGCATTCCTCCAGATACTTGGCATGAGGTAAATTTATTTGGGAGGAAATTATAATAAAATGCAACTGCTATGAAACTATGGTTACAAAGTCAATGTTACTAAATCAAATTAAACCTTTTTCTACCAAAAAAAAAAAAAATTATTTAAACAGATAAACGCACACCAAAGTTCACTATATAGACATTAAACCAATAGTTGGGTTTTGTAAATAAGCTGATGCCATTCCCCTAAATCGTTAAAAAAATTTAAAAAACAAAAATCACTGTGATCATTAAGAAACTATATGCACATTATTTACCAGGGTTCAAGGTTAGTTAGTCATTGTTTGTAGGGTCCAGTGGACTGCACAGAACCAAATCAGGACCACAACTTGGTTGAAAGAGAACTCACCCCTGATCCGTATAAAAGATCTGTTTAAGGTACAGTAGGGAGTGAGTACATGTAATGTTTGACCAACCGGCTTCTTATGTTGTTCAAATACAAATATTGAACTATACTGCATCAAACTGTCAGAAGATTTTATATTCTTGACCTATCTAGAAAAAAAAAATTACTAAAATATATAATGAATGCCAGACACTAACAAAACGTTGTTTGAAAACCCAACATTACTAAGTCAATATTCAGGATAATATTGGCACATAATGATAGCAAATTACGCTAAAAGTGGAGACAAACTTTCTGTCAAAATAACCTGAATACAAGCAATTACAGTTGTATTGTAATTGTACCACTGTGGTACTGCTCTTCTACAACTTCTTCTGCCTCTTAATTCCCCTATTCACTTTCCATTTAGGTACAAATAGTATACTTTATTTGAAGTTGAATCCTAATAAGAATAAAAGTAAATAAAGTAATTAAAACTAAAACAATAAATAAATAACTAAAATAAAATCTATCAATACAGTTTACAACTTACTTTCTGTATTTATTGTCCTTATTAAGCACCCTTCCAGCTCAAGTGCACTTCAAGGAGCTGGCCGATTCATGGTCTAACAAGTCTTCTGGGGCACCCACTTGCTGTAACTTACAACTGAGCACATTCCTGCCTTTCTGGGGATGGGAGGGAAGGAGCCTAGAACTTGCTGGTTAAATTTATGAAAAACAAATGATGATCCCATGAAGATAACTTAAACATACATTCTGTCATGAAATAGGCTTTCGTATGCGCAGGAATTCTTGCATGTTGTTATTCCGTTCATTAATAAATATTTTCTAGATAATAATTACTTGCATTTGTTGTCTCTAGCGCTCACAGTATTTTGGCTCAGCAGCGTTGTATTCAGATCTTGTTCACCATTTTTCCATATATGCTGGGTTATATTCACGTATTACGTAACTGTAATGTACCTCAGATGGCTTTAAACTCAAAACGCAACTTGTAAGAAATCACTTACTTCAATTTAAATCAGTTTATTGTCTAATTATAATGATATCTCGAAGATTCAGTAATAAATTCCCATTACGAATGATAACAAAAATGTTGAATATCCTTTTTAGTTCAATCTGTAGCGACTTTACCAAAAACATTTCACCATGTACAAGTATTTCTAACCTCCAAATGCTTCCTCTCAAATTCAAATAAATTGCATAAAATTTAGCAAACGTCAATTGTACTTCAAACTGTTTCAATAAACAGGCACAAATAAATGTATTTGTTCAATAAATATACACATTTGTATTTATGAATGAACAAAAACAAATTAAGCACAACAGTTTACAATTTCAACTGTTCAATTTACAATTACAAAAGGGATGTACAAGAGTAAAACGTGAAAACATTTTCTTCTTTTATGGAAACACAACAACATACATCACAGAAAGGAAAAACTCCCAAAGACCACTGCATAGAGTACACACTACATTTATTTATCTTTCTTCAAACACAAATTAATGTGCAAAAATAATAAAGACATTTACTGAATTCAGTATATTTGAGAATTCATAAATACAAATCAATTAACCAAACACACCAAAGACTCACATCTAAATAATCTGTGAATAGAAATACAGATAGCCATAAACAAAGCTCAATTAAAAATTCTAAATGAAGTAATTTAATATAGTCAACAGCCATTGGAAAATATTTAAAAAAACAGAATGGATAAAATTATACATGGTGCGCTGGTAGGGTATAAATGTATGAAGTAGGTGTAGAATTACTGGAATCTTATATGATTACCGAGGGAAAATGATCTGCACAACATGTATCTCTAAACATTGAAACTCACTTTGCAGGTACATGTATCACAAAACAGTTAATTCAGTACCAAGACACTAATCCATGTGACATAATAGGTCTTTCTCCTGAAAATTAAACCAATGTGATTAACTAAATTTTGAAAATAGTCTCTATTTTTATTAAAAGAATATAAGAAAATTCACAAATAAATAATGCTTCCACAGAAATCTTAAATAATATTGACTCTTGTGGTATGCCCATATTAATATTATATGAAGATGAGTAAGAATTGCCTACCTTTGTTATTATTTTTCTTTCATTTAAGAAATCTTTAATATACTTAAAACTTTTTTTTTCGGCTCTAACGATTGGCTTGAACAAACACAAATATGGAATTGTTGCAAATAAATACTTTACTTTGCTTTGACAGTTTTCCCAAACTTTCAAAGACCCAAGTCAGTTTTTAAAGACTTATAAAGACTTGAAAAGACAAAGACAAGTGCAATTTTCCCCAAATATTCAAAGACCTTTAAAGACCGTGCGGACCCTGCCAGTAATAGTTCTGAAAAAAGAATGTGTAAAAAACACTCAGTAGAAAAAATCTTATAAACACTAATGTCAGCATTATTATTTAAAATATAACTAATAATTTTCTTTACCTCTGCGTCACCATGTTATATATACAGGCATACCAAATACAAAATATTCACATTCGTACCAACAAGGACAAGAACCAACACCAACTACAACAAACACCAATTAAAAACGCTGACCCATTTGTTTTGCTTTGCTGATTAAAAGTGTTAATCCTGTGCATTTGGAAAATATTATTTTAACACAGCTTGTGAATTGGAATTGTCACTGTAGTCATTTTTTGTGTTCTACTACAGTACTAGTGATACAAATACTTTAGGCCCTTATTTTGCAAAAGAACACTACACTTAGTTGTCTACTAAAAAAAATAATAATAATAATAATAATTTAAAACAAAACAAAGAACACTGCATGAATTTATGATCACTACGTTGTTAGATACAAGTAACAAGTTAAGCTTAAGGTCAGCCACTTAGTATGAAATCTGGCAGACTCTACCGAACCAAAGCAAGACCATCTAGCTTAACAATATGCTGCTACCTTCCATCTTTTTTTAATCACCTGGCTTAGTTTCATTTCTAAAACTATCCACGCTCTTACCATTCCTCGCTGATGATGTATTTCAATTAAAAAGTTAAAAAAAAGGAAAGAACTGTCATGTTTTTTTAGGATTGCCTGGGTTTATCACATAAATAGTTCTACCAGCAAATTATTATTATATTCATTATTATATTATGTATCCTTGGGACTATCAACTTCAGTATGTGGAAGAGAGAGACAGACAGTAAATAGGTGGTAGTGGTGAAAGTAAATGGAAAAAAAATGCTGCCAAATGTCACCAACTTAGACACAAACACAACAGCTGAACACATAAAACATGAACACAAGAAATAAGTCTCAAAGCATGCATATAAGCCAATTGGAAACATTGAATGCAATAACCTTTTAGTTAAATAGACTGAAAAAATTAAATCCAAGTAATTTAAGGGGGAAAAAATGTGCTTGCGATCTAGCACAAATGCTACATAAATGGGGGCAAATAGATTCCAGATTTTACTAGATAAAACTAGAAGTGCAAAGCATATATGACTCACATGCTATGGACAATATATTTAACATGAAAATGACAGCCAAGAAAAACAAATGAAACAGTGGCATTCAAATGCAAAGCAATACCGACTTTGATCTTTCTATACTTTTGACCTTGAGATGACATTGACCTCCGGCTCCAAATACACTCAAGTAATATTAAATAAACTACAGCAAAAGTTGTATTATGCCCAAAATACAACTACCTTGGGATGACCTTGACCTTCAGTAATCTTGACCTTGGGATGACTAACCTTCACGTGACCTATGCTCATGTATGATCAAATACTCCAATATTATTGCCTACTATGAATTAAATAAAGCCATTCCACTGTATGATAACCTATTTTTTGGTACGTTTTTGCAAGGCCTAAAATGATCTTGACCTTCAAGATCAACGCAAAAATGGAACATGTATAAAAGATTAATCTATCATCTCTAAATACAACAAGTCTGAACTTTAGTTTAAGATCAAAGTATCTAGAGTACGGTGACCATCACGCGGCCAGACCGAGGTGCGGCCAATTCTAATAACTCCAATTCTACTAGCTTTAAAGCTTTGAGGAATCACAATTGCTTCCCTTGAGTCTACCTTAGCCTTTTTGTCGTGATTTCCGGTTTATGGCCACGCTCTGCATATGAATTTTACTGTCTGTAAGTATTGACCCAAGAAAAGTTTCTTTTTTGAGATTTCATGTGGGTGTTTTCATCAATCTTTATAACATCTTGAATATTATCAGCTGCATGTCTTTTTGTGTTTATTGGATTTCACATTGCATGCCAATAGACGTAAATAGATGTAGAATAGTCATAAAATCTAAGGCTGAAAAAGAAATACAGGTGGCCGCACTCAGGGCAGGACGCACCTTGGGCACCTGGCTGCATCATGGTACACTGAAATTGTGCAGAAATCGCTAAGTAGGTCCACAATGTTTCATTTATAGAACCCCGGTCAAGTCAGTGCCGTTACTGCCACCTCCCGATTAAAAAAAAATCAAACTTGAATTCTGATTGGTTCATAAAAAAAAGAAGTATGAGAAAGTGTTCGTTCGTGACCGCAAGTGGTCACCCTACTCTATACTGACTTTGGGCAGCTCCAGTGACCTTGACATTGGAGTGAGGTTGACCAAATGTTACATAGGATGTGTGTCTCATTGATTTCTATATATACTAGGTATATAAAGACTTGATGTGATATTTTTAATACATGGCTTGATAAAGATTGGAATAAAATTCGAAATATTGCCTCGGACCTCAACTTGGGTATTTGTTTTGTTCACCTCATATCTATCATGCATCAAAGAACCATAAGTTCAATATTAGTAATAACTTGAAGAAAAAAAAAGTGAAATTGTGTGAAAAATTGTCATTTTTTGACTAACATTTGTTGATCCTGTGACTTTGACCTTGAAGTGAAGTCATTCATTCACTGATCATTTATGAGGTCTCAAGGATTACACACAATCTTACCAAGTTTGGTTGTGATAGTTGAAATAGGTTCTGTAATAATTTAATCCCCTTGCAAGTTTTGCACATCCAGACGGCGGACAGCAGACAATGGACAGCCTCGGGTTTTTTTTTGTTTTTTTAAGGGGGACAAAAAGTTTGTATAAAACACAAGTGATAAACTGAAAAAGGTGCCTCGCCTAAAGAAATGGAGTTTATCAATAACATCTTGGGTAAAATCCTTATCAGTTGCTGTCTTCCTTGGAATGTGGGATTGCTAGGCAAGATCTATCTCCCCTTCTCTGCTGCCAATGGTTTGCATGTGTGGATGTGTGCCATAGATACAGATGGCCATGTCGCCATGTTCTCAGCTCATCAGTGTATCAGCTGGGCTTGCTGAAAATCATGGGACTGAGTTTCTAAAGTATGAGAAGACGCCTAAAATGAAGTTTTCAGAAAAACACATTTGTGTGCGAAAAAAGGATCCACCATTTTTTTTTAAATGTCAGTTTTGGACTATTTAGGACTCGTCTTGCACAGATTTGCAACAATCTGGAAATTTTTTTTTTTGGAGGGGGAAGGGGGGGGGGCCAGTACATAGACACACTGCTATGCATGTGAGTCAAAAAGGAAAAAAAAATCCAGGATCCCTGCCAACAAAACTGTTATGTCTGAGATAAACGTACCAAATCGAGATGGATGTGCCAATCGGATATAAGGACGGATGTACCATATCTGATAATCTACTAACATTAAAACCAAGGAAGAGCAAAATCTGATAGAAGTAATATTCAAAACAAATAAGAACTGCAATAAAAAATTTAAAAAGAATAAAAAGAAACCAACACAGAAATAAATGCTACAAAGGGAAAACTATAAAATCTTCAATACAATGAAGTCCTGAGCAACGAAACAGTGATAAGGGTGCCAACTTTAAATCACTTTCAGTAAGTTCTACTGTTGGATCTACAGCTACCATATACTCTTACTCTTAACTAATTTTATTGGAGAATCACATAAATATAGACTGAAGTAGAAGGGAAAAGTCCACATGACTCACATGCTCACTTATGGAACTCGAAAAAGAGTGCCCAGAAAAACAAATGAAATGGTGGCAATAAAAAGCAAAGTAATACCAACGTTCATCTTTCTATGCTCTTCAACTTGAGATGACATTGACCTCTGGCTCCCCACTTCCAAATACTCTCATGTACTATCAAATAAAGTACAGCAAACGTTGTATTATGCAAATAAAAAACAAAACTGTGACCTTTGGATGACTTTGACCTTCAGTGATCTTGACCTTGTGATGACCTTGACCCTCTTATTATCTCTCATGCATATTATATCAAATAACCCAATGTTGTTGCATACTATGGGTTAAATAAAAAGCCATTCCACTGTACGATGACCTACTTTTTGTATTTTATTTTTGTAAGGTCTAAAGTGACCTTGACCTTCAAGATCAACGCAAAAATGAAACACATATGAAAGATCAATCTACCATCTCTAAATACAACCTTTTTCTCATTATGTTTTCTCGAATGTTGTCCTCCCACCTCTTTTTCTGAGAGACAGAAAAAGAGGTGGAAGGACAACATTTGAGAATGGCCTGGCTTGACACTGAGCGAAGCCATGAGGGTTACTGAAGACAGAGAAAGATGGGGTACGCTGGTTAAACTATGGTCTGTGGTGCCCAAACGACTTTCGAGTTATGGGATAGGATAGGAAAATACAATAAGTTAGGAATTTATATCTCTCATAGTTTATGGTCAAGGTCACTTCAAAGTACCTATATAAACCGACTTTGGACAGCTCCAGTGACCTTGGAGTGAGGTTGACCAAAATATGCATGTCTCATTGATATTTATCATGCTTCAAAGAATCATAAATTCAATATTAATAACCTAGAAAAAAAGTGAAATTTTGTGAAAAATTGTCATTTTTTGATTAACATTTGATGACCCTGTAACCTTGACCTTGAAGTGACGTAATTCATTCACTGATCACTTTAGAGGTCTCATGGTATACACCATCTAACCCAGTTTCATTGTGATAGTTGAAATAGGCTCACAGTACTTAGCCATTTAAAATTTTTGTACAGACAGACGGTCGCAGATGAACAGACAGACGGATGGATGGATGGACATTTTTTTTAAATATAATTTTTTGACTATTTAGGACTCATCTCGCACAGATTTGGAAAAATCTGAAAATTTTGGGGGGAGGGTGTGGTGGGTGTGTCGGGGGGTGAGTACACAGACTCAATATTGCTATTCATGTGTCAAAAAGCAACGAAGAGAGTCATAATAAGAAAAAAGAGTTTGTGTCAAAAAGCAACGAACAGAGTCATAATAAGAAAAAAGAGTTTAGTTACTTAAATTAATAATAATATTAACATTTTTTAAAAAGATAATAACAAGAACAACAAAAACTTTTTAAAAAAAATTGAATATAATGGATTACTGGGATTTGATCTCATACTCAGTAATTTGTTGTTGATCATGGTTCACAAAGAAGCTATCGATGTCTGAATCAGAAGCCGTAAAAGTTGGAGAAAAAACAACAACTAAACATTTGCAGTTTCTTAAAAACAATTTCTTTTTTTTTTTTAAACTAACACGTTTTCATTATTTTGTTTTTTTCAGCTTTAAGATAAAAGATACAATGAAAATAACAACAACAACCAAACACCTAAAACAAAAATACTTAATATGTGCTGCCTCAACCAGAAATAAAACTATTTTCGCTATCTCAACAAGAACTAATAAGCAATCTTCCAAACAAAACTGAAATTTAAAAAAAAAACATTTTTTTATTAAAAGATCAGAAAATAAGTTGAACTCTACATGAAGGTTTATTTGCAGAAGACGTGGATTAAAAATTATTATTATTCTCAGACTCCCCTGCATCCACACCCCTGAGATCTCCACATCTATCAAATGCATTGCTCTATAACCTTTCCTTCTTATTTGGGAATGGAGTTTTAACTAATTCTTTCAACCTTGCAGCAATCATTGGGCAAACTACTTGTTGAATGCTACTAGGCTGTTTCCTGTCTTTCTTCAATAAAGGATCTGTTTGCTGAATTCCATTTCCAAAAATATGCATTATATAATGAAGAAAGTGGGACGCATTCGGTTACTACTACTCAACCAAACATTCACTAAAGAATATTGAGATCTGTATACCAGTTTTACAATAATTGCAAACAAAACTAAATAAAAAAAATAAAAGTCATGATTGAAAGGGTTAATTCTGAAGCGATTATTATAATTATAGCATTTCTCTTCATAAGTCATATGAACAGAGAAGTATGAAAAGCAGTACAATAATAAAATAAATAGCGAGCAGGTGAGTGAACGAGCGAGAGAGAGAGAGAGAGGCACAGAGAGAGACTTATTTCCTGTGTAAATTTGTAGGGGCCCCTTGAGTGCTTGCCTCACATGTCAAACAATACTGTAGTTGCATTAAAACATATTTGCCATTTAAAATAAATAGAAACAAAAGCTAATAAAACTGTTTGCTTTACTTTTTCTCTGGACTGCTAGCAATCACTTTTTGCAGCATTTGGGAATGTACTCTTCCTGATTTGTCCATCAACGTTGGGCTATTATTGTGTACCCAAATCCTTGTAACAGTTTACTTGGTGAATAAATAGTCTTACATGTCTTAACTTTGTTTTAATTCAAATTTTCCTAAGGTCACAACCTAACATTTCAAAATTATCATGCATCCTGTTAAATTTTACGCAGATGTTACAAAAACTAATAGTTGTAATATCATGTTATCCTGAAAGCGCGGGTGCAGTTAAGTCTGTACTAGAGTAAGTGACCTGGCACTCAAGGGAGTAACACAAAACACATACACAAACATGTACTCAAAGCACAATGACTTTATACATTCATCCACAATCACACCTGTGTACCTTACCTTTTAAGAACAAGAAGGATGATCAGATGACTACAAATACATGCCTGAAAGTGTCTCAGCCAAAAAGAAAAAAACAAACAGTGTAAAACAATCCAGCAAATTTCAACCTCTTGGGGATATCGAAGAAATCATTAACATAGTCATAGTTTTTAACCTGTTCAGGAGTCAAATTCCAAGAAACCAGGAACTAGCACTAACAATTCATTAATGACGAGACAGCTATAATAAAACTGCATCACATATAATGTGGTTAACAAAAACTCATGATATAAAAGTTAGTGTAAAGAGAACCTGGCACCCTCCTCACATCAACTTTGGCTGAAACAGGTGGTGACAGATACATGCCTCAGGGTAATTACATTTCTCTAATGATGGAACAAAACCACACAAAAAGTTCTTGATAAAGTCAGGTTGTTCGGCCGATCACTGAAGCAGGCAAACTGCATGGCTCAAAACTAAGCACTTTTCCTGTCAGCGCAGAATAAAATTCATAAAGTCCATAAGTTCCAGATGAAGTTAGTCCAGCCAACGAAAGTTAAACACCAATGGACTGATGATAAAATCCCAGATGAAAACCAAGGACACAATATAATCTTCTTGAAGAGAATGAAGACACACTGAACTGAAGACAAACATAGCAAAATGCAAAACGTGTCGATTTTTTTTCTCTTCACTAATAATGGATGTATTTAAAAATCCACAAAGTGATGAATGTTCCAATAACTTTTGTGACATCACAAAGCAGTATTTGTGAAAAATGCGATGATATGATGAAGGCAGAGTAAATGAAACAACCTTGTAATAACAATGGGAAGAGCTCAAAAGTTCCATAGAAATAAGGTACTGTTTCACCTCAGAGCAATTAAGTCTCCATACATGACAACATATCCATACAGTCATATGAGTCTCGGCCAACAACATCCACTTTCAATAATGCATGAAAGTGAAGAATCCCACAATGCTGTGTCCAAGGACTATCACCATGTCAAATGCAACAGTTCAATGCAACATCTTGCACAATACAATGCCATTGAAAGTACTGGCAATTCAGTCTTACAACGACATTGAAAGCACAGGTGAATCATTTGATCAAATACAAAACAACATCAACAACATATCTGTTATAAAGAATCAAAACATTTTTAAAAACAGGTTGTCGCAATTATAACAAAAAAAAATGATAACTCGGCGCCCCAATGGTGTGCTTCCTTGCACTTTTAGCACATCATGAATCTTTGTCACTGAAGAAAAATTGAGAGTTGTGAAAAAGTCAATCAACTCACAAATGACCAAATTCACACACCGTGAAGAAACCGCATGGCTTAACATCATTGCACTTCCCACAGGCAGTCTTCAGGGCAGGAGAGAAATGGACACCATCGATAAGTTGATCATACGTCTGTAGACAAAAGTCTTAACTGTACATTAACAATTATTTTGCACCCACTCACGCCACACCCACACATGTGAATGAATGTCTGAGGAGGGAAGTGAGCACAGAGCAGGAAATCAACACTCTTATGCCCAAAATATCCTCACTCACTGTTGCACCCCGTCTTTACCACCACTACAAACTGTGAGATGGCTTAGTTCAACAGGTGCTTAGAAAACAAATAAATAAATAATTATATTTATAAATGGACAAAAATAAATAAATCGCTATTCCTGTTTAAAGATAGCCATTACATCCAGTTGAAAGCTTTCGTTACATTTGTACAAGTGAAATCAATAACATCTAGAATCCTTACATAAATTATCAGAACAAATGTAAGGAACATCACTCACAGTCCAAGCCTGTAAACTAAATGCACACAATTTGAATTTGTACTAACCTGTTGTATTGCCTGGCAAACGCAACAGCATTAATTTTACTGGCGAATGTCACAATGGCTTTCTGTTGGGACTCAATCATCACTAAATCCTACAGAGAAAAAAGATAAGGAAAGATAGTAGTCATATTCATTTTGACAGTCAGTTTAAAAAAAACAAAAAACGTCTGAGTTAGGACTCCACACACTTGTGTATAGGACTCAGAGGTGCCAACCCCCTAATCTTCTTGTCAGTATTTCCGGACCTGTTTGTTAGTATTTGTTAACACTTGTCAGTATTTTTTTCTCGCAAGACCCAGCCTATGACATTATAACGACAGGTTTAACTCTGAAATAGCAGGCTATTTTCAGTCCTCTAAAATCACCATGAAAATCAGCTTGTTGAACACCACACTTTTTACTCTAAAATCACCATGAAAATCAGCTTGTTGAACACTACACTTGTTTTACTTAAAATGAATGAAACTGATAGCCTTTTCAATAAAAGCAATGTCAGCAACAAAACAGTTCTATTGTTTCATGGACTTAGCAGTTGCCTTTTTCAGAAGTGTTGGAGAGAGTTTTGTTTTGTAGCAGACAATATTTGAATTTCTTGATTTCAACTGCAGCTTGGCATTCAGTGTCTTACTTCCCATAGTACCTCTAAAGTCAGTTTTATTTCTTTTAACCAGAGAAAAGATCCTTTCACATGAACAGTTGGACACAGGGATCAGGAGAATCCTCAATATGATCTTGGACAGTAAGTACATGCCTGGCAACATTGTCAAAGCCACCATGACTTATTAAAAAATCAAAGCCACAGACAGTACAGTGCGTACTTTGTTGACAGTTTCGATGCAATGATGCATGGATGTGCTTCTGTGTATGAATGCAGAAAATCTTGCAGTCGTTTAGTTGAAGGCTTTGTTTTCTTTGATGAGGAATCAGCTTCATCATCAGACTAAGCAGCTTTTCTTTTTCTGGGCTTACCACGTCCTGCCATTTTCGTGATTTTGAAACACTCCAAAAGGCGGTAAAGACTATTATGGAGGGAACTCGTACAGGTCTAGGTATTTTTAGACTAGGGTTAGGGTAGGGGTAGGGTAGGGTAGGGTAACCCTAACCCAACCCTACCATAACCCCAGTTGATGTCAATCTAAAAATAGATCTGTACGAGTTCCCTTCATTATAGTCTTCACTCCGAAAGGCTAAGAACAAGTGTTTTTATTGGACAAGTGGATCACGTGTTTGATTCGGGTCTAGCCGTTGGGTAAGAACCATGCATGTGCTTGATTCGGTTAAGGCGTGTCGGAAAATACCGCAGGCACACAGAGACATTCAGTGAGTGCATGAGTACTATTCTGAGACCAGAAACCGGTACAAAAGCACCGCTGGCAAAGATAAACGATCGGCAACTTCTCCTCCATATTCTTATAAAAGCTACCGTATTTTCGTATTTAATTCACTTCGCCGGAATTAAATACGGTCAATCCGTACTGGTTGGCACCACAGAGGACTCCATACCCTTGTGTAATTAGATGTAAACTTAACAATTTCTGCTGAAAACCATACCACAGCAATACCAATATAAAATCGTCCGTGCTATACCTGCATAGACAAAATTATGTAAGAACTAAAGAAGGAAAGATAACTCAGTGTCCTGATTTAACTAGAAAGGTAAAGCCCACATGACTTACATGCTCCTTATGGAACTTGCTATATTTAAAATGAAAATGAGTGCCAATGAAATGGTGGCATTAAAATGCCAAGTAATAGCGACTTTGATCTTTTTATGTTTTTGATCTTGAGATGACCTTAACCTTGGCTCCAAATACGCTCATCTACTATCAAAAACAACTGCAGCAAAAGTTGTAGTTTGCACAAGAAAACTCTTACCTTGGGATGACCCTGACCTTCAGTGACCTTGACCTTGGGATGACCTTGACCTTCACATGACCTTGCATGCATGTCTGATCAAATAACCCAATG
Organism: Oncomelania hupensis; assembly: GCA_036898135.1. Classification (NCBI taxonomy): domain Eukaryota; kingdom Metazoa; phylum Mollusca; class Gastropoda; order Littorinimorpha; family Pomatiopsidae; genus Oncomelania; species Oncomelania hupensis. The sequence goes on along the minus strand of CM072511.1, from coordinate 121,913,153 downwards.
TTGTTCATTCTATGGGTTAAATAAACAGCCATTCCACTGTATGATGACCTATTTTTTGTATGTTTTTTGCAAGGTCTAACAACAACAAAAATGGAACACACATGAAAGATCAATCTATCAACAAGTTTGGACTGTATACCCCTGATAGTTAAGGGACAAGGTTACTTCAAAGTACACAAAGTATATAAACCAACTTTGAACAGCTCCAGTGACCTTGACCTTGGAGTGAGGCTGACCAAATTTGTAAAGTATGTACATATATGTGTGTTTAATTCATATCTATAATGCAACAAAGAATCCTAAGTTCAATATTAATAACCTAGAAAAAAAGTGAAATTTTGTGAAAAATTGTCATTTTTTGATTAACATTTGATGACCTTTTGACCATGACCTTGAAGTGAAGTCATTCATTCACTGATCATTTTTGAGGTCTCATGGGTATACACCATCTTACCAAGTTTGGTTATAATAGTTGAAATGGGCTCTGCATGCTTAGCCACTTTAAAGTTTTTGCACAGACACGATGGACGGATGGACATACATTTTTATTTGATATAATTTTTGGACTATTTAGGAGTCACCTCTCAACAGATTTGCAAAAATCTGGAAAATTTCTATTTTAGAGGGGGAGTGGGGGGGGGGGGTCTTGTACATAGACTCACATTGCTATGCATGTGAGTCAATAATATTACTTTCAATCTCAAGGAAATAATAGGGATCTTTCTGAAGTGAGTGATTTTCGTTGTGAAAGTTGATTACCCACTAATTTATGTCCGCGACATCACCAGTATATGCAGTCATTAGTATGCAAAGGGGAAAGCTCACGAATAGTATCTATGTGAGTCAAAACAGACATTCCCATGAAGTTGACTTTGTGGGTATATTTTGTTTATTACATCACTTGTAAGACATCCAAATTGATGACTTTGTATAAGGGATCTTAACAATTTTGGATGTGAAAATGGGGAACAACACTCATTTTGAGACTTAGAACCTAGATTGAAGCGAGGTACTAAAAGTAGGTCAAGTCTGTCTGCTACAGTCAATCCAGTAGCGTAAGAATTATTGGCATCGCTCACTGTACGAAACGAAAAGCATGACAAACAATGCAGTGGGGGTTTCAAAAGAGACCTAATACAGGATGATGCTATGAAGCACACCACAGTCTCAAATTAAGAGCATTATCACATCCACATCTAAATAGCACAAAGTATTTGACTGGCAACCTACCACAACAGGACCAACCATCTCACACACTTTGCGAATTTCTGCCTCTGACGTTCCACGAGACAGGTTGTCGATGGACACTTTTTGCACAGTCTGAAACACACCACCTAATATTGTAATAAATGTGTTACATAAAGTTCTGCCTTTACCTGTAATGAAAGGGCGCCTAGCCCTTTTCTTATATATTCTAAATATATAAGCGAACTTCTTGAATAAAGTATTTAAAGTGAGTCAGAAGTAATTTTCTTTAACTTTTACACTTTTTGTGCTCACAGAAGAGTGTATTCCACATTTATGAGGTAAAAGCTCTCTGACAAACATATAAACAACATAAAAGATGTCATTGGGATCCAAGATGATGTCACTGGTAATCTTGTCATGTTACAACAAGTTACAATGCAAATTCCAGGTAAATACAGTCACACAAAAAATAAAGAAAGATAAGATTGTTCTTGACCCATAAAAACATCCCACACATGCTAGTAAGCTCATGTGCACACACTATAAAAACTTACATGAATAAATTTTGTACAGCGAGTGAGAAAGTGTCGCACCTGCCAGCACATGCCTACAACTTTCGGTCTATTTTTAGCCTAACGGAAGCTGACCGTGTTTCTAATTGAACGGAGACAACTTCAACTGCTTCCTGCAATCATTCTTGACAGAAAATTGGTCAAATAAAGCAGAAAAATTCTAAATTCTTCACAGTGATTGCTGAGCTCATGATGGATGAATATAGTGCTGATGAAAATAAATTGGATAGCGACTTTGAACCGAGCGAAAATTAGTCCAAGAAAAATGATAATGATCGTATCAGTGATGCCGGTGAATGCATGTGTAGTTACGGTGTGAAATCAGAGGGGAAATATCAGGGGTTTAAATACAGGCGGGCTGGGTCGCCAAATCTTGTCTACAGTAAGTAGCTTTGCCTAAGATATCCAGTAAGAAATGTATTAAACAAATTGACAGAATAAAGGGAGAGAGGAAAAAGAAAGAAATGGAATACTGCACATGCAATCGGAAAGTGCTGCACTAACCTTGACAGGGCCGGTATTACGTTGCACCACCTGCCTCTGCATCACTCTACGACTTCCTGATGGTGCCGACAAGGCCCCTCTGCCTCTTGCCATTGCCTGACCTTGACCTAAGGGCAACACTGTCCTGTTACTGGATGGCTGGGGACTATGGGATGCTGACATGGCCACCCTCTGGATCAGCTGACCTCTGCCAACCATCTGACCCCTGCCTCCTGGCGCTAGACCTCTAACCACAGCAGTCTGACCTCTGCCAAGTCCTAGACCTCTGCCTGCCACCTGACCTCTCCCAGCTACTACCACCTGACCTCTTCCCCTACCACGATTACTAATGACGCTGGCCACCTGACTAGTAACCAGACCAAGGGTGTTTCCACCTGAAGCGCCTAGGATACTCTGACCACTATTGAGCATTTGAATACGTTGGGCATTAGTCAAGGGCTCTGCTGGCTGAGGTGAAGGGGTGAAGCCTTTCTGCTGCTGTTGTTGGTACTGGTCTTGTGAGAAATGTCCTTGCACTTGCTGTGTATGGACTTGGAACATTTGCCTAATGCCTTGCTGTTGGGGAGGCTGGCGAGCAATCTGCTGTGGCTGCTGCTGAGATTGGAACTGTGAAGGCTGTTGAGGTCTCACTAGCTGGAACTGTTGTTGCACAGGCAGAGATTGAAACTGCTGCTGGGGAGGTGGCTGGTACTGCTGTTGCTGAGAAGGCTGAGGTTGTTGCTGATAGTGCTGTTGGTGATGCTGTGGCTGCTGTAAATGGGTTGGCTGCTGATGCACTTGTTGCTGGGGAGGCTGCTGCTGAAAAGCCTGGGGGCTGCTGAAAGTGTTCTGGGCATGGGAGGGGAACACTTGTTGTTGTGGCTGCACACCAAACTGCTGTGGCTGCTGATAACCCGCCTGCGTCTGGGACTGGGCATTCTGATTTTGCTGGCCAGCAAAAGACTGGATCGGCTGACCACCCTGCCGCTGCTGACTGCTAAATGGCTGAGGCGGATTCTGCTGTTGCTGTTGGCCAAATTGGCCATGGACTGGCTGCTGACCCACAAACCTCTTGCTGTTTTGCTGAAACTGCGGCACTTCTTGTTGTTGAGACTGAAACTGATACTGCTGTTGTTGCTGCCGCTGTTGAGGTTGATGCTGATGCTGCTGTTGTTGGCTGGGTCTACGTGTTGGTGTCAGGACCGTTGTTCCACCTCGGCTGATGACAGTGGAGATGCGCTGTGCTCCTGCTTGCTCAACAGGTATTAGATTCTTCCCCACCTGCTGGTCTCCCTCATCATCCATTCCTTCCAAATCTTCCAGTGATTTACCTGTAGCACAAAGGTAAAATATTGTTGATGTTCTTTTTTTACACCTATTTTTACAAAATGTGGCCCTACTTTTGACTATACTAATACGATTTGTATAGCGCACACCTCTCACAGTACAGTGATTCAGTGCACCTTTCACACACACACACACACAACACATGCAAATAGGCAATTATATAAATACTAGTGGTTTTGTACCCTGGCAAGCCAGGGTACACAGGTTGCTGTTTAAAATGTAGACAGAGAGACAACTGTTGTCTGCGAGTTTCATTTGGACGATGATACCTCCCCATATCCCCCTTGATACCTAACCATACTCCCCACCCTCATATCTCCCCCTCCCCCCCCCCCCCCCTGATGCCTCACCATACCCCCTTGATACCTCCCCGAACCCACTTGAAACCTCCCATCCCCCCTTGATACCTTTTGTACCCCCCTTGTAACCTACCTGTACCCTCCTTGATACTTCCCCGTTGATCGTTTCGCAGGTATGGATGAAAGGAATCGACCATCACCATACCCCCTTATATATATATACCCGTATCCCCGTTATGCCTACCCATGCCCCTTTAAACCTACCCGTAGCCCCCTTTTATCTACACGTACCACCCCATCCCGATCCTTGGTAATAATAATAATAATAATAATAATAATAATAATATTGAATATAGAATAATACAAATAGAAATCATAAAAAACACCAAGGTTTTAAAATAAAATTATTATTATTATTATTATTATTATTATTATTAGTTTATAAATAATAATAATAATAAAAATAATAATAACAGACTTGCCTACCCCCCAGCACAAAAATCAGGAACAGCTTTCCCAAAAATCCGGAACACTGTTAATTTTTCAGGAACATCACAAATTGAACTCGAACTCGAAGTATTGCCGCACGACAAAACAGCAATGGTCCATGTTTCTTTTCTGCAGTCGATGATGGGGCTTGCACAAAAAAAAACTGAAATCTTCTGACACTTGTTTTTCTCCTTCTCTTTCTTTTCATTGTTGGTGTGTTTAACCGACTCGCAATGCCTGCGACAATCATCTGCACCTCCGTGCCCCACAGAAAACTCTTTGTCACAGAATTTGCAGTAAGCATAGTTTGCTTTCTTTCCAGCCAAGAGGCAAGGATAATCAAGAGTGTAATCGTCACGAAATGCTTGGATGCGCCGCTGCTTGTTATGTGTTGTCTTTGGTGGTGTCTTAGCAGCATCACTGTCACTGTCACTCAACACTTCTGTGGGATTTTTCCGTTTACTAGCCATTTCTTATCACCGAGCACAAGAGTTAAATTAACACACGTGGAAATGAGATTTCAAACTAGTAGCGACAGAGCGCATGCCGGAAACTTCGAATCAGTTTGACTGCGCATGCTCGCAATGCGCTCGGAAATTGTCGGAAGTTGCTCGGAAATATCGCTGAAACCACAGACACTCCCTCTCCCCCACCACTCTCCCCCCCCAAAAAAATCCTTAACTTGTTTCTTTTTTTCCGGAACGCTTATAAAATATCCGTATTTTCCGTAACACATCCTGTTTTTATCAATTTTCCGGAACAAAGTACGGAAAATCAGAACGGTAGGCAAGTCTGTAATAATAATAATAATAATAATAATAATAATAATAATAATAATAATAATAATAATAAATAAGTTAAAAGTAAAAAGCCTAAATTAAAAAAAAATATCCATATTGTAGTGTAAAAAAAAAAAAATTACATTAAAAAAATATGACCCATGGGAGATTTGAACTTGGGTTGCCTGCACGGTAGGCGAATGTCTTACTAAGTGAGCTATCAAGGCTTCCTATAAAGACCGTAAATTTTTTGGTCTATATGGGAAAACATGCTGAAACCTCGATTCCATTTTTAATTAATCAAATTTAATTAGTTAAACACAAAATTTTGTAAGATTGGTGACATGAGTGCAAAAGTGTTTTGAATGGAAATAAAACAAAATTTGCGGCATTACGGAACGGCACGTTCTTGACACGGGTTGAATGGGAAGCGCGCGGAATGAGGCTATTGCAGTTTGTGGACATTTTGTTTATTTATTTATCTCAGAAACGGTTAAAAGTTCGGTAAGCAAATGTCGGCTATAACGATTTCGCGGGTTTTGAGCGCACAGCAGGCCGATCCGCAGCGCCCAGCACCTGCCCAGATCAGCGTCCATACCGGACAAACTTTACAGTAGAGGCGAAGAAGGACTTCCGGCTAAGCAATTTATATAAATAGATTACATAGAAGAAGAAAAGAAAACAAAAAATATAAAATATCAACATACACCACATTAGACAAGTGGAAAAAATATTTATACTGTCTCTTCTCCTACTTACCCATACTGTATAATGGACAGAAAATACATTAGCTAACAAAACATAGGTAAAACGGCTAAGAAATGATATCTGAATAAAACTAGAGAAAAAGAAAAACAAATTTACCACACATGGCCAATCCACATCATGAAGTCTAAAATGTAATGGATATAATGAATAATTGTGTTTTAAAAATGTATCTGAGGACAAAAGTAGTCGAAGCTGGAAAATGTAAGTAAACTGTTCTTTTCATGATGCGTTTATAACCAACCACTAACTTAATTTTAAACTGTTTAAAAATTAAAATTTTATCTCTAAATTTATTATTAATAAGCATATTTACCATGACTCAACATGTGCAATAATTCTATCGTTGCTTAGTAAGCGCCCTCATAACGGCAGTTATAATAGAACAAAAAAACACAGAGTGGCTTCCCTTCCATCTTGCCATCCAAGTTAATCACATGCCAAGCGTGCACACTGGCAGCTTACATCTCACAGCCAGCCCTGATACATCAGATTTTAAATGGTGTTAAGTGGGGATGGAGGGAGGGAAATTAAAGTTGAGTCATGGTGAGTATACTTATTAATAATAAATTTAGAGATACAATTTTAATTTCAGATACTGACCAGACTAGCATGAAAAGGAAGGAGGGAAGCACTCACGAATTTACATGGAAGACTTGAACATCGTATGTTGTGCCACTACAACTGATGACACTCCAAATGAGCCGCCCATGCGAGTCTGACGAGTGTCCCTCAGATAGTGACTGATAAACACATTAGAAGACCGCCAAAATGCGGCCTCCAAAAGAACTTCCATTCGAACCGAATGTGATGCCAGAGAGCAGTCCAAGCTCATGTGCTCTGACTGCAGACAGGGGAATGGCTTTCACTCCCCCCTCCTTTCTTGCTTCCTCAGAAGCAGAATAGTCATTATATGCTCCAACTATGACCTTAGTAAGCGACCTGGCTAGCATTGGTTTGGCTATATCTCTTGTGTACTCGGGGTTGAGAGAGATAAATAATCTTCTCTTCGCAGGAGAGCGATAAGCTTTAGTGCGCTTAAGGTACTCGCGCAACATTCTGGCAGAACAGTTAACTAAGTCGGGGTCATGCGGTGGCAAAATGCTTGAGAGGGGCTGAATGGAAACCACTGGAGATGGGTCACCAGGGGTCAGATTATTTGCCAGAAACTCCGGGAAGAACCTCCAAGACACAGAGCCATCGGCCTCAAAGGAGACGTCAGACCTTAGCCCCGGTAAAGCATGCACCTAGCTGCACCGCCTGCCAGAGGCCAAAGCGGTAAGGAAACAAGTTTTTAGCGACCGATCACTAAGGGAAGATAAGCGCAAGGGTTCGAAGGTAGGCCTTCCTAGGAATGCCAGTAATCCCAGGCCGGTATACTCCGAGGAGACCTAGCCTGGCGCAGCCTCTGATGACATCAGACATGACCGCGAAGAGCCGAGGGAGCAAAACCAATTTGCGAAAGGGTTATCCGGATGGCAGACCTCAGAGAGGAGGCTGACAAGTCATGCACTGAAGCTAGAAACACCAGGTGATTAGCTATCTCAATCTCAGGAGGTGAGCATGGAATGACGCGTGTTGAACGGCACCAACCGACCCAACGCTTCCAAAGCGAAGCGTACACCCCTTTTGTAGATGTCAATGCCCCCCAAAGGGTATGAGACACGGGCAGAAGAAAGTCCCAGGAGTCAAACAACTGGGACCAGAGGGAAGCTAGCCACCTCTGGACTGGGCGCTTGCGCACACCCACTAGTGGAACTAACTGTTTGAGAGACTCTAAGGAGCCCAGAACCGCCACCATAGTCTGAGCTGACACGAAGTCTCGGCTCTCTATCACAGAGAGAAGTGACCGTAGTTTCTGTGCCCGACTCTGCACTGGGCGAACCGACCAAATCTGAGAATCAAATCCATCCCTAAATACGAAAATCTCTGGGATGGGGTCAACTCCAACTTCGCTAGGTTGATGTCTAAACCCAGCCGGCTTGCCCAGTACAGCACCAGACCCATGTGCCTCTCGCAAAGAGGCCGAGAGCAAGCCTTGACCCTCCAATCATCCAAGTATGCTGAAAAGTGTACCCCTCGACTTTGAACCAATGCCGCAAGCTCCTTCACTACCCTGGTAAAGACCCAAGGGCTCAAGGATAGGCCAAATGGGAGTGCGCAGAATTGAAAGGTCTTCCCTTTCCAGACAAACCTGAAACCTGTAACTCAGGGTGAATTAGGATGTGGAAATATGCATCGATCAGATCGATGGAAATCACCCAGTCACCTGGCAGCAGGGATGCTTGAATGGAGAACAGAGTCTCCATCCGGAACCTGTTTCACCTTAGAAAGCAGTTTAGCAGCGATAAATCCAGCACCGGATGCCACCCTCTTGAAGTTTTTGGTACGACAAAAAGATGACTGACCAGGAAGTGGGCCAGTCTGAACTATAGCCTGCCTGGCCAGTAGAGAGGCAACCTCCACATTGCGAGAGCCGAGAGGCTTGAAGAGTGGAGGGGAACGAGTCAAAGGAGGTTTCGCGGGATCCCACTGCAGCTTGAGCCCCAACTGCACACACCGACTCAACCAAAGCTTTTAGGTTTTGAGGTTAGTTCAGCAGGGCTAGCTATAAATAGCTTCACCGATAGCTTCGTCGGTGCTTCTTTTTTTTCCTTTCACTGGAAGGGAGGGTGTAGGCAAGCTATAAATAGCCCGCAGCCAGCAAAATGTGGGGGAACCAAAGAGGGCTGCTCACATAGGCATTGAGCTGGTGTGTGCACCACCTCTTGCACCCAGCTGCTTGCAGCAGGCAGATCCAGTCAAGCAAGAAGTCTTGATGCGGGACCTCCTTCTTGCAGGGAACCTGCAGCTGGGGGTTGGCGGGTCAGAATATGTCATCGGGGAGAAACCTCTGTCGCAAGATTCCTAGGCTCTCCCTTACCATGATTTCGAGTAGAAAGGGTGCCGTAACTTCTCCTGCAGTAATAAGCCTGCCGCTGAGACGCTGGCACTGACGCTGCGGCCCGATAACCTCCTCGCTCGCCGCAAGAGCATGAAACTTGAACAGACATGCGCTGGGAGTCCTCAGCCAGAAAAGTGAACGCATTACATTTTTGCTCTTTCAGACTCCGATTGTACAGCAGTCCGCACACAAGTGCCAAAGAGGGAACCCTCCGCAATCGGTCACGCCCGAAGGGTAGAAGCCAAGAGCGGAAGAATGTGAGGAGCTGCTTCTAGTATCGCATCACCCCGGATCAGCAGCGAGTTCACATAGAAAGAAGCCAGTGCTCTACATGCATCCGAGACTGCCAAGTTGATGGCACCCAACATGATACGCACTGTCACAGGCGAGGCACTCTCCTTGAAATCATCATCTCTGGTGAAAAGAGCAGCCGACAAAGCTCCTAGAAAAACATTGGCATAGGATGATTTCTCCAAGGAACACAAAGCTGCCATTTCAAAAGCTGAAAAAGCTTTGACGGTCATAGAAGCTGAAGAGGGAGCCAAAGGCTACTGCCCTTTTAGCAAAGACAAATCTTCTCAAGACACCGGAAGAAGAAGCTTTGGGTAGAAAAGACCGTGCCAACCATTTGGATGGCAAGAGCTTGGGATGTAGAAGGACACCCTTTTGGTCAGCCTTTGGAAACTGAGTAACCCCATCAGTACGAGGAGCAAAGGCTTCGTCTAGTCTAATGCCACGTACTTGTGACAAGGCTAACTCAACAAAGTGAACAACACTAGGCGACTCTTTGAGCACTGTCACTGGATCCATGTCCATGGAGGAAGACGACTCCCCCAAGAAGGAATGGCACAAAGGCCGTTGATTCTCAAGAGTAGTCACTATTTGGGGGCTATACCGAGCTGCTTAGGAAATTGCATCAGAGCATCGGGCGAAGTGAACACCGCCTGGCCTGCCTCTGAGGATACCAAGAGAGAAGCATCCTCGTAAGAGCACACCTCCCCGTCCAAAATCCATCTCAGAACCAGCTGAGTAATCGGCATTTGCGTCTAAGTACCGGTCATCGGCAGTGTTCACAGGTATTACCTCCGGAAGTTGCCGACCTGAGCCGGCAATCAAACCGGAAGCAAACCCAGGGATCCCCGAAAGCCTGCCAACCGAAGCGTCAGCATGCAAAGGGACCACCGGGTTGATAACAGAAGCCGCAGCATCCACTGTATACCTCAGCTCCAGCGCTTCTGGAGGAAGCTACACTGGACCCGAAAATAGAAGGTGCCTGCCCAACGGTACTGGCCCCTAAATATCACAAAACCGGAAATGGAAGGTTTTTGACAAACCGTACAGTATATGTCTCTTCCGGAACCGGAAACGAAGGTATGCAGCCAACCGGCCCAGTTGTAGGTATCCCTGGACCAGCAATGGAAGATATGCAGCCAACTGCTCCGGTACTGGGTACTCTCAAGTCGGCAACGGAAGATATGCAGCCAGCCGCACCGTACTTTGAGAATTCCAAACTTCTTCCGTGGCAGGAAGAGGAAAGGATCGGAGGTTGGCTGAGGGAAGCCATCGCAGTACCGGAAGTAAGGTAGGCCAGCGAGCCTACTCCGGAAACTGCGCCTCAGGAACCAACCGGACCCAACGCTCTCAACAAAGCACGAAAGGTAGCCACTTCTTCTAATGTCAAAGGGTGCCACCCGTGATGGACTCCCTCCCATGGGTCGGAGTCAACGCGAGAGACAGTAAAGCTCTCACTATGACTGAACGGGGAGAACTCCGAAGAGGCACTCTCCCGTTTCCAGTCTAAATCTCCATGAACAAGAAACAGCTACAGCCCTGCGGCCACACTTGGCGAAACCGTGAGACTATGGCATACCTGAGTTCAGGCAGCAAGCCGGAAGGAAGATGAGGAAACAGGTCTGGAACCGGCCATTTGCTCCGCCGGTCACATCATATCTCTAGCACTGGCATCAGGGACACTTGACGATGGCTGGGACACCGATACCAAAAGCTCGTGCCCGTCTGTAAAGCTCACAGCTACACGAGAAAGCCCGGGCAGGGGGGGAACGAGTCGCAAGAGGCTCCAAAACCACCACAGCAGGTGACATCTTTGAGGACTTAGAACTGGAAGTCGACCGAGAACTAGCGGACCTGCTAGAAGAAACAGGTACTGTGGACACTGGCGCAGTAGATAACTTACCTCTTTTAATGCAAGGAGACGAATTAGAAGGCCCAGAATGGGAAGTTGCGGGAGGCGAGCTGCTGCGCTTAGCAGCGAAACACTCGGTCATCGTCCACAAGTAGGATAACCTCACCAAAGCAATGCTCACCCAGTGATGGAGAAAGTTTTTAAGCTAGGGGTATTTATACCCTCAACCAAAACATGTGGGGGTTTTCATACCCTCATTGCAAACATAAGGGGTTTTTTATACCCCCTTTCAGTTTTTTTAGGGGGTACACCAACATTTTCTTTCAGTGTTAGCCACGGAAATTCCAGGAGCCATTTCTCCTGGAAAGTCTTTTCATCAGTTTGAGTTTCTTCAGCCGGGCCCGGATGCGGCTCGCCTTTTTCTTCTCTTACCGAGCACTCAAAGCCAAAGGCTGACAAAAAAGTTTGTTTTTCTTTTCCTTCATCTTGTTTTAATATTTTTGAGCAATTAATTTTGTCAGCTTTATTTTTCCTTTTCTTCGGCTTCCCCTCAGATCGCTGCTTGTCGGCCATGTTTAATGTTGGGTTGTTGTCAGTCTTATATAGCCAATCAAAAGCGTCGAGAAAAAATAGTGAATATTATCGTGCATATGATTGGCTGTTTCCCGGAAGAGACAGAATGAATACGAGGGGGAGAGAGGGTGGTAGGCGGTCGCGCAGGACGCACAGGCACACGATCCAAATCGAGCGAAAGCTGTTCGCACGACCGAAATAGTTGTACCTGATGATACCTCCCAGCAACTTAGCTTTACGTTTTCATATCCCTTTGGCACTGACTTTGTGCGTGTTTATACCCTTTCATTACATTTTCGTTACGTGATTTCCCAACTCAGTACGTGAAACACGTACGATTGTACGTGATCTCCATCACTGCTCACCTGAGGACAAACAACCTTCCCAAAGGGAAAAAGCAAACTGTAGCTTACCGCAGGAAAGGTCAGAAGAAGCTAACACAAGCACATATAAACATGCCAAACACGAGTTAAGTCAAGACAAAGCCTGAAAAGCACAAGTGCAGAGGGCGAGAACTCGTCTGAACCAATTAGGATGGAGGAGAAGCCACACTGTGTGTGTTGTTTTGTTCTATAATAACTTCCGTTATGAGGGCGGATACTAAGCATTGACTGAATTTATGCACATGTTGAGTCATTATCAGTATGTGAAATTAATTTTTATTTTTCTACTGAACACCAAACCTACAGATTCTGCAACTCTAGAGTCGATGCATTTGTTGCCTATATAATGGTAAAAATAATTTAAAAAAAACGTAATGAATAACAGAAAGTATTAACACAAGGAAACAAAACACAATACTAACCCTCTCTCCTCAAACGTTCCTCCAGCTCTTTTCTGCGTATTTCAGCCTGACGGCGACGAGCCTCTTCCTTGCGTCTCTTGATCATTTCACGCAAACGTTTTTGTTCCTCCAAACCTTTCAGCAACTCCACATCAGCTGAGCCCTGGGTGAGGAGAAGTAATTAATAACCACGGTAACATATTTGAAGCATAATTAAGCAGCTAATTAACAAACAAATCATCATCATCTCATCATCGTGTGTTTGTTTCAAACAGAAGAAAGCATGAAAATCTTCTGTGCTATCTTTTTTACTGACATGTAAATTCTCTCTCTCTCTCTCTCTCCTATCCCATCCTATTCTGTAACTCGGAAGTTGTCGGGGCACTACAGATGATTGTTTAACCAGCGTACTCCATCTTTCTCTGTCTTCAGCAACCTCATGGCTTCGCTCAGTGTCAAGCCAGCCCATTTTCAAATGTTGTCCTCCCATTTCTTTTTCGGTCTCCCTCTTCTTCTGCCTCCTTGCACCGTGCCTTGCAGGATGATCTTTGCAAGGCCTGATGCTCTAGTGAAATGGCCATACTATCAGAGTTTCAGTTTCTTCACCACTGTGAGCATGTCATCGTGTTGTCCAATGGCTTGTGTGATGGTCTGTCGGAATTATTTATTCATTTATGCATCAAAAGCCCATAACTTGGGTTTCCCTTCTACAAATACTACTAGATCGTAAAATGGTCACTCACCCCTGTGGTGATCTCCATCTTGGGAACTTTAGCATTAGAGTTTTCTCCATTATCCGTGGACTGACGTTTAAGTGCTGTTGTAGGGTCCCTTTTGGTGCTTTGAACCGCAGCTCTGGATTGCTGTGTGATTCGGGCCTGCATTGCCAGTTTTCTGTTCAGGAAAAAGTTTTGAATTGAAAAAATTGTGTATTTTCTGAAGTACAATAGTTAATTAGTTAATGCTTTACTGGACTTTGCATGCTATCAGTCAATATTGGTTCTTGTCCAATCCCTACCGAACAGAGAAAACTGAAGCTTTATTCTATTCTAAAAACGGTCAGAATCAATGCACCCTTTAAATGAGTTCCTCCCTCTTCCATTCACAGAATAAACATGATTTCAGTGTTTCCTCTACCCTTTCAGCTCATAAAATATACATGATTGTTGTTTTAATCTGACAATATTGTAGTTTATCACTATTATTTGCATTATAAGGCACTACGTTGTATTGTATCATATTGTATTGATATTTTCATTCTATTTAGTTTTTAGTATAACAAAATACAACAGGAAGAAATAGTTTTTAACCCTGACCATTTGGTTACAATTACACCCCCTTTAGTCAAAATCAACTTCAATAAAACAAACAAACAAAGAAACAAACAAAAACACATACTAAAAAAAAACCACCTACAAACATATGCTACACAAATCAAGTTTTAAAACTACTATTCCAGATACAAGGTACAAGAAAATTTTATTGTCTCACTCTAACAATTAAGATATGCTTTGTCTTTATTAATCATAATAATAATAATAATAATACTAATAATAATAATTATTATTATTATTATTATTATTATTATTATTATTACTATTATTATTTACTTAAATAAAAGAGAAGTCCTCTCACCTGGCAGCACTGACAGCAGCGTTACCCCCTCGATCAGCTTGTCCACCAGCGTTACTCCCACCACGCCTAAGTTGCAAACGTTGACGTACAGGCACACGTTGGTTATCATGCTGCCTCTGGCCCTGGTTGTTGCCAAACTGAGGCTGGAACTGCTGGTTCTGAACACAAACAAAACAGTGATGTAGTATTACAACAAAACAAATGTAAACTCTCTGATACAGGACTGTGATAATAATACGATATAGGCCGAAACTGCCATTATCCGCTCTTTAACAATGTAACATTGTTCAACAAAGTGTAAAGCATTACATTTATTTTGATTTACTTTTAACCTTTGTGAGAAGATGAAGAGGATCATCCTGAAGAGGAATAAAATACACAGGCATCTTTACTCCAAGAAAAAGATTACTGAAACAAAACACAGTTCTCCCAGTTGGTGCAGGAAGCCTAATTAAGATTCAAATTTCTGCAAGATTCTACCTGCCCAGGAGGTGACATCATTCGTTGTCCAGGAAAGCCACCAGTTGAGGAATTTTGCTGTCTTGGCGGTGATCCCATCTGACCCATACCTGGAGAAAACAAGAAAATAAGAAGTTATTAGATAGGTTAAAGCTGCAGTAAAACAACAATTGATATTATGAACTACTCTAAAATGGCCCTTCACCACTAACCAAACTGTAATTTTCACTGTACATTTCTCAATTCTAGAATTTCACAAATAAAGATGTCAAATTTCTACAACTGTAAAAACTATCAGACAAGTAGCAAAAAATCAAAACCTCAAATCAGTATAATTTCTTTGGCAACTATAAATCCTATTCTATCCTATCCCGTAACTCGAAGGTCGTTGGGGCACCAAAGATGATCTGTCCTCGGCAACCCTCATGGCTTCGCTCACTATCAAGCCAGTCCATTCTCAAATGTTGCCCTCCCACCTCTTTTTCTGTCTCCCTCTTCTTCTGCCTCCTTGCACTGTGCCTTGCAGGATGGTCTTTGCAAGGCCTGATACTCTGGTGAGCATGTCATTGTGTAATGGTCTATCGGACTTCGTTGTTGGTAATGTGATGGGTATACCGTATTGTAAATGCCCAGAAGTCTTCTGTAGCACCTCATCTCCATGCTTTGAATTCTACGTTGTAGATCTGTTGTGAGGGTCCACGTTTCACAAGCGTATAGGAAGATGGAGATGACAAGGGAGCACAGCAACCTTACCTTGGAATGTAGACTGACTGTCTTGTCTTTCCAAATGGGCTTCAACCTTGTCAGTGCAGCAGTTGTTTGTGCGATCCTGGAGAGGACTTCCAGTCGGGACGCATGGTCTGATACAATGGCTCCTAAATATTTGAAGCTATGCACTGTATGGAGGAATTGGCCCTGGATTTTCATGTCCATGTTGATGCCATTGGTCTTTCTTTCTTTCTTTCTCTTTCTTTTGTAAATTAACGTCCCCGGACACATTGCGTATAGGGGACAAATTGAGCACTCGGTAAAATTACTGTAAAAATCTCATAGACCCACCTTGTTGTTGACCAAACATTGAAGACTGCATCAGTGGACGTGGACCCTCCTGTTTGAAAGAAAATGACTGTCAGTTTTACAAGATCTTCAAACAAAAAATGATGGCTTCCCCCTAACCTTCAACTTGGTTCTAACATCCCCATTCCTCTCTCTCCATTACATTACATTACATGATTATTGCTTTAGGTCCAGCGGACTCTTCCGAGCCAAATCAGGACCGGACAACCCCTGATCCGCATAAAAGATCTGCTGAAACAACCCTAGTGGTAAAACTGAAAGCTCTCCACCAGCCAGTCACTTTACAATAAAGACATCCCACGCAGGGGTCGCTGAGGCTGTTCTCTAATTTATCGAACCCCCGTTTACAAAAACAAAATAGAATACAAACATCATTATAAATTATCAACAAAACACATACATATAAAATGCCTACATTGCTAAATAATAACATCATAGGAAGCCCCAGTGACCACCTGGCAGAAAGCGTCCAATATTCCCAAGCTGATCCAACAGACCTCATACACAAATAAGGAGTCTTCTCCTGGAAGAGTTTTCAAGAAAAAAGGTAGATGACTGGTCTAGCGAAGAAGAAGATAGTATAGCAGATTGATAGAACAGAGCAGGAATGAGAAAGAGCACATGAGAAAGACAGTGACAGTGGGAATTTAAAGCACTAAATTTCCAGAAAGTGGGGATACTATTTATACTGAAACCCCCGGCACCCCAACGGGGGTACCCCTCCTCTCTCTCCATATAAATGTGCAGAGAGTGATATCTCAGAACGAAGTGCTATATCAACCACCCTGAACTAACTGAAAACTTTAATTTTGTGTATGGCCATTTGTTAAAACACATCAATAATCATTAAAATGCTTGAACAGTAAGTTTGCTGACTCACCATTCTGGACCCTGGCTGAGAGAAGATGGGTTGTGGGGCCATGCCTGGAGCTAAAGCAGGACTACTGCCAGGTATAGGGCCACGGAAATTGGGGTTGATGTGGATGTTATGTGGCCTAGATTGGGAGGATGAAGGAGTCATAGGTCTCATCAAAGGCTGTGGCATTCCCATGGAATGTGGCGGACCCTGATGCAATCCTCCCAATGAATTAGGAGGGCCCTGCTGTTGCATGCCTCCCATGGACTGTGAGGGACTTTGCTGCTGCATCCCCATAGAATGTGGTGGTCCTCTAATCATTGTTTGTGGCGGACCCATACCTGGAGGACCTTGCTGCATGCCTATGTGGTGTGGCTGCTGTGCCATTGACATTCCCTGCTGCTGTGGTCCTCCCTGCATACTCATGGGCCTCTCCATGCGCATTTGATTGGGAAACAGAGGCCTTGGCCCCTGTTGGAGTGGGGGTCCCATCCTTTGCCCAAAAAAGCCGGGTCTGGGGCCCTGGTTTGGTGGCATGCCCATCAGGCTTTGAGGTCGCATGTGGCCAGCATCTGGTCCACCTCTAAATGGCATTCTGCCTTGGGACATGCCTCTTGGACCAGGCACATGACCGGGTGACATATCCCTGGAATGCATTTGAGGACCCACCATGCCAGGTGGGGGCATCAATTGGCCTGGTTGGAATGGCGCCGCGAAACCTCCGAGCCTACCACGATCAAATCCCATGAGGCCTCGATCTTGACTGCCACGCCGACCACCACGCTGAAATCCCCTTCGACCTCTGCCCCCCCTCTGTCTGTTGGCTTCTGGGAACTTCTCCAACTGAACCTGCTGCTCTGCTGATACCTCTGTGCAACAAAACAAACAACAAATCACAGTTGTCAGTGCACAAAGGAAAGCTCTGGTATTGGCTATGATACCATAAGCATAATACTTTAACTCTTAGTCTCATGAAGCGCGGTAAAGCGCGGTTCGTCACGGCTCATGAAGCGCGGTAAAGCGCGCCTAGTTACCGTCTACTTTTAGCACCTCTTTCCCGCTTAACGGAAACCAGTTTCAATGGCGCATGCGCACTAGATGATTCTAAAAGCAGTGTACTTCCTTCCTGTCAACTGCAGTTGTGTCAACAACACGTTTTAATCGAAGTTTTTGTTTAGTTTTTGGTCGCGTTTTCGAGAGCGGGGATACTCTAAAAATGGCAGAATCTGATTCCGACAATGAGTCTACATGATATGAGCAGTTGTGGCAGCAATTAGTAGATGAAAGGGCTGATCAGTTAGGGAATGAAAATCAGAGTGATTTGTCAGTGTCTAGCGTGCACACTAGCGATCTTTCCGACTACAGATCGGACCTTTCATCATCCGAAGAATTGGTTGTGAAATTACCTATAATCACAGGTAAAATAGCAGGTAACACAGACAGATGACACTGACAGAACTAAAGCTTACTCAATACTTGCATAGTTACCAATTATCTACACACTGACTAAGTCCCATGAAGCTCTGACCAACCGTTCAGTAGATATAGCATTTTAAACACATGTACCTATTTTTGGCTTGTTTTTGTCAAATCCTTACATGAAGGAGAAGATCAATGTGCTGTTTTGCTATATGAGACTAAGAGTTAAAAAACAGTGAACAATGTACTCAAAAATAAAACACAAAAGGCAATCCCAAGGCAAAAATACAAGAAAGCAAGCATTCAATGCATGTTCACACACACATAGCTGAAAGAAAAAAGCATATTCTAAAGGGTTAATTTTTGTTGGCATGTTACGTGTAGCTTTTATTTACTGAAGCAAAATCCTCTTATCCTGTCCTGTAACTTGAAGGTGCTGGGGCACTGCATATCATCATTTTACCAGCGTACTCCATCTTTCTCTGTCCTCAGCAGCCCTTATGGCTTCACTCAATCAATGTCAAGCCAGTCCATTTTCAAATGTTGTCTTCCCACCTCTTTTCTGCTTCCCTCTTCTTCTGCCTCCTTGTACCATGCCTTGAGGATGGTCTTTGCAAGACCTAATGCTCTGGTGACATGGCCATACCATCGGAGTTTGTGTTTCTTCACCACTGTGAGCATGTCATTGTGTTGCCCAATGACTTGTGTGCTGATCTGTCAGACTTTGTCGTTGGTGATGTGCTGGATATAGGAAATGACCAGAAGTCTTCTGTAGCACCTCATCTCCACGTTTTGTATTATTTGTTGTAGGTCTGCTGTGAGGGTCCATGTTTTGCAAGAGTATAGGAAGATGGAGATCACAAGGGAGCTCAGCAGCCTTACCTTGGAGTTGGAGTGTACACTGATGGTCCTGTCTTTCCAAATGGGATTCAACTTTATCAGGGTAGCAGTTGTTTGTGCTATCTTGGAGATGACTTCCTGTCATGACCCATTCATTGTCTGATACAATTGATTCGAAGTATTTGAAGCTGTGCACCTTTTTGAGGGATTGGTCTTGGACTTTGATGTCCGTTTTGATGCCAATGGTGTTGTTGGTCACCATTTTGGTCTTCTCTGCGCTTATTTCCATTCTAAAGGCTCTGGAGGTGGTGTCAAGCCTGTGTACCAGCTGTTCAAGTTCTTGTTCCTCTCCAGCCAATCCATCAATGTCATCCGCAAAACGGAGGTTGAAGATTCCTCTTCCCCTATGCTGACTGTACTTTCATGATCTGCAAGGGCATCTGACATGATAAGCTCCAGATAGATGATGAAGAGTGTTGGAGAGAGTAGACATCCTTGACGCATACCGATGATTTGTTCTGAACCAGTTCCCGATGGCCCTGATGTGGAGGACTGCACTGTAAGCCTTGTCACACAGACTTTTGATGGCTTCAATAATGTTGGGGCTGATGTTGTACACTCTCATGATTGCCCACAGAGCTGCATGCCAGACTCGATCAAAGGCTTTCTTGAAATCTACAAACGCATGATATATAAATGTTGGTGCCGTAGGCATTTCTCGCAGATTATTCTGAGATTGAAAATCTCCTCAGTGGCACTTTGCCCTCCTCCGAATCCTGCTTGTTGTGTTTTTAACAGAAAAATCACATTCAGACTGACACTGAATGATTGGCCAGAAGTAGAAATGCTTGTATTCTTGTATTCCCCCCTGTTCCCTTCCACCACCACCCCCACCCCCACCCCCCAAAAAAAAGAAAAGAAAAAAAAAAGGACAAACCATTTTTTTTAAATTTAAAGAAAATAGCTAAATGTATTTAGCAAGGAATTGACCCCAGCAATCTTTACCACTGAAATAAAACACATAATGAAGTCACAGGACTTGGCCAACAACTTAGGTAATGTTCTTATGAAGTTTGGTCAAAATCCGTTCAGTGGCTCTTGAGGTATGGCCTGCATTTGGACAGACAGATGAATAAATGAACTGACTTTTGGCTCATTCTGATTCCCAACTATTTCAAAGTATTTCCAGAAAATATTTGGAAATACAAAAATCTATAGTTGTAACAACAGTAATCACTACAAAGTACTGAAACAAAGTACTAAAACTAAGTAACAGAAGAATAGTGCTTAATAGCACAAACACCACTTGCCTAATGTATCAGGAATGTCAGTTCTGGATTTGGCCTTTGGTGTAGAAATAATGTTGGAACGTTCATTCTTGAAACGACCCCTTTCGCCTTGTTTCTCACTGCCACTGTCGTCACTATCACTGTCACTCACATTAGCCCCTGTTACTTCAGCACTCTGAAAACAAAAGCACAATTATCTCAATAATTTTAAAACACTATAAAATATAAATAATTCACACTAAAACATAAAATTGCGTTAGCTTTTTTCTCACAATACAAAAGATTTTTTTTCTTGAATTTATTTAATTTTTAATCATTTATTTATTTAATCATTCTCATATCGCACTTTTCCAGTTCAAGAGCTGCTCAAGGTACTGGATGGTACAGGGTCTAACTCAAGCTGCCCAAAGCGTACACTTGGCTCTAATTGGACGAAAATAAGCACACACACACAAAAAAAAGGTCACGGCTCAGGATTAACTGTCTAACTCGATTCAACCAACTCACGCCAAGGAGACGAATGTGAAAGTGTAAGCATTATTTTGTTTACTTCAACATGCAACAGGAAAATTGGGTCTTCTTCGATTCTACTTCAGCATACAGCTAAGAAACAGGTCTTCTTTGTCGAAGTTTGTCTGCTCCTCACCTGATTGTTATAGCTCATGTTGGAGTCTGGGAGAGGCTCAGCCGCAGATGCTCCGTGCTCTTCTTGAGACATGTCTCCATAATCATGACCCGCCATCTCTCCTTCAGCACCACCAAAATCTGACAAACAGAAAACAAATTCTGCAGCAGTTAGTCATGTTGAAAATAAAGAGTTTTCTCTCAGACTAGACAGATATTGCCTTCTCTGCTCAGTTGTTTTACAGCTGAAAAAAACAACAACTAAAATGCTAAATGACTGGAAGTAAAACTTGTGCAAATAAGATGATTAGATGCAACTATGTGTTCATGCTGCCTATTGATAGATTTAAGTTAACGCTTAGCATCATGAGTTGCATAACTCTTAACTGGCTCTCCGAGGTCAGTAAACCAAACTTCCCATTAACACCAACAATGCTTCAGAAGCAAATAAATTTAGAGTATTCTTATTGAGGCTATTCATTTACCCCAAAAGATTTACTTGTATCTTAAAACAAACTGCCTTTCACATGTGTGTATAGAACCCAAACTAACGAATCATCATTCAAACTCCATCTTACAAAAAAACTAGAAGGGCAAAGCCCTTATGACTCGCATGCTCCTTATGGAACTTGCAATACTCTGAATGAAAAAGAGTGCCCAGAAAAACTGAAATAGTGACATTAATATGCAAAGTAATACTAACTTTGATCTTACAATAGTCTTATGGAAATACTCCATCCTACCAAGTTTGGTTGTGATACATAAAATTGGTTCCAAAACCTTAGCAACTTTAAAGTTTTGCTTAGAAAAACAACAACAACAACATTTTTGGACTATTTAGGACTCATCTTGCATAGATTTGAACAAAATCTGGATTTTTTTGGAGGGGTGGGAATGGGAGGGGGTGTAGATTGGGGGGTGCGGGTGGTGGTGGTGAATGCACAGAGTCAAAATGCTATTCAAGCGAGTCACAAAATAACCATCTTCAACAGCAGGTACATACCTTCCTCATAGTGGACTTGTACGTGATCATCAGTCTGAGGAAGATCATCATTATAATCCAACTGTTCCTGTTCTTCATCTTCTATACCGAGGTCTGCCGGGGCATTATGTGTGTACTCACTGTCATCCTCCACTACCAGCTCATTAACCTCTGCTTCATCCACCCCAATCTCTAGCAGCTCCTCCTGAGGTTCTTCCTGAAGCTCATGGTCACTGAAATCAATCATTCACACAAAATCAAAATAAAGAGGAGTTTTACATACTAAAATAGTGAAGCCTAGTGGTCGCTAGTGTGACAATGAGCTCTGACTAAATGTATCTGTATCAACCCTCAAATGTTGAAAACATGACAAAAGTTTATCACATTCACAGCCTGAAGGATTAACGCAATACCACTTGGGCCAGTTTTGAGCTTCCCCTCATTTAATACTCAACGCAAGGGAAGGAACTAGGCAAAATGTTTCTATCCTATCCCATAACTCGAAGGTTGTTGGGGCACCACCGATGATCGTTTAACCAGCGTACGCCATCTTTCACTGTCCTTAGCAGCCTTCATTGCCTCGCTCAGTGTCAAGCCAGTCCATTCTCGAATGCTGTCCTCCCATCTCTTTTCAAAATGTTTTGCAAAATGTTCACTCACTCAGGAAAAATATAAGTAAAATACAAAATGAGGATTTACCATCAGATGTTGAATTTTCACACTTTGTGTTTAAAAGATGTAAAGTTGGTACAGAAAATGCACACAAAAAATACAAAGACAATGAATGAATGAATAATTTATAAAGAGCGTAAATATGTCCACGCCGACGGGCATGATCACAACGTTAATGGGAGGGAGGTGGATGAACACACATACAGTGGCTGGAAGGGTGCATAGACCATAACTTAACAAATTTAACTTTTTTACTATCGCTCAACACATTCTAGCAGGCAGACCAGACAATTAACATTTATGCAATATTTTCACACAGTAACTTATGAAATTGGGATGAGATCTGATACAGTGATAGTTATACATCCAGTTTAGCAAGAAGAGAAGACATGTGTTTTCAAGTTTCTGCTAAATGCATCGACAGAGTCCGCTCTCTTTATGCATTCTGGAGGAGCATTCCACCAGACTGGTGCAGTGTATCTGAAAGACCTCTGGCCATAGCTCTTAGTCCTACAGTGCTTGTGCCCAGGAACAACAAATAGAGACATGGAAGCTGAGCGGAGGCTGCGAGATGGTTTGTACACATTCAGACGTTCTAACAGGTATTCAGGAGTGTGCTCTTTAACTGTGCGATAGGCAACTGAAAGCACTTTGTGTTTAATGTGTTTGTGGACAGGATGCCAATGGAGCTGCTCAAGAATGGGGGTGATGTGGACTGATTTACGACAAGAGTTTCATGTTTTCACAGATATATCCGGATCAGAACTCCCTTTTTTTTAGGGCTATTGTTCAGCACAGAGCTCACAAAACAAGCTGTTAATGCACAAGAGAAGCTGATCTTATAAATAAAATTACCGAAATGGAAGAAAAAAAATGAAGAAGAAAAAGTATAATAAAAACGTAACTTAAAAAATTATGTTTCATTTGACTTTTTATTAGGCCTACATTTCTTCTTCATTTAGAAGCAAAGACAAACAAAGAAGACAGGTATGCCAACTGATAGCCAAAAGAAACAGAAATTATAAACAAACTGTACAGAGTTAGCAACTTTGGTGTCTTCTTTACCCATTCGCATGTTGACTTAATTATTATAAACAATGACTAAACAGAGATGCCTAGGTGCCTTGATGCCTCTCAGTAATTTGGCAACTTGTTTTCAGTAATTTTGGAACCTTTTTCAGTAATCATCAGTAATTCTTTTAAAGCTAATATAAACACACAAAAACTAAGCAAAAAACTAAATTCTATTTCACTGTCAGACTCCTCGGTTTTGTGCTTTCGTTTGGAAGCCATTTTAGAACTCTCGCTTGGTCACGTGTGTCACAATTATTGTGGATAGCCGAAACGTTTTCTCTGATAAGCTGTTCCTTCACACAGTCAATTGTTGGTGTTTGTATCTGAGTGGTTTTGTTGTTGATGGAATTTCTTTTCTAATGCGTGTGACACGTGCAGCAAGCGCTGTGTACTCTGACCTGAGACGGAATGTGTGAACGGTTGTTTTATATTTTTCTACTGTTTTCTGGGTTCAGCGGAGAATTCGTAGAGCAGTGGTATTTGAAATTTCGAAGAGGAAAGACTTAGTCTTTTGCCGAGTTCTGATCGTTGGCGATCAGGATATATCCTAGCAAGTGTGAAATGAGGAGGCTTGCGTAGGAGAGGTTTTCCTAGTCAAGGTGCCTGTCTTGAGTCTCAGAGGAGGTAAGGGAGGAAGAACCATCCATTATCTGTTGTATTGTGCTTGTCTTTATTTTTCCTGTCTCTGTGTTGTCTTACTCGTTGGTTAGTTTTGGGTAGAGGGGGGGGGGTGGGGTGGGGTTGGTAGAGGGCGGATGGGTTTTATGCTGCAGCTTTTTCTTTTCATTTGTAAGTAGATGTATACACCTTATCATGATGGGCTTGTGTGGTTGTTATTGTTACATTTTTTCCAGACGGTTGTAGGATAACTTGAGTAAAAGTTTTGACGTTTGCTTTTGCCTAACTGTATATATAAATAATGTTGCATTGAGTAGTGTTTTCTGTAAGCCTGGTTGGGTAAATTCTACACAGTCGAGGGTTGGGACTAAATTTTGAGTTCATCCTTACTTGGCATTAACTTGGCCGTGTAGGCTTCCCTGTTTTATTCTTTGGAGGTGACGCTGATGTATGGGTTGTCGGGGAGACAACTGGATCCTTGGTGCAACTGCTGAAGATGTAAGGAGGCGCCATCTAAACCCATCCCATCGATCTGATCTAAGGGCTAGGCCGTGCCAGATCAGATTCAGCTCAACTGTTACCACTCGATCCGATCCAAGGGTTAGGCCGTGCCGGATCGCATCGACGTCGTCAGTCATCAGTCGATCGAGGCGACGCTGCGCAAGTGAGGACGTCCTGCGTTAAACTGCCGCACGTTCTGCGGCAGCGATTTGAGGACTCGAACCAACCCAATAAGTTAAGTGTTATACTTAATGACGGAAATTACCCACTGGGCATAGCGCAACCCGAACTGTGTTGGATCCTACATTGGTCCCTTGACTCTGTACACTAGCTGTTCTCAAGGAGGAGAACCGTTGTCTTGTGTGATGTGATACGTTTTATGTTTGTTGACTCGTCCTAAACTTCATTGTTGTTTATTACAGTTTTGGGTACGGGATAGTTAAAAGGGGAGTGGCGGGAGTAGGGGAAGGGGTTGAATTTAGGTGGCAGGTATTAGCTAGTGGGGTGATTATTGTTTATTTGTTTTAGGTTTAATAAATTCTTGTTAATCGTACACTGGACTGGCTTGTCTATTAGTTAGACTTTAAGGGAATCTTTATTCTTATTCTGTCTGTCTTCTGCCTCTATGATCATTTTGTCTTAGCTTTCCCTTACATCGTGACAATGGGGGCTCGTCCGGGATCAGTGGGTTAGGTAACTAACTCGTTCTTCTAATTTCACGAGGCTCAGTCCAGTTGTGTTGTTTGTACTGTGAGGGCGGCTGACTAGATGTTACGTTGGTGTTAGACCGAGTTGGGGCGGTTGGTGGGAGCTTGGGTGCACAGGTGGGAGTTCGTGCAAGGGAGGTTAGTCCCCTTTACCTCGATGTTCGAGACTCAGCGGGTTACCGCCAAGTAATTAGCTTTCGTATTGCTTACATTGATTTCTTGGTTCAAGTGATGAGCGACGACGAGACTCCAGCCCACAACACCAGAAGTCGGACCACCACGTTGCGGGGACGCGACCAGAGCGTGAACAGACAGCTTGGCGAGGTGGACGCCGCGGCCGCAGGTCCACAGCTGGCGTTACGGTTACCGAAAATGGCGTCGTCTTCGCCGTATCAGCCGCGTTCTGCCGCGTCGCCGGGAATGGGGAGAGGAAGAGGTAAGGCGTTTACTCCTATTCGCTTACCAACTAATCGTCTACTTGCGTCTGGAGGCGGTTCTGACAAGACTGACGTCGGGGAGTTGAAACAGGAATCCGCGGAAGAACTTAGTGTTAGGGATATGCTTGAGTTCATAATGCGGAGGGACGAGCTTGAGAGGAGGGACCGAGAGAAGGAAAGAGAGGAAAGGGAAAGGAGAGAAGAAGTAGATAAGGCTGAAAAAGCTCAACTTCTGGATCTTTTGTCGAGTCAAGTCCGTCAGTCTGCAAAGAAATCTGAAGAGTTGTTTCAGCCAGCCGAGATAAGTCTCCCGCCTTATGATGAGAAGGAAGATCTAGACTTGTATTTGACTCAGTTCGAGCGGCTGGCGACTGTCATGAAGTGGAGAAAGGATACTTGGGCCATTAGATTGTCCACTAGGCTTCAGGGTAAGGCTAGAGAAGTCTTGGATAGGCTCAAACCTGAGGTGGCTACGATGAACTGAAGAACGCATTGCTAGCAAGATTTCAACTGACAGCTGAGACGTACAGGCTCAAGTTGAGGACCTCTAAGAAAGCAAAAGATGAGTCTTTTCCTCAGTTTGCTGTTCGACTAGAATTGTGGTTGAAACGCTGGATGTCCTTGAGTGAGAAGGGTGAAAAGTTTGAGGATCTGAGAGACTTGATCTTGTTGGAGCAGCTACTCAACTCGATGACACCGGAAATTGCGACTCATGTACGTGAGAGGGTACCCAAGAACGTCACAGAGGCTGCGAAGATCGCTGAGGTGTACGTGGAAGCTCGGCAGACCACCTACAGACCGACTCTTCCACCGGAGCAAGCACCTGAGGAAAGGAATCGTGGAAGAGGCGGCAGCCACAGTAACTCAACCTCTGAGGTGTCAGACTTCAAGGGATCTCCCAAGCAGAGGAGTGGTTGTTTCCATTGTGGTGGTCCACATCTTCGGAGAGACTGTCCCAAACTCAAGGCAAGCGCTTCTGTAGCTCGTCTACAGGACCCTGTCGGAGCAGACTACCTCAGTCGACTGAATGGTAGAGGTCGGGAAGATAATGTCTAGACCATCTTGGGCATGATGAACATTTTGCTGTGAGAATATTTAAGATTCTCAAGTGTAGCGTTACATTTTAGAGGTTACGATACACGTTTCGTCTTAAATCGGGGGGTATTGTCACAATTATTGTGGATAGCCGAAACGTTTTCTCTGATAAGCTGTTCCTTCACACAGTCAATTGTTGGTGTTTGTATCTGAGTGGTTTTGTTGTTGATGGAATTTCTTTTCTAATGCGTGTGACACGTGCAGCAAGCGCTGTGTACTCTGACCTGAGACGGAATGTGTGAACGGTTGTTTTATATTTTTCTACTGTTTTCTGGGTTCAGCGGAGAATTCGTAGAGCAGTGGTATTTGAAATTTCGAAGAGGAAAGACTTAGTCTTTTGCCGAGTTCTGATCGTTGGCGATCAGGATATATCCTAGCAAGTGTGAAATGAGGAGGCTTGCGTAGGAGAGGTTTTCCTAGTCAAGGTGCCTGTCTTGAGTCTCAGAGGAGGTAAGGGAGGAAGAACCATCCATTATCTGTTGTATTGTGCTTGTCTTTATTTTTCCTGTCTCTGTGTTGTCTTACTCGTTGGTTAGTTTTGGGTAGAGGGGGGGGTGGGGTGGGGTTGGTAGAGGGCGGATGGGTTTTATGCTGCAGCTTTTTCTTTTCATTTGTAAGTAGATGTATACACCTTATCATGGTGGGCTTGTGTGGTTGTTATTGTTACATTTTTTCCAGACGGTTGTAGGATAACTTGAGTAAAAGTTTTGACGTTTGCTTTTGCCTAACTGTATATATAAATAATGTTGCATTGAGTAGTGTTTTCTGTAAGCCTGTCTGTCTTCTGCCTCTATGATCATTCTGTCTTAGCTTTCCCTTACATCGTGACAATGGGGGCTCGTCCGGGATCAGTGGGTTAGGTAACTAACTCGTTCTTCTAATTTCACGAGGCTCAGTCCAGTTGTGTTGTTTGTACTGTGAGGGCGGCTGACTAGATGTTACGTTGGTGTTAGACCGAGTTGGGGCGGTTGGTGGGAGCTTGGGTGCACAGGTGGGAGTTCGTGCAAGGGAGGTTAGTCCCCTTTACCTCGATGTTCGAGACTCAGCGGGTTACCGCCAAGTAATTAGCTTTCGTATTGCTTACATTGATTTCTTGGTTCAAGTGATGAGCGACGACGAGACTCCAGCCCACAACACCAGAAGTCGGACCAACCACGTTGCGGGGACGCGACCAGAGCGTGAACAGACAGCTTGGCGAGGTGGACGCCGCGGCCGCAGGTCCACAGCTGGCGTTACGGTTACCGAAAATGGCGTCGTCTTCGCCGTATCAGCCGCGTTCTGCCGCGTCGCCGGGAATGGGGAGAGGAAGAGGTAAGGCGTTTACTCCTATTCGCTTACCAACTAATCGTCTACTTGCGTCTGGAGGCGGTTCTGACAAGACTGACGTCGGGGAGTTGAAACAGGAATCCGCGGAAGAACTTAGTGTTAGGGATATGCTTGAGTTCATAATGCGGAGGGACGAGCTTGAGAGGAGGGACCGAGAGAAGGAAAGAGAGGAAAGGGAAAGGAGAGAAGAAGTAGATAAGGCTGAAAAAGCTCAACTTCTGGATCTTTTGTCGAGTCAAGTCCGTCAGTCTGCAAAGAAATCTGAAGAGTTGTTTCAGCCAGCCGAGATAAGTCTCCCGCCTTATGATGAGAAGGAAGATCTAGACTTGTATTTGACTCAGTTCGAGCGGCTGGCGACTGTCATGAAGTGGAGAAAGGATACTTGGGCCATTAGATTGTCCACTAGGCTTCAGGGTAAGGCTAGAGAAGTCTTGGATAGGCTCAAACCTGAGGTGGCACTCTCTGGCTACGATGAACTGAAGAACGCATTGCTAGCAAGATTTCAACTGACAGCTGAGACGTACAGGCTCAAGTTGAGGACCTCTAAGAAAGCAAAAGATGAGTCTTTTCCTCAGTTTGCTGTTCGACTAGAATTGTGGTTGAAACGCTGGATGTCCTTGAGTGAGAAGGGTGAAAAGTTTGAGGATCTGAGAGACTTGATCTTGTTGGAGCAGCTACTCAACTCGATGACACCGGAAATTGCGACTCATGTACGTGAGAGGGTACCCAAGAACGTCACAGAGGCTGCGAAGATCGCTGAGGTGTACGTGGAAGCTCGGCAGACCACCTACAGACCGACTCTTCCACCGGAGCAAGCACCTGAGGAAAGGAATCGTGGAAGAGGCGGCAGCCACAGTAACTCAACCTCTGAGGTGTCAGACTTCAAGGGATCTCCCAAGCAGAGGAGTGGTTGTTTCCATTGTGGTGGTCCACATCTTCGGAGAGACTGTCCCAAACTCAAGGCAAGCGCTTCTGTAGCTCGTCTACAGGACCCTGTCGGAGCAGACTACCTCAGTCGACTGAATGGTAGAGGTCGGGAAGATAATGTCTAGACCATCTTGGGCATGATGAACATTTTGCTGTGAGAATATTTAAGATTCTCAAGTGTAGCGTTACATTTTAGAGGTTACGATACACGTTTCGTCTTAAATCGGGGGGTATTGTCACAATTATTGTGGATAGCCGAAACGTTTTCTCTGATAAGCTGTTCCTTCACACAGTCAATTGTTGGTGTTTGTATCTGAGTGGTTTTGTTGTTGATGGAATTTCTTTTCTAATGCGTGTGACACGTGCAGCAAGCGCTGTGTACTCTGACCTGAGACGGAATGTGTGAACGGTTGTTTTATATTTTTCTACTGTTTTCTGGGTTCAGCGGAGAATTCGTAGAGCAGTGGTATTTGAAATTTCAAAGAGGAAAGACTTAGTCTTTTGCCGAGTTCTGATCGTTGGCGATCAGGATATATCCTAGCAAGTGTGAAATGAGGAGGCTTGCGTAGGAGAGGTTTTCCTAGTCAAGGTGCCTGTCTTGAGTCTCAGAGGAGGTAAGGGAGGAAGAACCATCCATTATCTGTTGTATTGTGCTTGTCTTTATTTTTCCTGTCTCTGTGTTGTCTTGCTCGTTGGTTAGTTTTGGGTAGAGGGGGGGGGTGGGGGTGGGGTTGGTAGAGGGCGGATGGGTTTTATGCTGCAGCTTTTTCTTTTCATTTGTAAGT
This sequence comes from Oncomelania hupensis, assembly GCA_036898135.1. Classification (NCBI taxonomy): domain Eukaryota; kingdom Metazoa; phylum Mollusca; class Gastropoda; order Littorinimorpha; family Pomatiopsidae; genus Oncomelania; species Oncomelania hupensis. The sequence goes on along the minus strand of CM072511.1, from coordinate 121,883,464 downwards.
AGATGTATACACCTTATCATGGTGGGCTTGTGTGGTTGTTATTGTTACATTTTTTCCAGACGGTTGTAGGATAACTTGAGTAAAAGTTTTGACGTTTGCTTTTGCCTAACTGTATATATAAATAATGTTGCATTGAGTAGTGTTTTCTGTAAGCCTGGTTGGGTAAATTCTACACAGTCGAGGGTTGGGACTAAATTTTGAGTTCATCCTTACTTGGCATTAACTTGGCCGTGTAGGCTTCCCTGTTTTATTCTTTGGAGGTGACGCTGATGTATGGGTTGTCGGGGAGACAACTGGATCCTTGGTGCAACTGCTGAAGATGTAAGGAGGCGCCATCTAAACCCATCCCATCGATCTGATCTAAGGGCTAGGCCGTGCCAGATCAGATTCAGCTCAACTGTTACCACTCGATCCGATCCAAGGGTTAGGCCGTGCCGGATCGCATCGACGTCGTCAGTCATCAGTCGATCGAGGCGACGCTGCGCAAGTGAGGACGTCCTGCGTTAAACTGCCGCACGTTCTGCGGCAGCGATTTGAGGACTCGAACCAACCCAATAAGTTAAGTGTTATACTTAATGACGGAAATTACCCACTGGGCATAGCGCAACCCGAACTGTGTTGGATCCTACATTGGTCCCTTGACTCTGTACACTAGCTGTTCTCAAGGAGGAGAACCGTTGTCTTGTGTGATGTGATACGTTTTATGTTTGTTGACTCGTCCTAAACTTCATTGTTGTTTATTACAGTTTTGGGTACGGGATAGTTAAAAGGGGAGTGGCGGGAGTAGGGGAAGGGGTTGAATTTAGGTGGCAGGTATTAGCTAGTGGGGTGATTATTGTTTATTTGTTTTAGGTTTAATAAATTCTTGTTAATCGTACACTGGACTGGCTTGTCTATTAGTTAGACTTTAAGGGAATCTTTATTCTTATTCTGTCTGTCTTCTGCCTCTATGATCATTCTGTCTTAGCTTTCCCTTACATCGTGACAACGTGATCACCTCTCGTAACATTTCGCGCAAGCTTCACGGTTACAAAAAAGCCTCCGACGAACCGTTAGCTTCGCGGTTAAAAATAAGAGCCTCAAACGAACCTATAAATATAGGCATCAGCGGCGCTATGAAAATCCGTAAAATTGATCGCTGCAAATCCGTAATTTCGCTAATAATTCCGTATTTCCGTAGTAACTATTGTTTTTCCGTAAAATTACGGACGTTCCGTAATACTAGGCATCTCTGACTAAATGAGAGATCATCTTGTCAGTTAGTTCTGCGAGTTCTGATGATCGTCAAAATCAAGGCGATTTGGGGTTACTGCTAAATCCAAGTCAACATCAGACATCCTTTCGCTATTTCTTCTAGTGTAAAGCCCTTGAAGTCATTGTCATCGTCGCTTTCACCGATAATCGAACACCCTATCTTCCTCCTCCATCTTTGTGACACCGAAATTTGAAAAAAAAATCACCATGAAAAGATTATTGCCTATTGCACCGTGTAGATCTAGCGGAAAAGTAAACCTGAAACAGGCGTTTTAAATTAACTGTATAAATTTTAAGGCGATGCATTGTGGTTGACTGTTGCTAGACATTTACAACTCATTAAACTAGTTCACAGGCCTGAACTGGTCTTGCAAGGAAACAAAGGCACTGAACTCGCGGGCCTGATCGGCAAAGGGTTCATTAAGAATCTCTCATTCTCTGCCCCTGTTTCTTACTCACATAATTAATCTTGAATTTTCATGGGGACAATAAAGATTCTCATTCAGATTCTCATCTACCCCTTCTTACTTACTGGCAGACACGATTGAAGATCATGCGAACCACAGCTTGAAATTTAGTTTTTCTGAATCAGATATTAACATAAGAGTTATAACTGCTGTTATCATCTTGTAAGTGTAGTATTTCATTTAAAACTTGACGTAAGCTAGAACACCTCCCATGAAGAAATAATACTGAATACAAGTACTTACCCAGATTGATCACCATGAGAGTAGTTTCCATCATCACCCAAACTAAGCAAAGCTTCTTCATCGATTTCATCATCCTCAGCCTGAAATAAGTAATATAGAGCCTAATTAATTGTAAAATATCTTTTTTGCAACACAAAAGATCAAACGTATTATATCAAATCACCTTCATGTGATAAGTGTTTAAATAAGTAGATTCTACAAATAGGTACTCAAAAGTGATTTTTGATTTTCTTTAACTCAGTTTGGACTCTAAAGTATTTACATAGATCTTTTTGTTCTGAACACAGTGGTATAGTTTTTTTTCCCCATAGGACAAATAGGTAAAAAGTTATTAATGTTTGAAAATGGCGAATGTTGGTGTTTTTTTGGCAACTTTTTGGAATTGAAGAAATTGACAACTTTGGAGTCTCAAAGTGAAGCCAATATTGATACCAGAAACTTGATTTTTGACAGGTAACCCCTTCATATGTTATATTCCAAGCCCAATTTTCTTCAGGCCTATCCCATGTAATGTTCGGCTGTTTTGGTGCTTCAAAGTTGGGAAATCATCAAATTCGCAGTGCGTGCCGGCAAATTATAGGCCTACTAGTGTATTACTACGTTCAGCACTCGTTTCGCTGAATAGGCCTACAAAAGTTCGCCATGGCCTCAAGATAACCCGAACACCGTTTGGGTACACATTTCTACTGCAAAGCGCACCGCGCTAGAGTAATGCACAAATTAATAAATACCCTAGTTTTATAAAGGAAAGTCTGCTCTTTATTTCTTGCTAATTTTTAAACTTCTAGTTAAAACCAAACTTACATCAAAATCGCTTTAATCACTTTGTTCGGCTCGTAACAACTCTTTCACACATCAGAGCCCGCCATATTTGATATGTGAATAAAGCTAAGTATCCGAACTTCTCATTGGTTCTTATTTTTAGGCCATCCAATGAAATTTTTTTTTTTCACTTTATTTTGAAACATCAACATGATCAACAATTGTATTTAAACACCTTACATACTTCTCCATTTACATGTCCAATTTTTTTTTTTTTAGATAGTAAGCAGATAAGTAAAGGTATAAGAATGTGTCAAGCAAGTTACAACTTAAACCAAGATCACGCAGACACGCATACAAACAGAGAGAGGGAGAACAAAAGAGAGAGGGAGAGAAAGAGAGAGAGAGAAAGAAAAATTCTTGGTAGCGGGTACATCATGATCTCCAACTGCATGAATGCACTGCAATCTAATACATGGCTTGATATTTGAGCTGGTATTTCACTAATAATAAGTATAACAATAATAAATCGTAGATCCAAAGAACAAGCCACACGCCTTATACATGCAACAATACAGTACAAAAGAAAGGAGCTTAGTCCATGCTTCTGTGCTGCTGAAAACACTTGCAAAAAAAATAATAAATAAATAAATAAAATAAATTAAAGAGAACAACCACAAGTGCAGAAAGAAACCAACATATATATAAGTTACTTCACATTATTAAATATCTTATACTGAGTGTAGGTACAGGCAGGTCAAAATTAAATTTCAGGGGAAGTTAATTAAAATGATGAAATTATGAAAGAGGGCAAAAATACAAACACAAAAAACAAAACAACTTCTTTCTATCTCTACTAGAACCAGAGATACAGACCTTTAAATATGGTACATATTCAGCCGTTTTTGGCCGTTTTTGTCAAATTTCACGACAAGCTGATTTTGAGAAGCTGTAAGAAGCCACCATTTCCATAAAACATGTTCAAATTAATACAATTTGTTGCATTGTTTATGTACATTAACCCTATTTTTTTTGAGGCTATCAAATCCATAAGCAAGACCACTGGCATGACCTAAATGTTGCAGTTTCTGCAAATTTTAGCTGCGGCCGTAAGAGCAATTATGTGTGTACACTTCAAATAGCTGTAGAATGTAACATTATTGTTCGATTTTCAAAATTCAAAGTGTTCTGTGTGTGTTTTTTATAGACTTTTAAAATGAAATGCAGCATGACAACATTCCTATGTATATGAGGAAATAACATTTGCCCTCACCCCCCCCCCCCCCCCCCCTCACACACACATACACACAATATTATTTGCAAATGACACCTTTCCAACCTTGACTGGTTTATTCAGCAAGTTTTACTTTAGGCAACAAAGTGGAGCTTCTTTGCATTAGTTTCTAGCCCTAGATCCGTTATTATTATTATTATTATTATTATTATTATTATTATTATTCATTTATTGGCAGTTTTGAAGGTCATATTATTCATATGGGCCTTTTTCTTGGCTGTGTACATTTATAATAACATGACTAACATTTCTAAATGCATTATTTTGGGGTAAGAAGAGTAAACAAGAACGTAAACTTCACTTTTGCTGATTTGCATTCAGTGTAATAACATTTTCACAGTCTGTAAGTGTAATAGGGGTTTCCCACACCACTGTAGCCTACTGTTTAATCGGGCAGATTACCTCCCTTGGAGATTTGTTTATGAAACTTTTGCAACAGATATCTTATTTAAAGTTGAACATCCAGCGCTACAATTAAATCAGCAGTTGTCGGAACTACTTATTGACACATTTGATATTTTATGGTCCTTGTATTTATTGATTAAAACACACAGTGAACTTTTTCATCGGGCACTTCAATGCCTTGTTTCCATTTTCTCAACAGGTCAAAGGCAAGTGCCTCAGCGCCGTGATTGTGAAAAATACTAAATTTTAAGTGCAATTCCAGTTTATATTAGGTAGTCAAAAGCCATTTTTAAAAAATGATTTTCTCATCACAAAACTGACATAGATTTAAAGAGCTTTTCATTCTGAACACAGTGGTATATTTTTTTTCCCCATAGGACAAATAGGTAAAAAGTTATTAATGTTTGAAAATGCCGAATGTTGGTGTTTTTTTGGCAACGTTTTGGAATTGAAGAAATTGACAACTTTGGAGTCTCAAAGTGAAGCCAATATTGATACCAGAAAGCTGATTTTTGACAGGTAACCCCTTCATATGTTATACTCCAAGCCCAATTTTCTTCAGGCCTATCCCATGTAATGTTCAGCTGTTTTGGTGCTTCAAAGTTGGGAAATCATCAAATTCGCAGTGCGTGCCGGCAAATGGCGTGCTACTACGCTCAGCACTCATGTCGCTGAATAGGCCTACGACTTGGCGATGGCCGGAAAAAAAAACCGAACACCGTTTGGGTACACTTTTCTACGGCAAAGCGCTCCGCGATACAGTAATGCACAAATTAATAAATACCCTAGTTTTATAAAGGAAAGTCTGCTCTTTATTTCTTGCTAAGTTTTAAACTTCTAGTTAAAATCAAACTTACATCAAAACCGCTTTATCCACTTTGTTCGGCTCGTAACAAAACTTTTACACATGAGAGCCCCACAATACCTATATGTAAATGAAGCTAAGTATCGGAACTTCTCATTGGTTCTTATTTTTAGGCCATCCAATGAAGTATCGCAAAGCGCTTAGACTTTGAAACGAGCCCCTCTCAGCAAACGACGCTGACAACCTTTTCCGCACCGCCATTCAGCGCTCGGATAGGGGCGTATTCAAAAGCTGTTTTCTCGGAATCTTTCGCATAAACATGCATTAAAAACAACACAGATGTAAAGATAAAGCTTTCAATTTTTATTTGAATACAGCCACTGTTCGTTTTGATGCAGTTTTACATTAATAATAAGTGTTGAAAGTAAAGTGAAAACTGAGTCAAAACTGCCGACCGGACAAGAGCCAATGAAGAGCTTGGAGTACCTATTTATATATAACCTTCTAACAACATTTACAGCAAAAATACATTGAAGTATGTTTGATTTTCTACCAAAATCGCGTCTAATCTGACTCCAAAGGTCCCAGGTCAACTCATTCATGTTAGCTGCCATTTTGACACAGACTGAGAAGAACAACCAATGGCTGTGCTCGTTTCATTCAAAAGCTACGAGGCCCTGCTGGGGTTACAAGGATATCGTGTAGACCATTAGAAAGAGCGAAAATCAACGTTTTCAAAAAGTATATGCTTTGTATGCTTTTTTTTGCGCTTTTTGGCCGAAAATGACTCCTAAAATTTGTTTTTTGTGATTTAGACTCTTATTTTTTTTAAATTACAGGCAAAATTAGTATCAGTTTGAAGGGAATTATCTGCACTCCTTTCTGTGCTATTTTTAGCTGTGTACATTGAATGGGGAGACGTAGCCAGCGCAAGGAACACACCGTGTGTTTTTTGTATCACTCGGCAAGCCACGCTCACAGCGAGAAATAACCATCCAGAGCCTTTTTTAAAAAAATTGTCAAAAATCACTCATTCAACATACAGCAAACAGAAATACATCATTGGAAAGGGTAAAAGTTCAACTTTGTTTACAGTACAAATAATGTGGTAGTGCATGCACAAATTGTGTCATAACATTCGTGGGAATGCAACTGAAAAACAGCTGCTGAAGCGTTAGTCTTACAGTTCAAGACATAGCCTGCCGGTACCTACTGAGTGGCAATTATCGGAGACATATGCACGAGATATACATTTAATGCGGTTGAATTCGAACTGGGTCAGTTGGCACACCTAGCCAGGATTTATAAGGGAGCCATTCGTTGTTAAATCTATTGATATTCATTGTCAAAAAAGAGGCATACTTCTCAATGTCATAACGTATTTTTAAATAATTCTCGAAAGCCGGGAATACAGGAACTGTGCCGGTTATTTTACATTTATAGATAAAAAATTTTGCAAGTAGTAGTATCATATCAAACTCTACATCAGATTTAAAATTATCATCATGGCCAAATAGTACAATACATTCATTTAAAGTGAAAAGCACTATCACGATTGATGAGTTGAAATTGATCCCAAAACCTTTGGACCTTTTCACATTGCCAAAACAGATGTTGAATATTTTCTCGCTCGGTTCCACAGAAGGAGCACAGATTATCAGCAGCAACACCCATACTTGAGAGAGCAATATTGGTTGCTATTATCCTATGTACTATCCGTAATTGAAACCACCTTAACTTTATATCTCGAATCTTTTGAATTTTCTTAAATATAATGCTCCATTTAAATTTTTTACCAAATTTTTCTTCCCATTTACTACAACAATTTGGTTGTGTCGTGTCTGACGTAAATATATCGTAATACACCCGTGCTCCCCTGCAGACCAAACCGAGAATTTTCCAGGCCTTATTCAATTCAAAATAATTGTTACTTTGTAAATCAAGAAAAAGAGAACGCACATACTTTTTAATGGCTGCAATACAGCCAGCATATGTAACAAAATCTGTGTGAATATTATATTTCTCTCGAAACCCATTATATGACAAAAACTGTCCCATATCATTGACTAAATGACCAATGCAAAAAACATCTTTACAGAACCACTGTTCATAGAAAAAGGTGTTCTTTCCAATCTGAATATTGTTATTGTAAAAAATACGTTCTGATAATAATTCTTCAGTGTTCTGAATATTAATGCGAGTAGTAAATAATTTATATGCTGAAAAAACGTCAATCCAAAACTCATTACATTCGACCGTAGATTAGATATCGGAAGGCTTGCACCTAACCTATCAATACTTTTCAGAGAAGGAAATATAGAACTAATTATACTTTTCCATTTACTGTTTCCATATTTAAGTTTTCTTATCCATGATAGTTTCAATGATTGAATATATTCTTTAATTTCGGGTATTCCAAGACCTCCTTTTACAATATTTTTGGTAGCATTTTTTCGACTAATTCGGTCTCTCTTATAATTCCACACAAATTCAAAAACAGTTTTCTGTACCAAACTTATTACCTTGTCTGGAGGATTGGGAAGTAGTATCCACAAATGAATTAATTTCGACAAAATTAATGACTTAAGAACCGCAATTCTTCCAAGTGGAGTTATTTGTCTTTTTGACCAGATTCTATATAATACCTTTACCTCCAAGAACCTTTCCTTCATATTTATCCCTATGCAGTCTTTTAAAACCATCCAATGAATTATCTTAAAGCACTTAAGAGTTTGAAACGGGCCACCTCGCAGCAGACGATGCTGACATTTTGTTTCGCAGCGGCTTTCAGTGCTCGGATAGGGGCGTATTCAAAAGCTGTTTTCTCGGAATCTTTCGCATAAACATGCATTAAAAACAACACAGATGTAAAGATAAAGCTTTCAATTTTTATTTGAATACAGCCACTGTTCATTTTGATGCAGTTTAACATTAATAATAAGTGTTGAAAGTGAAGTCAAAACTGCCGAGCGGACAAGAGCCAATGAAGGCTTTGTAGTTTGGAGTACCTACTACAAACCATTTTTTTTAGATGCAGCACATCTGAAGGCAAAATATACTGACCTTGAAGGCATTGAACCCACCATCATCCAACAGATCTTCTTGAAGTTCTTCATCACTGAAAATGTTAAACAATGAAATTCAAGCTCAAAAACATTGAACACCAGTGAAAAACCACAGTGACAATACGGCTATGAGAAATGAAATGCAAACAAAAACACTAAATAAGTAAATTGGACTCATGAGTTAAGCTACATAATGAAAAAGACTTTTGCATACATGAGATATTCTTGAATTTTAAAAAAAAGAAAATAATAATATACTTATAATATACCAAAATATTAATACTAAAAGTCTAATACTAGTAGTAGTACAGTAGTACTAGTTAAGAAAATAATGAATAATTATAGTTTTTTTTTTTTTTACTATTAATTCATAGTCATATTCCCGCAAGGGGCGAACATATGTGACTTAGGTACGAGACTATTGCGGTCACCGATGGTTTTCTCCGGGCACTCCGGTTTCCTCCCTCCCTCCAATAATAATACAGGACGCAGTCAATCTAAAAATTTCAAAAATAAAAATTAGATTTTCTTTCCGTCTTCTAATAGCGATCTCCCTGCCTTTACACCACCTGTTTGAGTGATGGATGTGTATTTGGTGTGTGTGAGGGTGGATGAGAGTTGAGACAGGTGAGCGTGTATGTTGGTATAGATCGCCGCACTTTGAGCCTGAATGATTTGGGGAAAGGCGCGTATAGCAATAATCCTGTATTATTATTATTATTATTATTATTATATTTTTATTACTAATGAATAAATAACTACTAATTAGCCTAATTAGGGAAGAGACCCTGAATAAATCTCTAATTTTAAGAAACAAATACTGACAAACATTTAATGGGTGAAGACCCCAAACCATGTTATGTATCATTGAAACAGCACAATAGTACAATAATACATGATTTAATGGTAGATGGTAGAGTTGGAGAAATGCAGAGGAAGAAGATAAAGAGAGAGAGAGAGAGAAAGAGAGAGAGAGAGAGAGAGAGAGAGAGAGAGAGAGAGAGAGAGAGAGAGAGAGAGAGAGAGAGAGAGCAGTCCCCCACGACATCCAGTTTGAATGCCTGAAGGTCTTTGCCTAGTTGGATTAGGGGTTTTATTTCCAGCAGTATGTGAATAGGCCTAAAACTAGTAAAACTGGCCATCCTTGCAGCTGAACTGAATTGTTTTGTGATTGCTCATCATGTTTATTTTGCGATAAATCAAACAAGATTATTATCACATTAAGTGTATCAGGTTATCAGTCATCTGAAAATGCAAAATGGATCATAAAGCAACAGTAGTGGGGAGGGACAGAAGTGAGAAACACAGCCTAACACAATTATTTATTTCTTGGTCTAATCACCATTTTGTCCGCAAACAAATATGCTATTTTTTTACGGCATTGCAGAAAAATCACAATGCCATCAAAATACTTAAATAGTTAATGATGCACTTTCTCATGTGATGGCATCATGTAACAAAAATTAGCTTGCTCAAGTGCAATAGGTATAGTAGCAGTGGGAAGAATTCAATGAAAATCTGTTGGTGTGCATTGTAGGACAGATCATCGGACATGAAATTGAAAATGACAGAATTTCATTCTTGGAGAAGAAATGTGTACTTTCGAATATGTTTATTCGTTAAACGCAGTTGAGTTTGATTGGTCATTATATCAGCTGATTAGCTGAAAGATTTCGATCTGCTGGAAGTAAAACACACAATCCAACTAGGCAGAGAACTTCAGTAACTAGTCAAAGATTATAGGGATCGAGTGGAAACCACGCTTCCAAGATGTATGAAATTCCGAGTGAGAGAGAGAGAGAGAGAGAGAGAGAGAGAGAGAGAGAGAGAGAGAGAGAGAGAGAGAGAGAGAGAGAGAGAGAGAGAGAGATTCAATACTAACCTCTTCGACATGGTTGTCAACTAAGATCGTGGGCTCTAAATACTTGAAATTATCACCAGGCTTGAATTCGTATTAGTATGAATGCTTGGCGGTTGTTCCTGCCGACAAAATAAATAAAATAATTTTAAAAAAAATAAAGCAGCATGCCTTAATAAATAATTAAATATATGCTCTTAAGTCTCTTCTTACTTCCAATATATATATATCACTACAGATGTGGAGTAAGTAGGTAGTACTAGTGATATACTGCAGTCTGAATGTTAAAAAGACGAAAGAAGAGACTTCTGAGCCTTTGATTCATTGATTAATTTAAACGGGAAACATGGTCAGCCCACGGTAGAGACAGACACAGCGACAAAAATTTATACAGGGTTTTCAGAGTACGGAAATCAAGAAGCGCTTTTAAAAGCCCACAGCATGCACGAATCCATATTTGAGCAAAATGAATCCTTCGAAGAAGTACCTTGCACTTGCAGTCACAACATTGGGCGAGTTTTCGCGATTGACCAAAGTAACCATGTACGGTTCTTACCAAGGTAGTCTCGCCAAAACGCGTTCGCAGTAACTGCGCATGACTAAAAGTTTCCAATATGGCAGCGTCCATGCCTTCATATAGGCCTATGTGTTATTGTTTATTGCGGAAGAGATCGCCGATGCCAGTGATCAGCAAAGGTTAATTCAAGTATTACAACTTCCAGGAATAATTCGAAATCCTGTTCCAAAATGCCAGGGACTTATGGATGTCGTGGATAATAATATGAGAGATGATCAATTTCAAGAACATTTTCGACTGGGCAGGTTGCACACTTTTATTTTAGTATATCAGTCTAGTGGCAAGTAGTACTGAATATTTTTGTGAATGAATTTGCATATAGTTTAATAATAATAATAGTCATTTGTCAGGTACCTTACGCGTTAGAATGGCATGTGCCACACAAATTTGGAGTTGGAAGTCTGACAACATTCTTAGACATTAAAGCAATAGTGTCTAGCTACCTAATATATAGAACTTATAAGTTGTTCTTATATAGTACATAGAACGTGGGCTAAACAATGGCTTTTAGTTTGCATTCCGACAATAAATGACGATGATGAGAAATATTTGGACAATGTGCACAATACTCCCTGCAACGATTTAACATGGGCTTGAAGTTGAAGATTATAGTTTTGGGGTACTTTCCCTCGCAAGGCAATTAACACTTAAAATACAATGCATTTTTAGTTAGTGTTCTTTCTATAATTTTTAAACTCAGGTTTAGTTGTGGTGGGGGAGCAATGGAACAATGTTAATATTATTTTATTTGTATTGCAAGCTTTCTCCTTGAACCTAAAGTGCAGTTGGAAACTGAAAACAAGGCATAGCAAATGGGACATAGGGTGAGCTCAATATGTAACATGTATGAGGAAGACATCACAATTTCAAATAATACCTAACCAAATCATTGACAATTTGTTGAAAAAGTTTCTAAATGTTTAATAAATTTGAATATCTCTCTGCCTGTCTGTCTCTCGTCTGTTTTTAACTTTGCATTGTGTTTTATCTCTCTGTGTGTGATTTTTAATTAAGATCTTTAGGAAGTGAAGTAACTTTTTAAAAAAGTTATTGAATGAGCATGATACTATTAATAACAATGTTTCTTGTGTTGTATGGTAAATAAACAAATACACTTCTTTTTGTGTGCAGGCACACTTTTCAGACACTGCTGGATTTTTTATGGATTTATTTACAGAAGATGTGGAGGGGGGGGGGGGGGGGGGGTAATCGGCCTTTGCTACCAGACACCAAGCTTCTGATATTTCTGATGTACATCAGCAACACAAGTTGTATGAGAGAAGTTGGAATTCTGTTTAATGTCTGCAAATCCACCGTCCTCAATGTGGAGCATGAAGCCATTACAAATCATCTTTTGAACAAGGTATGCTTGTAATTGTTACAATAAAATATATACTGTAATATATTAAGCATGAATTCAGCACAGATTCCAAATACAAGGGAAACAAAATTGAAAAGCTGGTAAATATCTTAGAACACAATGCTAACATTTTACAAAGTTCTAGCTGTTGTCCCTTTTTTATTTTATTTTAAATATTCATTTGTAATTTTAGCTTGTGACAGGTACCTTCAGTTGTACTTTTAGGAAATCATGCATTAGTAGTTTTTTTCACTTCTTCTCGTTAGTACATTAGTTCAAATTAGCGGATTATATTATACATATTTGAAGCTGACAGGCACAATTACAGATTAAAATGAAAAAAAAAATAAAAAAAATTTTGTATTGATGTGGGTTGCAGGTTATTAATGGCCAGATGAGTTACACCGAGAAGAAATGGCATCAGCAATTCAGAATGTTTCTGGATTTCCTGGGATTGTTGGCTTTCTTGATGGCTCTCACATTCGACTGGCATCCAAGCTAGATCAGGATGATGACCATATTAACGGAAAAAGTACCCATCTGTGCAATTGCAAGTGAGTACATTAAAAAAAATTAAATGTGTGCCATATTCAGTGTTATTGAGCTGAAAAGGGTCAACAGTACTGTAAATCCAAATGAATGTTATGTAACTTTATTATTGGACCATGGCCAGCTGCACAGTCTAAATAAAGTGTTAGGTGGATCCTAAACATGTTTCTGGTTTTGTGGGAGTTCAGACTTGTTTACTGTTAGTGAGAGGTCCTGATCCAAACGAGTAAGTGACCTGATATACGCCTCATTCAGACGTTTTACCCTGTGGAAAACGTGCAATCAAACCACAGTAAGTATTAAAATTAATATGTTAAAAATAATATGGCTGGGCTTTTGTGTGATGATGGAAGAGATTTGGGCACCCGGCAGGGTAGGAGGGTTGGATGGGGTAGTCAGTTTGAAACTTGGTTTTTGTTTTTTCTGCCAACTTAGAAATTATTTCTGTTGTATCACTGTAATCACTTCAGCAAAATTAACTACCTATTTACTGTGTTTTTTTTCCCCCAGATAGTTGTGGACCACAACATGGTAATAACAAACATGTATACGGGCTGGCCAGGTTGTACACATGATGCCCGTGTCTTACGTAACAGCAGCTTCTTTACCAAGGCTGAATCTGAGCATCTGTTTCGTCCACATGAGTGCATCTTTGCTGACAGCGCATATCCTCTTCGAAGTTGGCTAATCACACCATTTCGCCAGTGTGGATTCCTGACCAGGAGGCAGAAGCCATTTAATCGGAAATTGTCAAGTCAGAGACAGGTTGTGGAGAGGGCTATTGGTCATCTTAAGGGTAGATTTAGGAGATTGAGAGAAATACCATTCCATAATGCAATGCGGATTGTTCACTTGATATCAGCAGCTTGCGTGTTACACAATGTGTGTGTAGTTGCAGATGATGAGGTCAACAGATATATTGGAGACATGAGAGCACTCAGGCCCAACCATTGTCAAAGCATATATCCAAAGCACGTGATGGCGTTTTGCGAAGAATTCAGCTGTTAAATTTGATGTAAAAACCTGCGTGACTTGACCACGATCCTGTTAAATTCCCTTACCACTGTGAAAGTTTGACTGTGCACGTCCGTCTCAAAAATATGCACTGGTATTTACTTTTGAATTCTGGTGTGCACATGCTGATTACTTTAACTAGTGTTAATATTATGATTTAAGCTGTATATTTCAGTTGTATTTTATTGAAATAAAATATTTGTAGTTGAATAGTGTTTGATTTATGGTGTGCAGGAGCGTATGAAATAAAAAAAATTTATTTCAGAATAAAATAGAAGAGGAATGAATGATTCTGTTTGAATGAATGATGTATTTGTTAGAACTCAACATCTTTCAAAAACAAGGCAGTAACAAACATTGCAAATATTTAATTCTTTACTGACACAGCACATGGGTCTTAAAACTTCAATTCTGAATTATGGTTAAAACATGTTAAACTCCACATATGTGCTCTGGTTTGAAACTCCACAGTGGATTATTTTAACTACAGAGCTAAGTTTAAATTTCACCTTTACAAAACTTAATTTTTGTAAGCTATCTCAAACTTACTCTATAAAATAAAATTAAAATCACAAACCAACATCAACAATACTCCCAAAAAATTAAAACCAACATCTGCACAGAAAAGCATGTTTTCTATAACGTACTCCATATCAGGCTATAGACCACTTAAAATTTAATTCTTTACTGAAACAGCACATGGGTCCTAAAACTTCAGTTCTGAATAATGGTTAAAACATGTTAAACTCCACATAGGTGCTCTGGTTTGAAACTCCACAGTGGATTATTTTAACTACAGAGCTAAGTTTAAATTTCACCTTTACAAAAACTAATTTGTGTATGCTATCTCAAACTTACTCTATAAAATAAAAAAAGCACAAACCAACATCAACAATACTCCCAAAAACTTAAAACCAACATCTGCACAGAAAAGCATGTTTTCCTATAGACAACTTAAAATTTAATTCTTCACTGAAACAGCACATGGGTCTTAAAACTTCAATTCTGAATTATGGTTAAAACATGTTAAACTCCACATATGTGCTCTGGTTTGAAACTCCACAGTGGATTATTTTAACTACAGAGATAAGTTTAAATTTCACCTTTACAAAACTTAATTTGTGTAAGCTATCTCAAACTTACTCTATAAAATAAAAAAAAATAAAAAAAAAGCACAAACCAACATCAACAATACTCCCAAAAACTTAAAACCAATGTCTGCACAGAAAAGCATGTTTTCCTATAGACCACTTAAAATAATTAGTCAATTATAAAACTCTTTTGACTCTTAATTTGGGGAGTAAACATGCACTTAAGGAAAGAGAAACAGGAAAAGTTTCTTATAACTTATATTTATATAAGTATTCGACATGAACGCCAAGACCTGTTCAGTAGGCAGAAAAACCACACAGCTCTGTCGGATGATATAACTAAGAAACTTCAAGAACATGGGGCTATTGTCACAACAGGTCAGGTTATGAACAAATATGCAAATCTCAAAAAGGCTTGGAAAAACACGGTTGACGCCAATGCCCAAACAGGCAGTGATAGGAAATTAGTCAAATACCAAGATGAATTTTATTGGCCCTGGCTGTTGGGCTGCCCGTTGCTGTTGGGTTGCTCCTTGGTGTTGAGTTGGCCCTTGGTGTGCTGTCAACAAAACCAGGTAAAATAAGCATAAGAAAAAATACTATTCAATTCAGTTTAAGATTAACTCTCCTCGCTCGGAAATTCCCATACGCACACTGCCCCCAGCCCTCATTCAGGAGTTTTCACAGTAGATTTTAAGACAGTTCCTATCCTTGACTGGTTGAAGATGGTTAGCAGCCCCTTAGTGTTGGCCAGTGCCCTTTGCTCTTCCATAAGCCTCGTTATTCAAGCCTAGCCATTTGATACTGTGATGTTGTTACTCATCGTTTGCCTGAAGTGCCTGTCAAGTTCCTCAGATTTCCCCAGGATCAAGCCTTCTGTGATGTCTGCGTGCCTGCCAGTCTGTCTGCTTGTTCCTTTCCTTTTACTTTTGCATGCCCAGGGTAGTACATCCATATGATCCGATTCCTGTGAGGGTTACTCCCACCTGTCATACTGCCAGCAGTGAGTGCGTACGTAGAAAACTTCAATGTTCATTCATCTTTATCTTCCTCTTAAAATCTATTTAGACCCTCAATACAAAAGTGAATTTAAAAAACAAACCTTAATAAGAGTGTCTGGATTACGGCTGTTAGGTTGGCCCCTGCTGTAAGATTGGCCACTGGTGTTCTGTCAACTGAATCAGATTAGATAGAATCAGATTAGCGCCTTACAAATGAGGAACATTATTATTATAACAGTTAATAGGTTAATTTTTTTTACACTTTATTGTCCCTTTCTACTGGGAAATTCTGGGCCACCTACCCTGGGGAAGGCATAGTCGCAGCCTTTGGCGCGCACAAACCCAACAACCTAATATTAGTTGTGTTTCTGAAATTTTGCTGGGGGTAGCAAACTGGAGTCCCCGGAGAAAACCAACACCCCCCAACACCCCACCTCCCCCACTTATGTTGCCCGAGTTGAAAGTAAATAATATTAAGAGAACCATCAACGCCCAGATGCTGGATCCATCCCACACCTGTCAGACACCATTAGTTTCTAGCCTGTGGACAAGGTAAGTTATCCCCACTTATATCCCCACCTTATACCACTCGGCCACAACAGTCAACACTTCCATTCACAGCTTCAGTCGGCAGATTATTCCACTTTGTTATATGTCTGTTAGTGTTGGTAAAACCTTTGGAAATTAATATAAGTGTTATTACATTTTATTGGAAATGTTTATCTGAACCAAAGTGAAAATGTTACTAACCGGTGTCATCACTAAGTAAGATGGAAGCTACAGCTTCATCCACAGTGTATGGCATGCCATCAAGGAATATTGTGCTGCAAAATATAAACATGCTTTCAGAAATATAACCATATATGTGCTCATTTGAGTGCTTTGTGTTGTATCAAACAGTACAAGAGTATAATGTATGGTATAGCACTTAGGCTAACATGTTTTATCTTAATCAATGAGTGTCCCTGACAGACACTAACAGTTTCAGAACCCACCAATTTAGAAGACGTTTTGACTCTTAATTTGGGGAGTAAACATGCATTAAATGAATCCAACTAACAAGAGGGCAGAATAATGCCAAACTGGTTTCACCTATTTATTATTCTTTGATTGGAAATATCAGGGCTTCGACATGTTGAACCGTGGACGCTTTAGATAATGTATAATTTATTACTTATAGTTATAGTCTACCAGCAATCGTTTGTTGCTGGTTTTTTTTTGTTTTTTTTTAAAATTGTATTGAAATAAATCCTTTTCTTTTCTTTTTTGCTCTACTGTTCATTAGCCTGAATAGGTTATTTAGGTTCAAAACTTAGCTTATTATCAACTTGAACAAGCAGTACAATCAAAATAACAACAACAAACTTACATATAAAACAAACTTCGAAATATTCTGAATTAGGTTAATACTAACCTCTCACTGAGACAGATTAATCGTAGGCGATTTATAATTATACTGAACATTTTACAAACTGAAACTATGCCGCGCAATGGAGAGAATTGAGCTTTCAGACAATTTTGACGGATTTTCAACAAATTTAAAGCCCTTTCCGTATCGAATGGATTATCCGTTGTGCCTAGTTCTAGTTATCGACTAAAAGAGCACATATATTGCGTTAAAGTAGTAAAATATTTACAAATTAACACAAACACTTCGTCCTACCTCACTTTCGCCGCCATCTTGCTTACCGAAGTAACCCTGAGTCGAAGGTGGGTTGAACTCCGGTTCGTACTATGGTTAAACCAACGCGAGTTTTAGCGTTCTTTGGTCAAACCAGGGTAACCTTAGTAAGCGCCAAAACTCGCCCTTAAAGATCTCCAGCTCCACAAAATGGCGAGAACAACTTCCGTTTACTGAGTGACTTCCCTTGGAACCCGGTATGAAATTCCGTAGTTCCTCGGTGTTTCAGTTGATATGTCACACATAATCTTCTTCTTCTACTTCTTCTTCTTCTACTTCTTCTTCTTCTTCTTCTTCTTCTTCTTCTTCTTCTTCTCTCTGTCTCTCTCTGCGCAGATCTTAATTTCCCGCTAGGGGCGAACGTATGTGACTTAGGTACGAGACTATTGAGGTCTACGAGACTATTGAGGTCACCGAGGGTTTTCTCCGGGCACTCCGGTTTCCTCCCTCCCTTCAATAATGGTACAGGATGCAGTCAATATATAAATTTCAAAAATAAAAATTCGATTGTCTTCCGTCTTCTAATAGCGATCTCCCTCCCTACACCACCTGTTTGAGTGATGAATGTGTATTTGGTGTGTGTGAGGGTGGATGAGGAGGCACTGTGGTCTAATGGTAGTGCTTCGGCTTGAGGATCTGAAGGTCCCGGGTTCGAGCCCTGGCCGGGCCATTGTGTTGTGTCCCTGGGAAAGACACTTTACTCCTGTTTTCCTACTCCTTCGGATGAGAGTATAAACCGAGGTCTAGTCTGTGTGTCGCATACATTCCATCATAACGGACTTTAAAGATCCTGACGCTCATGTCCTAGACGGGTGAGTGCCGGTAACAAGAACACACCCAGCATGCACTTGGTCCTTCTCCCCCATCCTTGGCTGCCCAGGATTGTGCTCAGTTGTCCGGGCGTCAGGCCATGCGCCAAAGGTTGCGGGTGGGCGTCTCGGACGGTTTGAGTTAGATCCTGTATCGGCCAGCGCCTTGATCCTTAGGCTAAGGCGCCCTATAAATGACGAACATTATTATTATTATTATGAGACAGGTGAGCGTGTATGTTGGTATAGATCGCCGCGCTTTGATTGATTTGGGGAAAGGCGCGTATATAGCACCCTATTATTATTATTATTATTATTATTATTATTATTATTATTATTATTATTATTATTATTATTAATTAAGCCTATACTGTTACATTATGATATGCTATTGTCATAAAGTTATTTTGTTATACTAATTGTTAAAAGCTCCAAGGGCAAGATGTAAAATAGCACACAGATCGAGTGCTTGCTCATTTACCCTTGTTAAATCTCTCTCTCTCTCTCTCTCTCTCTCTCTCTCTCTCTCTCTCTCTCTCTCTCTCACACACACACACACACACACACGATTTATGTATTCTTTCTTTCTCACATGCGTGAGTAGTTAGTTAGTTTAGTTAGTTAGTTAAAATAGATTAACGTCCCCGGACACATAAGCGTATAGGGGACGAATGCGTGAGTATATATGCCACATATCTCATGTATATGTGCATTTGTATTGCGATACGTTGTACATTGTATCTATATATAGTAGTACTACTTTTATTTCAATTTTGTGAGTATGCTTGCTTGTGTGTATGCGTATGTTATCCTGATAGTATTCATACTACTTAGTTGTAGCTCATGTGTGTTGTTACAATGTACTCACATCTATCATATATTTGCATGTGTTAAGGACTAGCTGGAAGAAAGGACCTCTGGACCTAAAGCTACTATCCTTATGTAGGCTAATAAACGTTTTTCAGTTTCAGTTTCAGTTTCTCTCTCTCTCTCTCTCTCTCTCTCTCTCTCTCTCTCTCTCTCTCTCTCTCTCTCTCTCTCTCTCTCTCTCTCTCTCTCACTGGCATTTCTTAGTGAGGGGGTGAGGGTGGGGAGGAGAGAGAGAAAGAGTTGTTGTTGATGCTGATGTCCATTTATAACGCTCCTGTCTCCATCCATTTTCGAATGCTCAGTGCGCGATAAGGAGAAATAAAAATAAACAAAAACGACAGGAAAGATCACGTCCGGTGTGGGAATGGGGGTGGGATGATAGAGGTAGACATCAGAAATGAGACAGAGAGGTGCTTGGTTCACTAAGTTTCTACAATGTAAACAAGTCAGTCTTCTTCTGAACGACTCGACACAGTCTGCCCTATTTACAGTCTCAGGCAGCTTATTCCATAAATTGGGGACTGCATTCTGTATGGTTCGGCCACCAGATCTCTTTTTGTTTGTCTCCTCAGAGGATGGCAGGCGAAAACGGGACTGGGAAGAAGAGCCAAGCTGACGAGACGGCTTATACATAAGAATAGACAGGTATCCTGGAGCAGTCTCGTGCACACAGGCGAAAGAAATTGACTTGATCTTATGGCCAATACTTTTTGTTACAGATAGCCAGTGCAGAGAGTCAAGTACGGGTGTAATATGGTCTGTGGGCTTTGTGCTTGTGACTATCCATGCGGCCGTTCTGCAGTTCTCTGTTTGTCTGTCTGTCTCTTTGTCTCTCTCTGTCATTCTCTGTCTGTCTCTGTCTCTGGATCTCTCTCTCTCTCTCTCTCTCTCTCTCTCTCTCTCTCTCTCTCTCTCTCTCTCTGTGAACTCTTTGCGGATGACATCACATTACACTCCAAGAATACCGAAAAACGTAATTTAGCTTCCTCTTTGCTAAAAGGGGCAAATGAACTACAGGAATGGGTTAAAATGTAATCACATAACACTTGGGGTGTCGGATAGCGCAGTGGTTTGGAGCACTCGCTACTCTGTCGCAAGTTAAGCACCGTCCAGTGCGGTTAGTACTTGGTGGTTGGGTGACCGCAAAACGTGAAGCGACAAATAACAACGCCCCCAGTTGACTCAACTGTGACTGATCAAGTACCTATTCTCTTAAGAGAGAGGGGCATCACCCTCATTACGCTGGCCCAAGATAAGTGTGATCTCCAACATCACGCTACCCTACGGCCACAAGGCTATGGGATTACCTTTACCTTACCTTTACCATAACACTTAGTCCAGACAAAACAAAATCCAGGCTAATTACGAGACAAAAAAGACAAAGTTCCTCTATGAAACTCCCTTTTTAAAAACTTTGCTATAAAATAGTGGGAAAAGTTCAATGTCATAAACTTCTTGGCGTGTGCTTAGATAATAATCTGTCTCGGTTGCAACATATTTTAAATATTAGTAAAAACTATTTCTAGAAGGACTTATCAATTATCAAGGATTACACATTTTTAAATGTGCATTCTTGAAAAACTTTTCCTTCCTATCCTATCCTGTCCCGTAACCCTGAGGTCGTAGGGGCACCACAGATGATCGTTTAACCAGCATACTCCATCTTTCTCTGTCATCAGCAGCCCTGATGGCTTCGCTTTCCCTAATAAAAGTTTTTCTGTTTTTCTGTTTTTCTGTCTTTATGACAGAAAAACTTTTATTCAGTCATTTATTGATCATTCTTCAAATATTTGGGATATTGCTAGTGGCAATGCAATGGCCTTTAGTGAGAACTCATAAACGTGCAATAATCTTATCTGATCTTATCTTATCTCTCTGTCTCTGTCTCCGTCTCCGTGCATTTCTTAGATAAGATAAGATAACAATTTTATTTTGCAAGGGTAACAGAGTAAGCGCTGGATGCGCTTTTTTACATCTTGCCCTTGGGGCTTGTAACAATAGCCTAACTATTAAATACAATTATAACCTAATGCTATAACATTAACATCATGGAACAATAACAAATAAACAAGGTCATCATTAGATTAGAATCACTTTTAAAAAATCGAAATAAATTCTTGTTGTTAATATGAATTAAAGTATATCTAATTGTTAATGTGTTTTAAGAGACGTGTTCTAAATGATGTAAATTTAGATGCTGGAGTGCGGAAATCTTGAGGAAAGTTACTCCACAAAGTGGAACCGGAATAAGCTAGAATAGATAAATTCTTGGAATTGGAACATTTCATTGTGTGGATGATCTGGCAGGTTTTTTTGGAAAAAAGAGGAGAAAGATAGGAAGGTGCATTGCCAGAGAGGACCTTGTACATTAAAACCTATTTATTAAATTTAAGTCTGTCTGTAAGAGATAGAATATCCATTTATAGTCATCCGGAGAGAGAGGTGAAGGGGGGGGGGAGAGACAAACAGAAAGACAGAGACAGAAAGAGAGAGAGAGACAGAGACAGAAAGACAGACAGAGACATAGACAGACAGAGAGAGAGAGACAGAAAGACAGAGACAGAGACCTATTTTATCCCGTAACTCGAAGGTCGTTGGGGCACCACAGATGCTCGTTTAACCAGCGTACTCCATTTTTCTCTATCCTCAGCTAACCTCATGGCTTGCTTCGCCCAGGGTCAAGCCAGTCCATTCTCGATTTTTGTTCTCCCACCTTGTGACAAACGGACGATGCACCTCTGACGCTGGCTGTGTCCAGTCATCACTCCCACGCTGGCCGGCTAAGCCGACTAAGCCCCGCCCCTCGGGACATCGCTCAAAAGCCCCCACCTTGCCAAGTCCCATTGTCAGACGCTAGCCTTCAACCTCCGAATACCCAACTGCCTGCCCCGGACACGTCCCATCACGCGGCGACCACTGAGCCTCGGCAGTACTCTTGGGATTCGACCCGTTCTTAGTCAAGGTAAGAGAGGAAATTTACTTTATATCATTTAGCATTCCCATCACCCGTCGATCGCCCAACATGTTCTATGTCCTGTAGATATGTACGTTCGTGTTTGTGGTTTTGTCTTGATGTGTTGCTGTGATATGTATTTTATTCCTTGTATATATTATCTACCTTTGATTCTTGTACATGCCACGTTTGAATTTATACTTGTATGCTCCCTGCCAGCCCCATGTATAAGTCTCCCATGCCATGCTGTCCCACCACATAGATTAAAGTCCCCCAGTACAGCCCCTTGCCTACAACCCCCATTGTCCTGTATTTACCCCATTTGCTTCTCCCATGTTCCTACTGTATAGATATCTGCCCCTGTTGTCCGCCACCCCATCTTAAGGCGCCGAAGTTATTATATATTAGCGGCTGCCAGTAAACTCCACTAAAGCCCCATAACCATGGTTGCAATTGTTGGACTGTTGGTACGAACCGGTCAACCCTTGGCCGGTCCGTCCAAATTTGAAAATCTGATGGGCACGCGCGCTAACAGGCGCTGCACCCAGGATATATGTACATAGGTGATTTGGAGTCTATACTACGTTACAGAACGGGCTCCTATACCGGCTCCTGTACCGGCCCTATACCGGCTGTAAGAGGCAAGACCCGCTGCGTGCGACCCTGACAATCCAGGGCGTCACTGAGAAGCGCACCCCACGAAGTTTCGCCATCAGCCAGCAACGTAGGCTGTGACGCACCCCTGCATCGCCCCCCTGGACTTGCCTCACCAAGCCGATTATCCAAGACGGTGACCCAGTGCCCCGCATTGGCCACCCACGTTAACTTCTGGACCCTTTGAATCACCGACCATCCAGAAGCCTGAGACAACCACCGCCCTTCGCTAACCGAGCTAAGTGCCTATCCAACACGCACCACAATTCAGAGACATTCTGGCTAAGCCACCCGAACAATCCAGATATTCTCCTGCTCAGTGATGAAATCAGTCCTCAATCGCCCTAGCATTCCCCAGACCGCCTGCCCAGAATATCTCCAAGATACTCAGAACTATTATTGACGATATTCAGTGACTCAGCCTTTAGATTACCCAACTCAGCCGACCTACTTCCACTTAATAAAATTGACTAGTTATATACTGTAACAACTGGACTCCCCCTTGTTCGAATTATTTCCTAGTTTAGCCTACCTTCTTCTGGTCTGGCCTTTTGACTGTCTTTCATTCTTTAGTAACCCCCAGCCTTATTTCCTTGAATGTCACCGCAACGTTGGCCTATACAAGGGAGGCAACACAGTGCGGGGGAATAAGTGCTAATCCTCATCCCCCCAACCCCTTTATTTGTGACACACCTCTTTTTCTGTCTCCTTCTGCCTACTTGAACCGGGTCCTGCAGAATGGTCTTTGCAAAGCCTGATGTGGCCATACCATAGAAGTTTCAGTTTTTTCACCACTGTGAGCATGTCCGTTTTTTCACCAATGTCAGCATGTCATCATATTGTCCAATGGCTTGTGTGATGGTCTTTTGGACTTCGTCGTTGGTGATGTGCTGAGTATAGGAAAGGCCCAGAAGTCTTCTGTAACACATCGTCTCCATGCTTTGTATTCATCGTTGTAGGTCTGCTGTGAGGGTCCATGTTTCGCAAGCGTATAGGAAGATGGAAAGTGCGATCCTGGCGAGGACTTCCTGTCGGGACTTACTGTCTGATACAATGGCTCCTAAATATTTGAAGCTATGCACTGTGTTGCGGGATTGGCTTTGGACTTTGATGTCCGTGTTGACGCCGTTGGTGTTGTTGGTCATCATTTTGGTCTTCTCTGCATTTATTTCCATTCCAAAGGCTCTGGAGGTGGTGTCAAGGTGCTGTACAAGCTGTTCAAGTTCTTGTCCCTCTCCAGCCAATTCATCAATGTTATCCGCAAAACGGAGGTTGGAGATTGCTCTACCCCCTATTCTGACTGTGCCTTCGTGATCTGCAAGGGCATCTGACATGATGCGCTCCAGGAAGATGTCGAAGATTGTTGGAGAGGTTATGCATCCTTGATGCACACATTGCTGTTCTGAACCAGTTCCAGATGGGGCTGTTGTGGAGGACTGCACTGGTAGCCTTGTCATACAGACTTTTGATGATTTCAATAACGTTAGGTCTGATATTGTACACTCTAATGGTTGCCCACAGAGCTGCATGCCAGACTCGGTCAAACGCTTTCTTGAAGTCTAAAAACACATGAAATAGGTGTCGTTGGTGCTGTAGGTATTTCTCACAGATTATTCTGAGGTTGAAAATCTGTTGAGTGGTAATTCGTCCTGCCTTGAATCCTGCTTGTTCTTCCTCTATGATTTATTCAGCTTGGACTGCAGAGACAAAGACAGAGAAAAAGACATTCAGGGAAAGACAGCCATACTGCCAGACGCTAAAAGACAAACAGAAATGTACAAAGCAGAAGACTTGAACGACATCGACAACTGAAAATTTATTTTAATATCAGTTTTTCTTTTGGGTGCAGAAAGGCATCAGTGCAGACACAATGTGATTAATGCAGCAAACAAATGAAACATTGAATTACATGTATTGCAAAAAACGGAATTAACTGTATTGCGTTTTATTCAATCAATAATTTTTAAGCAGTACAGTACACCCACCAAAACATGTATCGTTTGCAGGTTTTTGGACGAAATATAATTATGATGCACAACCTAAAACTGAATCAGAAATGGAAAGCGGGAACATCAATCCGGCAATTATGTTACCGTTGTAAGAGCGTATGTTATTTAAGTTTCACTGAGAACAACGTTTTCTTACAATATGTGTGTGTGAGGTGGAGGGAGGGGGGAGGGCGGGAGAGAGAATTGGGCACAGGGAAGAGTGGTGACCCATTCAAATGTATTTCCAGACACTTAAAGTTACACACATAGCTTGAAGGGGAGGGGTGGGGGGGAGAGGTGGGGGGAGGGGGAGCATTATCAAATGTGCTTATCTTTCTTGGGCCTGTTCTGCCTCGGTTTAATCCGACAAGAAGCATATAAAAACGTGGAACGATTGATGATCATTCCTTGAACTATCTGCTAGCCAAAACGTATTAAAATAGCATCCGTCAATTTTCAGATACAGCACAAAACGTGTTTAGAAAATTATTAACATCGGTGACCATGACCTTGCAGAAAGTGCTAATATGAATTAGGCCTACATAAAAGGCTGAGCAGTTAAAGTATCTGCATAGTAAAATTAATCAAAATTGGTCCAGCCACTTTGAAATCATCCTCAACAGGTGTTTTGAGCAGAAAAGTCAAATTCGGGTCAACGGACTGACATTGATTTATAATGACTGGTCGTGAAAATCTGTCCAACTGTATTTGAAATAATGGAGCGAAAGGTGATTAGCAAGGAATTGACCCCAGCGTCCATGACCATTGCCAAATACGATTCACACAAGCCGGGCCACTAACATAGGTAATGTTCTTATGATCACAATATGTTCAGCGGTTCTTGAGATATGACGAGCAACAGACCGATAGAAGGAAAAATATACCAACTGTCCGACATTAGACTGGTTCTATTTCGAAGTATTTCTAGATAAGTCTGGAAATACACCAAACTAAAAAAAGTGCATTAGGAAAAATAAATAAATAAATAAAAAGTTTTCATGGCATTTAAAAACTCATAAAATTATTTCATTTTGTTTTCCTTCCCCTTTCTGGAATGTAAAACGTATTTATTTTGACTTTTATGGGGAAAAACTACCAACATGGAGAAATCACGATCATGAAGTGAGAGGTCTATCCACTTACCCCAACTCACCTCTCCAAGTTACGGATCGTAAATCTTTTTCTTACAAGCTCATAAATGGTATTGGTAAACATAAAATGTAAATGAACTTTATAACAAATTTTCCAGTACTAATTGTAATGTCTGAAATCTTTTTATAGTGCTATTAATAGGTCTAGCGCAGCTCAAAGAAACTTCTCGATTCTCACAGATAGTATTTAAAGTATTTAAATCAAAATGTATTTCTTTCTCCAGCAAAACAATGCGGAGAAGCTTGTCGTTAACTACGGCTCATTTACCCTTCTTTTCTACTTCTTCTTCTTTTTTTTTTTAATAAGCAAACATTTTATTTACACATTAGTTTACATAAATAGCAGCAAAATACTAAATTACATACACGAAGCTGTTAAAGTTAAATTGTGTCGTCCTGTCAAACAAATTAGAGAGAGAGAGAGAGAGAGAGAGAGAGAGAGAGAGAGAGAGAGAGAGAGAGAGAGAGAGAGAGAGAGAGAGAGAGAGAGAGAGACGAGCAGACAGAAAGAAACAGAAAGAGAGAGAGCGAAAGAGAGAGAGAGAGAGAGAGAGAGAGAGAGAGAGAGAGAGAGGGTGGCACGGAGAGATGCAGAGGCAGAAAGAGACAGAGAGGGAGAGAGACAAATAGACACAGACAGACAGGAAATAGAGAGACAGTGAAAGAACACTTTCCAAAGGTGGGTCTACTAGATATTGCCTAAATTTTGAAAAGCAAAATTAAACAAGATGACTGAAACAGAAAAATAAAAAAAATATTTTTAATTAAACCAAAATAATGAATGAAATCAATATAGACTATACCAGTAAATTATCTGAACAATCATGCCACACAAGATTCACTATACAAATAAATTATCTGAACAATCGTGCCACACAAGATTTGTTATAGGACTAAAACGAAAGCAAGTACTTATGATGTGTGCATTCTATAATGAAGTGCAAGCGAGGATCTCAAAATGTTCTCTTACACCGCAATAGTCATTTCTGCACCTTTCCAGAAGAAATAAGGTGAACATTCATCTTAACATTCGTGCCTCGAAGAGAAAAAAACAACCATTGTTATAGGCCCTATTAAAACCAAAGCAGTAATGTTTAGTTCGTAAGTGTGAACTCCATAAATATGAAGTGCAAGCAAGAATCTCAAAAGGTTTTCCTACACAGCAATAATAATTTCAGCACCCAAAAAAAAAAAAAAGAAAAAAAAAAAGAAAAAAAAAGGCGAACATAATATTGCCAAGTATAGGTCTGCTGAACAGTCAGTCACTGCCAAGAAGTAAGAAAAGTTAATCCTCGTGCACTTGGTAGACAAACTAACTACAAACCCTTTATTATCTTTACAATCTTAAAAAACGACAACAACAAAAAACATGAGGATGTATGGGTCTTATCTTCCACCCCCAATACAAATGCAAACAACAAACAAACAAACACAAACCCAAGTCATGGGAAATAGAACTGAGAATGTTAACAATCGCATCCAAGGTTAATGCAACAGAAAACGAACTAACAGCAATTAACATACAGACCAATGAATGATGGTGAAGATGAAAGCTTGCAAGCTATAGCGCAAGGGTCTGCAAAAATCAAGCTTACTGCGCATCAAATGAGGACTCAAATCATATTTTCTCTTTTGAGGATTGCAAGAGAAATGAAAACCATCAACAGTTTGGAAAAATGCAAAATATACACTTTGTTAAAATAAGAGAAACAATGAAACTAAAATAAATAAATTACCAAAAAATAAAAGGATTAAAAATATTGATTGACACCTTTGTCACGTTGGGTGTAACGTTTTGTGAAAGGTTCAACATTTTGCCACATAATTGTACACTTTAGAAGTGTGTTTCAAGAAATCAGCAGATTTTTCATAAACCTGGTTCCTGATCCATGCACATAGACAGCCAATAGCATGGGCAAACACGTTTTAGTTTCATCCATCATGCATCAATTTTCAACCTTTCATTCAAAGCATCAGACTTCACAAAAAGTACAGCTGTACATATTAGAACTTTAGTACCAAAGCAAAGCCACAGAGAGATCTCTAAAAAATGGAATGCCACACCCTTATCAATAATGAATCAATAGCACATAAACTAATCAAATTGTATTATAGATTAATAGTTAGCACTGCTATTATGCATTGGACAACATGGAATAATGAATTTTATTCAATAAAATGACATATGTTAATCAAAATAAACAGTAGAGAGTTATGAATTCTGGTGAAAGAATCAATCTGTAGCATGAAACCTGATTTTAAAAGGTTAAATAGCTTTATAGTAAAGAATCGGTTGTTACACATTATCCAAAGAGTACTGAACATTGCTATTGTCCAAAAAACAGCAACATGTTAAAACTAAGCCATGATGTTAATAATATCGAAAAAAATGTCATGTAGTAGGAGGCCTAATGGTGAGGCAAAATAAGGCTAGCAGTAAGCCTTAAAAGTTAAAAGAAACTTCGTCAACACTAAGCTGATTTTGATGCCTACAGGCTGGTGTAAACAGTTTGAGTCTATTCTGAGAATAATACAGTGTGAAGGCGTTTTATGAGAATAATGAAATGTTACATCCACAGTGCGGACAGCATGAATGCAAGTAAGGACTTAAAACATACCACATTCTGCCAACCACATCAAAAAATTGCTTTTAGTTATTCAATTGTTCATCTCTTTGAAGATATTAACATGCATAAATCACTTGTAGAATTTGACCTCGGACTCGGCTACGTCCTTGAACAGATCGGGCACCTCGTCCATGAGGGCAGGGTGGAAAGAGTCCAAGAACTCTGACACGTCACGCACGCACTGCCGCTCCAAAGTACGCATGGTATCTACCAGTTTCTTCCCTTGCGCGCTCCCTGACTCCATGATTTCTCTCCCTTGCTCGTGCATGCGGAAGAGCAAATGGCGGCGATCGGCTGTCGTCTGCGATCCTGATCTGACTTTGATGTCAGTCGAAACGGGTGGACAGAGAGCAGCTTTGCCAACGCAAGGAGCGGAGCAGAAGATAAAGGGCTTGAAAACCGAGAGGTCAGGAACAGGCGTTGCGGTCAGCCAGTGGATGTCCGGCAGCTTGGAGCCGTTTGGTTGGATGCAGGAGACCTGGCTACCTACCGTCAGCAGTTCTCCACTGAAGTTGATGCCGCTGTCTTTGTCACGCAATATTTCGAACATATCGCTCACACCCAGTTTGCCTGCACACAGAATATCATCAAACTAAATTAGGCTATTCAATATCTTTCATTAGCATGGCAATGGCGGTAGGTTACTGACGACAGCAAGTACGTGCACACTTTTCACGGTTCGTTCTATGACCATTTTTTTCTGTAACGAAAAGCAGAAGAAGTAACTCATTGAGTCTGTAATCTTCTTAACGATCAAAACAAAAATTATTTCAGGAAAACATAGTATTGCCGCGAAAACAACGCGTTAAAAGTAATAGGTGACTGTTACCAAAATTCAGTGAATAGACAATCAGTGGAGACGGTGCCAAATGACTGTTCAGTAATGTCAGATCACATCTTTCACT
The DNA here is from genome assembly GCA_036898135.1 of Oncomelania hupensis. Taxonomy (NCBI): domain Eukaryota; kingdom Metazoa; phylum Mollusca; class Gastropoda; order Littorinimorpha; family Pomatiopsidae; genus Oncomelania; species Oncomelania hupensis. The sequence continues at coordinate 121,854,081 of CM072511.1, read as the reverse complement.
AGTAATCTTCTCTCACCGCTCGTAGCTTTATTCTGCATCAGAGCTCTGCCACAGGAGAGGCGATTGGCTGGCTGCTGCTTTTCTGACAGCGACAAACCCTCAAAGTTGGCGTTGAAGGCCTTGGCGAAATCCAACGGTCCGTTATCTGCCTTCCAATGGCCTGCAGCTTCGGCTGCTTCCAACATACCTGGACTACTGAGGTCATAGTCTGTGCCTACGCTCAGGATGCTGGACATAGTGTACACGCCCTCTGAAAAGGGGCGTAAAGATCGGTTATTTTCAAGTCGACCATTTACACATTAGACTACAATGCATGGAAATCATTTTCCAGTTTCAGGAAAGAGAAGTAAGATATACCTGTTTGTATGCTAGAATGTTAAGTCGCTTTTAATGTTTCAAGAAGAAGAAAAAGGCGCAGAAGAAGAAGGTTAAGAAGAGTATGATACTAATGCTGCCGCTCTGCCGCTGTGATGTTGATAATGAGGTGAAATGGAGGTGGCGCATGATAATGATGTTGATGACGTAAAAAGTAACGGTAAAGGTTTTCGCGTAACGGTTTAGTGGGTCGTTGGGGAAAGAGGCGTTTGAGGCTCCTTTTTCTCAGGGTCAGCCTAATGAGGATGGTGTCCAGCTCCTCTCCCTCGCTCCTTACCATATCCGGTTGTAAATAGAGCAAGGCATCCATTCACACCTAGGGAATTTGGCGTGTTGTGCCTTAGTTTAATCCTCTTTTGTGTCTTTCAGTGGTAGCATCCAAGCACGGTCACCCATCCAAGTACTGATCGCGCTTGACGTTGCTTAACGAACCATTTCTAGCGTGTACCCAAGCAACTACTCCATAAACTTAGTTTGTGCACGTATGTACTCCATCGCCCTGACTTGAAAATTTTTAAAGATCTTGACGCTCATGTCCCAGATCAGACGGATGACTGCCAACTGCAAAGAACACACTCTGCAAGCACTACTTTCTATTCTCCCTCGTCATGGCTGGCGCTGCTCTGTGACTGCTGCGCTTTCATTGAGAAGGCTACCGGAATTTCGCACGCTTAATCTAAACAAATATAATCTAATACTATCCAAATCCAACGATGATGATGATGATGATGATGATGATATGATGATGATGATGATACTGATGCTGATGGTGCTGCTGCTGCTGCTGCTGATGATGATGATGATAATTATGATGATGATGAAGGAAAAAAAATGAAAATGACGGAGACAATGGGAAAATAGGTTTGAATAGGATAAAAAGCCGCTCGATATAATGCCCTTGAATCAACAGATAAAACTATACTGTAGTTATGAGAAGTGATCATGGACTTACTTCCCACACCGTACCTGTGATTTTCTTGGCAACCCATAACTTGCCCGCCGTCTCCAGCGCCCAGGCCTCAGTGCGGTCAGCGAAGAGGAATGAACTATCATAGGTCCACTGGCCATAGGATGGGTCTTCACAGCACGGACCTCCCTGACCGTGCTTCTCCAGTAATGAAGTCACAGTGTCCACTGCTTCTCTCGCAGAGCTGCTACGCTCTAATGCAAGCCTGGAGGCAACAAACAGAATATTTATTATTCACCTCATTAAAAAATAGTCATCATCGTCATCATCATCAGCATCAGCAGCAGCAGCAGCGTCACCAGCTGCAGCAGCAGCAGCGGCACCAGCTGCAGCAGCATCATCATCTTCTTTATCATCACAATCAACAGCAGTGCAATAACTTTATTATCATCATCAACAACAACAACAATACTACGAGTCACCGTCATCATCATCATCATCATCATCATCATCATCATCACCATCATCAAATATGCCATATTAAATCACGGAGATCTTTGACAGATTATCATCCCGTGTTTGATAGCTTTTTGGTTGGTGCCTGTCGGCCAAGCAGACTGATCTACCGCAGGTCAGCACTATTATTCAGTACTCTACCGAAGTACTAAATTACTGACCAACCGACTGGCTGACTGAGCAAGACATTGCTTGTCGCACACACTAATAAGACAGGAATCGACGAACTGACAGACCGACTCATTATTTAATTATCATCGGAACGAGTTGAGGGACAGTTAGAGTTGTAGAGACTTTTGGGAGAGATACACAACCGCAACGTATTTTATCAAGGCCCACGGCAACAGGATAAACATCATCATCATTTTAATCGTCATCATCATTGTCAGCAAGAACAACAATAAACAACACTCACACGCCCTTACACCGCAACGCCGAATTACTAGCGAGGCTACAGAATATCGCTCTCAACCTTATCGTCAACCCCAACATACAGAGCTAACACCACCAATACCATCATTACTATCACCTGACAAGATCGATCCCTAACAGGCGTTCCTCGTGGTCCCCTGGATGGCAAAAAGCAGTCCAGACGGCCGCGCTGCCCCCCGCCACTCCCTGATCGTTAGCCCCCATCTCCGCCCCCCATGACCACCCCGCCTTGCTCAAGATGACGCCATGAATTTGGGTAGCTTGGTCGATCTCTAGGAATGTACACTGCAACATACAACAAACATGTTCCAATAATCGAAGGATAATGTCTGTGACTAAACCAAAGTTGATCGTGCTTTTCTTATCCAACAGCAACAAAAGGCAAGACATTGGATTTTTATTCCTTTACAATAAAGATGGAGATGTTAGGCGAAAGCCTAATCTTCCAAACATTTCTTGCATCAACCTTCTCATAGTATATAGGAATTAATTGTTCATATCTATCTATCTATATATATAGATATAATATATAATAATATTATAATATTATGGCACGGATGGCTATCCACTAACCCAGTAAAAGTTCCTATGAATTTGGTAGAAATCCGTTTAGTGGTTTTGGAAATATGGCGTGCAACGGACCGACCAACAACAGACGAATCTATCGACCGACCGACATTTGTCTCGTTCAGATTCCCGACTATTTTAAAGTATTTTAAGATATCTTTGGAAATACACACCCGAAATGAAGACAAAACTCTCACAACGCACTCGTTAACAACACAAGGCTGTGCACACATTTTTACACAACTTAATTATAGGCTTTATGCATCCCCCTCCTCTTCTATTCCCCCATTCCACCCTCCTTCCCCCCCCCTCTCTCTCTCTCTCTCTCTCTCTCTCATCAACATCTATCGCACTGACCTTCACTTTCGTCCCAGGTGGATAGTTGGCAGGAGGACAATGAATGACCTCCTGGACTTCTGTAGGGGGTCTGTCCGTTCTTGGCGAACAGTATGCAGTTGTGTGACGTCACAGGCGGAAGTGCCACGAACAGATCAGACATGATTTCCGGTTCTTGGTTAAACCGTCACCTAGCTGAAAACGACGCTGCAAATTATTTTCCAGTCGTAGATAGGCCTACCAATCCGGAAAGTCTATGCCCTGGATATAATCAGCAAAGGCAGTATTTCCACTGATAAAAAATCTTTTTTTTTTTTTTTTTTAAATCCAGTCGATGGCGACGTCCAAAAGGAAACAGTTATGACGTGTTTATGAGCTTGGTCAAGCTGTTGGCATCACAACCGCGCAATTTAATGTGATAGATCTAGAGTTAAATGTCACCTTGTTGAGTGGATTCCAGTTACAGAAGAATTATCCCAACTGGAAAAAAAATTAAAATCATGGAGAATGTTGATTCCACAAATAATGACGTCTGTGCAGTAGTCAGTGATGACAGAATGCCAACAAGTGCCGGAAGTGCGTGCAGGATGACGTGATCGTGTGCTGAATGCTGGAAGTGTCGGAAATGTCGAAGGTCTAAGGCAGATTAATCGGGCGTTCCTGCATCAAATAAAGGCAACAGACAAAGCTCAGTTGAGGGCATATAATCACTACACAGCAAGACAAGACAAGACAAGAGGCAAGAAAAGAGACAACCACAGGCAAGGAATACGCATTAGTAGGCTTAAAACCTTGTTAAATTAAATTTTCTTTTCTCTATTCACAGCTAGGCTTGTTCTTCTTGTTCTTGTTCTTGTTCTTGTTCTTCTTCTTCTTCTTCAAAACGCGACACTGTAAACTGGTCTCTCATGTAGGAAAATATAGGTAAACACATTTCATACAGGTTGTAAATTACTACTACTACTACTACTACTACTTCAACTACTACTAAATTTACTACACCTGGTACAACAACAACTACTACTTCTAATAATTCTTATACTACTACTAATTCTACTTATTCTCGCGCCTCCTTCTCCCTCCCTCTTCTTCTTCCTCCTCCTCTTCTTCGTCTTATTCTTCTTCCTCTAGTCTTCCATTTCTTCATACATTCCATGGAAGTCTGGACTACTTCAGCCCCCATTTTTTTGCTTGTCATGAGCGTCATTGCTCGACTTCATCAGCCTGGATATCACAGATCATCAGAGAATCTGTATCAAAGGATCCATAGTCTTTGTGGCATTGTCTAAAGATTCTTGGAATATTACAGACTGTTGAAGACCGGATATCACTGATCAGCAGAGTATATTCACTGTACATATTAAAGTATCCAGAGTTCTTATGCTGCAATCTTAAGATTCTTGGTATTGTTTAGGCTAATGAAAACAGTCTATCAATACTTTTCCTCATGTGTTTTTTAGCAGATCCAAAAGCTTTCAGCAGTAATTTTACCAAGGGGGCGTGCAACCTATCTTCATTATTTCCAAGCTTAATCCTAGCGCGCCGAAGTCTACTGAAGTTAAAAAAATAATGAATCTACACAAAACACGATTACCACGGACACGTCGCTGGAAGACAAAAATGTTTAATAATGAAACTGTGGTTAAGAATTCCTATATTGACAGTGAAAAGAATATAACAAATTCGAGTTAAACAAGATTCGAGCATCGGGGCTGAATCGATCATTGGTACCTGTAACAGTAGGTAAAGTAGCAAGTCCATGGAGAAGGACAAAATAACTCGAGATAAAACCCCTCAACTAAGCGCTGATAATTAAAGTCAGTCAGCAAATCAAATTGTCATCATAATCATTCTCATCATTCTTATCATCATCATCATCATCATCATCATCATCATCATCATCATCATCATCATCATCATCATCATCATCATCATCATCATCATCATCATCATCGTCGTCGTCGTCGCCGCCGTCGTCGTTGTCATCATCATCATCATCATCATCATCATCATCATCATCATCATCATCATCATCATCATCTTCTTCTTCTTCTTCTTCTACCTCTTCATACACAGTAATTCCTTTCTTATAAGAGGTGTAAGGTGTAATATGAAACAGTTATAATGTTCAAATAAGCGTATAATAGTATTTATTCTTTGGGTCTGAAAAACATGCCTGAATGTAAACAATACACTTCTGTTTACCACTCGCTTACGGGAAACAAATACATTACAAACTGATTAAACGCATTAATATTTTCATTGCACCCTTTGCACTGACAGTTGTACCCCCGTGAGAAACCTTATTTTTCATTTTTTGTCTTCTTCATTTTCATTCTTTTCTGTTATAAAAAAATCACATTGTTGCGAACAGAAATTAAAATTCTCCATCGATTTATTAGTCTTCATTCTCAGCCTTGAAAATGGAAGCCAAATTTACTAAATGCAGAGTAATGTTAAGTTTTTCTTACACACTGCACTGACATCAAAGACATATTAATGTCGATCTCTTTGGTTAACACTTGTAGGAAGCAGTGAATTTTTAAGGCTTTGTAATCATCCTTGTTGAAATCTGTCAACAGCCGTTGACTAGCCAGCTAACATTCTGGAGCTAAAAATAGTAGCTACCAAAGCCGGTAAGAGACAGAACCCATACAAACAATTGCTCGTAAGGTTTCTGTCGTTTAAGGCTGATAAAATAGACCTTACCCTACCCCAGACTCCGTCTTAGCTTCGTGTTCACTCAGAAATAAAGTCAAAGGTCACAAGTCTATGGATTTCGATGTACCGTTAATCAGGAAAAATCAACCCCTGGTAGAATCGAAATGGAAAATTCAGATTTACGCGGTTGGTTAATTGAGCAACGAAAGCCTACTTTATCATTGTGTAATGTGATAACAATGCGAATTGTAGGGTAAACCCGTTCTCGACCAAAGTAAACAAAACCCTCGAATTGGGGCCTTTTAAATGACCATATGGCATTGCGGTAAATTCATGGTGCAAATTCCTTCTTTTTTTTTTTCATCGGGCAATAAAGTTTTATAGCATTGCAAGAGAGAGAGAGAGAGAAAGAGAGAGAGAGAGAGAGAGAGAGAGAGAGAGAGAGAGAGAGAGAGAGAGAGAGAGATGTCACCTTGATGTAATACGTAATAGCCTACTCTCCTGCTGTGAGAGAGAAAGAGAGAGAGAGAGAGAGAGAGAGAGAGAGAGAGAGAGAGAGAGAGAGAGAGAGAGAGAGAGAGAGAGAGAGAGAGAGAGAGAGAGGGAGAGAGAGAGAGAGAGAGAGAGAGAGAGGAGAGAGAGAGAGAGAGAATACTAATGAAACACATGTTTTCCCTGTCGTTCTTTGGATTGTAAACAGAAAGAGAGAGAGAGAGAGAGAGAGAGAGAGAGAGAGAGAGAGAGAGAGAGAGAGAGAGAGAGAGAGAGAGAGAGAGAGAGAGAGAATACAAATACCAAATGGACCCCCAAAATCAAACAAATGTTTTCCTGTCGTCGTTGGATTGTAAAGCTACCATTAGCAGTTGTAAAGCATTTTATGCTCTAGTTGCACTCGACGCGCTGGTGGAACTGCCTCACTTGAGTCACCTGCCCCTTCACCTGATAATGCATTGATTGATTGGGTAAATTAACGTCCCCGGAAACATGGAGCGTATAGGGGACAGTTGATAATGCAGCTGCTAGTGGTCGGCTTTAAGCGCGTTTAGCGCAATCGCGCTTTTCAATTGGCTCGTTTGCTTGTTAGCAAAAGTAAGCTCAGCTTGCGTTCTATGGATGCACCAAAACAATTTTTTACTTGTTTGTTTGTTTGTCAGCATTAATGAGGTGACCTTGTGTTTGGCGATGATCCAAGCTTTGTGTGCAAAAAGTTGTTTTGCTATGGCATTCATCGAAACCGATATCTTAATGCATTCTCTGTAATCTCTTAAGACCCAAATCAAACCAAGTGCGCATAGATTCCAGGTATATTGAATTGAATTGAATTGCCTTCACCCTAGTCATGCTCTGTTAATGTTGGTAGTTTTATATTCGATATAGATCTAAACTGCAGCGCTTCCTCCCAACTAGGACCCAGTGCCGCATGATGTCAATATAAATCACTCCAAGCTATCTTTAATCGGTGTGGAAGATGTCAAATTTTTATTAATGCGGTTCTCGAACCGGGAACGACCCTCACAGACTATCAGTTGCTGAGGACTTCGCTTTTAAAAAAATGTATTGATATACAACTTGAAGGAACGATCCTATTTCGTCTCATTACATGCATGAAATGGTCGTAAACAATATTTTTAATATCATTTTTCCTGGTATTCTCCCTCTCTCTCTCTCTCTCTCTCTCTCTCTCTCTCTCTCTCTCTCTCTCTCTCTCTCTCTCTCTCTCTCTCTCTCTCTCTCTCTCTCTTTCTCTTTCTCTCAGGGTATGAAAATGTAGATTACCCATGACCGAAAATATAGGCATTCAATGCTGTCTTATTTACAGAGCACACATGCACAGTATGAGTGCGCAAGTTGTGATACATTATGAAGGTCTATATAAACACAGAGAGTGATACAGAGAACTAAATAATTTATCTACATATATGACAGAAAATAGTCTTGAATTATCCGGGGAGAAAAGTAGTATAATTCTTTTTAACAAAAGGAGAAAATCCAAAATATTTACCAGAATTAAAACTTGACAACCAAATGCCTGCTTCTAAACAAATTATACAATTTTTGGGTGTCTATTTTACTCCACAATTAAGTTGGAGATGTCATATAGAATCTTTAATCAATAAAGAAAGACAAAGATTAAATTTATTGAAAATAATAAATGTACAAGCTTGGAGTCAGGATACGAAGACTTTATTACATCTAGCAACTTCTCTAGTTCGATCGAAATTAATATAGGGACAAGAGGTGTATTTCAGCGCCACAATCACTCTTAAATAAAAGGCAGAGTATAAATATTAAAGCAATAAAATTGGCTCTTGGCGTACCAGTGCATACGAATAAGCAATATTGTTATAATGAAGCAGGCAAACTTTCTTTATCAGATCAACGCAAATTAGCTGCTTCAAAATATGTTCTTAGAAGTTTATGTATTGACAATTCTGTAACAGATGAAGTGTTATTGTCTTCGAAAAACGAATTCCTTAAAAGATCAAAATATATTCCATACATTCAGACTATTCATGATTACACAGAAGAAGTGATGATAAATTGTGGTATTAGTATTAGTAACGTAAAATCGGTTCTTGTTTAACTCAAAATACTTGCGAACACTTACGAGCTCATTTCGATATAGATTACACAGATTTACATAAAAATGAAGAAATAAATATGTTAGTTAATAGTGTTAGAAAACGTTTACATTCTATTTACTTCAATAAATTAGAAATTTATACAGATGGTTCACTACTTGAAAATTCTGATGCCGGTGCTGCATATGTTATTTCAGATCTTAATATTGAAAAGTCTTTTTATTTATGGGGAAAATTTTCAATCTTTACTGCAAAATTGTATGCGATTGTGATGGCTTTGAATTGTGTTCTTACATTAACATTATATTTGTTTGGCATAGTGATATGTGTACACTCAAAATCTGTTTTGTACGCACTACAAAACTGGAATTGTTCAGTTAGAAGAGAAATGATTTTTGAAATCAAATACCTTTGACACTGTTTAATAATTTAAAATGTTACAGTTGGTTTTCTGTGGGTTTCCTCTCATTGTGAACTAAAGGGTAATGAATTAGCCGATAAACTAGCTAAAGATGGTTCAAGTAAGCCTACTGAAGTTAATCATAACATGAACCTCTCCTACTATGAATTGAGATCAATAGTAGACCAATTATTTTCTTTAAAATGTACACAATAATATTTTGTCTGGCTCCAGACATTTTACAAAATTGTCAACAAGTTAAAATTAAATTCATGGAAAGCTAAATGTTTTAAAGACGTTAAATGTGTATGTTCAAATACTCCGATTGTAGAAGATTTGATATTACATTGTCCATGTCTGAACAAATTATTTACAGAATATAATATTAATACTGTTATCACACAATATAATGATGTAAAAACAGATATTAGCTAATAATGAACTGATGCTGACAATCGCATGTATGATATCGTCATTATCGTGTACACAGATAGAAAAAGTGTTATAATTATTTTATTCGATGTACTTTAGATGTTAAGATGATGGTGTTTCAATGTTTGGTTACATTGTTTAATCAGTTCCTACGGGTTGTTGTTGCTGCTGTTTTCTTTACTTAAAAATTTCTGTTTTCATTTTTCAAATAAAAAAAAAAGAAAGTATTATTTATGATTTATTTATTTATTTGCATTTCCTCCCCCCCTCCTCCTCCCTTATTATTTATATTATGAGTTTGTTTCTTTGTTTTATAGTCTAAAATTACATAATTTGTGAACAGACTTTAAATAAATTGATTCCTTGATTGAGTGATACAGAGAGAGAGAAATATAAGCGGGTGTTGGGTACGTGAGAGAGAGAGAGAGAGAGAGAGAGAGAGAGAGAGAGAGAGACAGAGAGAGAGAGAGAGAGAGCGACCGACCAACCGATCGACATTGAAAGAGAGAAGAGAGAGAGGGGAGGGTGTGTGTGGAGGAGATAGGATGGTGAGAGAGAGAGAGAGAGAGAGAGAGAGAGAGAGAGAGAGAGAGAGAGAAGTGCTTCGAGAGCAAAAATATAGGTTAAATATAAATAATATTTTTCATTTCAACAAAACAAAAAATTAAATAACAAAATATAAAACTAATAATAAATAAAATTAAATTTACTTACTTCTATTTGTGAAACATGCCAAAATTATAAATGATAAACATTCAAAATGGTTTGTTTGCCTGACTCGGTGACAGTAATAACATGGACAAATAAAGGACATGAAGAAAAGTTAACATCAAATGAATGCATATAAACGCAAAAAACAATGTATTCGTTTGCTATTACCTTGACCTGATTAGGTTTCTGTGCTACTAGATCTATAATTATAATATCATTATTACGTCACTGTCAAGTGTCATTTAAAAAAAAAAAAAGAAGAAAATGAAGAATTTAGATTTTGTATGTATTTGTTTGGTGTTATCATGGCCTTCGTTTTATAATTTAGTTTTTTTTAACCGTATTTCGTCTAATATTATATGCCGCTACACTTTTAATGTTTCATTGACACAAAACAAACTAAATAAATACAGAAAAAAAAAACAAAAACAACAACAACACATCATCGAATGCTTAAGAATATATTCGCTTGGTCTGATTTCTGTATTTTCCATGCTACTAATTATGTCATTGTCATGGAAACATATTTTGTTTTGAAAGTTTAAAAACAACCGAAAAAAAAAGTTTATCGTTGTCCGTTAGTCCTTGGCCTGAAATGACGTTTATTCGTGTTATGTCCCTATGAGGTGCGAGGATCTGGGTTAAAATGAAGCCTTGTAACCGCATTCGTGATATTTAATTTAGTGATGCCGTTCGCAGTTTCCTTAAATACATTGATATTTTGTGTTAATATGTTCTCATTCAGGAGGTTCAGTACTTTAGTAGGCTACGGCACGAGTACAATGCGATACGAGAGCGTTTTTAGGTGCATGCAGTTTCGTTCATTAGTCTGGGTTTTATGAACGGAACAAAACGTCAGCAGTTTCAGATGGAGATGACACTCCTGCACCTAACCATTATATCTCCTATATGAGCGGTTTTGTAAAAATGTAGACGAGTTTCATCCTTGTCAGTGTGAGTACCGGAAGATAGCTGCGTTTAGGTTGATTTTTCTGAGTCTGAGATTTGGAGACCGAAGACTTGTATTTTGAACGTGCGTCGGGATATGTCCCTGCGGCTGGACGGCAGCTAACACCCTATCCACCACTACCACCCAGCCATTCTTCTTCTTCTTCTTCTTCCTCTCTCCTTGGTGGGCTAAATAAAGAGTGGCCATTTTTCATAGTCCATTAAGGGGCCGGGTAGCTCAGTTGGTAAGAGCGTCTTGCTAGTAACCGAAAGGTCGCTGGTTCGAATCCCGGATTGGTCAACGTGTGATCATATTATTTTCCCCTTTACCAACAACTGGCCCGCTGGTGTCAGTATAAATCGGTCCAGTAGTCACCTATATGCGAAAGTGTCGTGTGACTATAATCTACAAACACCAGTCCATTTTAGCAGCATGATTGCTCTGATGATTCAATGTAGATATAGGGCCCCACCACTTGTTCCCTGGGATGGTTATTCCCGTCTACCCTATCACCATTGGGCGTAGACGTTAAACCTCAATGTTCACTCATTCATTCCTCTCTCTCTCTCTCTCTCTCTCTCTCTCTCTCTCTCTCTCTCTCTCTCTCTCGTCCCCTAAACCTTAACGTAACCCTAAGTCTAACACAGCTCTAACCCTAACGGAACACTATTTTGACGTCAAAATAACGGGGTCCGTCAAAAGAAAATACGTAGAGTTTCAAGTGTATGTCAGAATAACGTCGTTTCTACCTAGCCACACGCACACCCACACACATATTAGCATACATAGCCTACTATCTTTTCTCTCTCTCTCTCTCTCTCTCTCTCTCTCTCTCTCTCTCTCTCTCTCACACACACACAAGTATGACCTCTCTCTCTCTCTCTCTCTCACACACACACACACACACACACACCCCTACCCCCCAAACACAAACCCTCTTAACACACGTATTCACATACACGAACTATTTCCGCTGCACTTACCGGATATTACAAAATGTTGCACCCAGCCTCTTCAACCGTACACAGTCATTAAATTGGTTTGTAAATATTTTCGTCGGTTTCCCTTGGGCTTCCGCTGCCACGTGCAATGTTCTAAAATAGACCTTAGAAATCGTACACAGACACACTACTTCTATTTGCGTCACGACAATACAACGTGCTGCTACCTCGCAGATTCTACTTTCACGGCACTAACACACTCTCCCCCTCGCTCTCTCTCTGGGATCTATTTATATAAACTTTCACCCTCCATGCGTCTTTCTTTCTCTCTTAAACTCTACACACCTAATGACCATCTCTCTCTCTCTCTCTCTCTCTCTCTCTCTCTCTCTCTCTCTCTCTCTCTCTCTCTCTCTCTCTTCTGGTCCTGATTTTGCTCGGAAGAGCCCGCTGGACCTAAAGCAATAATTATTGCTCTCTCTCTCTCTCTCTCTCTCTCTCTCTCTCTCTCTCTCTCTCTCTCTCTCTCTCTCTCTCTCTCTCTGTTCTCTTCACCTGAAATAAACATAGAAGCTGGTACAACAAATACGAAAGTTCCATTTTAGCAACGACGAAGATACAAAGTTTCATGAACACTAAAGACAGAGCGCGAGATTCTCACACAAATTCCCTTTCTACAGGATCTCTTCACCACAAAAACCCATTCTCTCTCTCTCTCTCTCTCTCTCTCTCTCTCTCTCTCTCTCTCTCTCTCTCTCTCTCCCCTCCCTCCCCACCTCCACCTCTTTCTTTCTCTCTCTCTCTCTGGAACGTTCCTCTCTCACTTCGTGGCCTAGCTGAAAGACACGTTCTTAGAATCTAAAGGAGACATCCTGATTACATGACTGCATGCCAAAGTAAACTCTCTCTCTCTCTCTCTCTCTCTCTCTCTCTCTCTCTCTCTCTCTCTCTCTCCTCTCTCTCTCTCTCTCTCTCTCTTATCATGTGTATTTGTGTGTGTGTGTGTGTATGTAAACTCGCACATGCCTACGTATGTTTGTTTTTGTAAATATAAAAGAAAGAAAAAGATTTCTCTTACATAGCGCACTTACAAGCTCAGAGAGCCTCTCAAGGCGTTGTGCCCGTAATATCCAGCAATCACAAAATAGTTTGCTTAAGTCAGGATTCGAACCCACGTCGCCCAAGACGCACTCACACAAATATAACTGGACTATATAACAGATTTTCATTATTCTCACTCCTTCTATTGAACTGTACTGTTGAACAGCAGGAATGCATACACAGTCAGGCATGCATACCAACACAATACCATACAATACAATACACAATACAACACAATACCATACAATACAATATACAATACAATACATGTACAACACAATACAATATAACACATCTTTATTACCCCAAAAGAAATCACAGAAGTCGCAAAACCACACTTTAAATTCATATACATTAAGAATTCACGATAATCCGCTTTCAGTCACATCCCATCCTGCCCTTTCCTATCCCGTAACTGGAAGGTAGTTGGGGCACCACAGATGATCAGTTAACCAGTGTACTCCATCTTTCTCTGTCCTCAGCAACCCTCATGCTCATGGCTTCGTTCAGTGTCAAGCCAGTCCTTTCTCGAATGTTGACCTCCCACCTCTTTTTCTGTCTCCCTCTTCTTCTGCCTCCTTGCACCGTGCCTTGCAGGATGGTCTTTGCAAGACCTGATGATATGGGGACGTGGCCATACAATTGAAGTTTCCGTTTCTTCACCATTGTGAGCAGGTCATCGTGTTGTTCAATGGCTTGTGTGATGGTCTGTCGGACTTCGTCGTTGGTGATGTGCTGGGTATAGGAAATGCCCAGAAGTCTTCTGTAGCACTTCATCTCCATACTTTGCATTCTTCGTTGTAGATCTGCTGTGGGGGTCCAGGTTTCGCAAGCGTATAGGAAGATGGAGATGACAAGGGAGCGCATCCTTTCCAAACGGGCTTCAACCTTGTCAGAGCAGCAGTTGTTTGTGCAATCCTGGAGAGGACTTCCTGTCGGGATCCATTTTCTGATACAATGGCTCCTAAATATTTGAAGCTAAGCATTAGGTTGAGGGATTGGCCTTGGACGTTGATGTCCGTGTTGATGCCATTGGTGCTTTTGGTCATCATTTCGGTCTTCTCTGCGCTTATTTCCATTCCATAGGCTCTGGAGGTGGTTTAAAGCCTCTGTACCAGCTGTTCAAGTTCTTGGTCCTCTCTAGCCAATCCATCAATGTCATCCGCAAAACGGAGGTTGGAGATTGCTCTACCCCCTATGCTGACTGTGCCTTCGTGATGTGCAAGGTCATCTGAAACGATGCGCTCTAGAAAGATGTTAAAGAGTGTCGGAGAGAGTAGGCATCTTTGACGCACACCAATTGTTGTTCTGAACCAGTTCCCGATAGCGCTGTTGCGGAGGACTGCACTGGTAGCTTTCTCATACGGGCTTTTGATTTCTTCAATAAATTGAGGGTTGATCTTGTACACTCTCATGGTTGCCTACAAAGCTTCATGCCAGACTCGGTCAAACGCTTTCTTGAAGTCTACAAACACATGATATAGATGTTGTTGGTGCTGTAGGAATTTCTCGCAGATTATTCTGAGGTTGAAAATCTGTTCAATGGTATTTTGCCCTGTCCTAAAACCTGCTTGTTCTTCAGCTATGATTTGTTCAGCTTAAGGTTTCAACCTGTTGAATATTATTTTCAGGAGGACCTTGCTGGGATGGCTGATGAGGCTGTCGGTGCGGTAAGTTTCAAACTCCTGAAGGCTATCTTTTATGGGAAGAGTGATGACAAGCGACTGGGTCCGTGGTGTAGGCCACTCCCCACTCTGCCAGATCTTGATACAGATAATGGTGAGGGCGTCAATCATCGCTTTTCCTTCTACTTGTACCAATTCCGCGGGTATGTTGTCCAGCGGGAGAGATGACAGGCACGAACATGGCGTTGTATTCTTGGTCCACAGAGACATTCTAGCCAGTCATGGGTTGTCGCCCAGTCTCCAGTCGACTCATTACCATCCGTCTGAGAGCAGCCTTTTTCAACATCACCATCATCCAGGCCTATGCCCCAACATCAGACTATGACGACAGCGAAGTGGAGGATTTATATGAAAAGCTACAAGCTGTCCTTGACCAAGTGACGAAGGAGGACATTGTCATAGTGCAAGGTGACTGGAATACCAAGGTTGACCAAGATGCGCACCACAACTGGGGAGACACATATGGACCCCACTGCAACAACGAGACAAATGACATGGGTCTGACACTCTTGGAGTTTGCCAGATACAACAATCTGATACTGGCAAACACGCTTGGTCTCCACAAAAAATCCAGACGATGGACATGGCACAGTCCCGGTGCGGAGCATCACAAGCAGATCGACTACACCATGGTCAAGACACGCTTCAGATCAAGCATCAACATTGGCAGGACACGCACCTTTCCAGGAGCAGACATCTCGATCATCACGATCTCGTGATGATATCCTTCCGGCTCTACTTGAAGAGAGTAAACACAGCAAAGTGCACTAGACTGAAGTTCGACCTGGACAAACTGCAAGACCCGGAGGTGGCAGAAATATTTCAAGCCACAATTGGAGGGAAATTTGCACCATTGCTCATTTTGGGAGCTGGTGAAGTAGAGGTCAACACCATGACCACCACTTTTAACTCAGCTGCGATAGATGTTCTCCACTGAGACACTTGGCAAGCACCGCCCAAAGAAAAAACCGTGGATCACACCTGAACTTTTGAACCTGTGTGATAAACAAAGAGAGATTAAACAGAAAAAGAACACACGGAGCTGAAGCCTACAAAAAACAAAAATGACACCAGAAAAGGCATGCGCACAGCAAAGGAGAACTGGATAGAATATCAATGCCAGTAAATAGAGAACACTCTGAACAAGAACAACAGCAAGAAGGCCTACCAGTGAAGCGGTTGACAGGGTGTTAAACAGCACAAGGTTTTCATGATCCAAAGCAAGTATGGCATATGCCTTACAGAAGAACCAGAAGTCTTGGATAGATGGACAGAGCACTGCTCTGACCTTTGCAAGCACACACCAAACGGATACCCATCAGTTCTAGAATGTCCCCAGAACAGAGAAGAAGAGGAAATCCTCCCAATTCTCAGAGGAGAAGTTGAGGCAGCATTAACATCACACTAATCGACTGTAGTTTAACTGAATAGGTATATAAAGGCTTGATGTGATGTTTTTAATACATGGCTTGATAAAGATTTGAATAAAAATCGAAATATTACCTCGGACCTCAACTTGGGTGTTGCTGTTTGTTTAGTTCACCTCACACTAATCGAGAACACTATTCCAACTTTCTTCTCTCTCTCTATGACCAATACCTTCAACTCAGCTGTAACAGATGCCGCCACTGAGATCCTTGGCAAGCACCGACCAAAGAAGAAGCCGTGGATCACACCTGAACTTTTGGATCTGTGTGATAAACGAAGAGAGTTAAAAAAGAAAAAGAACACCTCACAGGGAGCTGATGTCTACCGAAAAATCAACAATGACATCCGAAAAGGCATGCGCACAGCAAAGGAGAACTGGATAGAAGATCAATGCCAGGAAATAGAGAACAATCTGAACAAGAACAACAGCAAGAAGGCCTACCAGACTGTGAAGCGGCTGACAAGTGTTAAACAGCCCAAAGTCTCCACTATCCAAAGCAAGTCTGGCATTTGCCTTACAGAAGAACAAGAAGTCTTGGACAGATGGACAGAGTACTGCTCTGACCTTTACAACCATACACCAAATGGAGACCCATCAGTTCTAGCATGTCCCGAGAGCAGAGAAGAAGAAGAAATCCTCCCAATTCTCCGGGAAGAAGTTGAGGCAGCAGTGCAATCGCTGAAGAAAGGGAAGTCAGCGGGAGTGGACAACATACCAGCGGAACTGCTACAAGCAGGAGGAGAAGCGATGACTGATGCTCTCACCACTATCTGTAACAAGATCTGGCAGAGTGGGGAATGGCCTACACCATGGACCCAGTCGCTTGTCATCACTCTTCCCAAAAAAGGTAACCTTCAGGAGTGTGAAAATTACCGCACCATCAGCCTCATCAGCCATCCCAGCAAGGTCCTCCTGAAAATAATACTCAACAGGTTGAAACCACAAGCTGAACAAATCATAGCTGAAGAACAAGCAGGATTCATGGCAGGGCGAAGTACCACTGAACAGATTTTCAACCTCAGAATAATCTGTGAGAAATACCTACAGCACCAACAACATCTATATCATGTGTTCATAGACTTCAAGAAGGCATTTGACCGAGTCTGGCATGCAGCTCTATGGGCAACCATGAAAGTGTACAACATCAGCCCTAAAATCATAGAAGTCATCAAAAGCCTGTATGACAAGGCTACCAGTGCAGTCCTCCATAACAGCGTCATCGGGAACTGGTTCAGAACAACAATCGGTGTGCGTCAAGGATGCCTACTCTCTCCAACACTCTTCAACATCTTCCTAGAGCGCATCATGTCAGATGCTCTTGCAGATCACGAAGGCACAGTCAGCATAGGGGCAGAGCAATCTCCAATCTTCGTTTTGCGGATGATATTGATGGATTGGCTGGAGAGGAACAAGAACTTGAACAGCTTGTACAGAGGCTTGACACCACCTCCAGAGCTTATGGAATGGAAATAAGTGCAGAGAAGACCAAAATGATGACCAACAACACCAATGGCATCAACACGGACATCAAAGTACAAGGCCAATCCCTCAACACAGTGCACAGCTTCAAATATTTAGGAGCCATTGTGTCAGACAATGGGTCTCGACAGGAAGTCCTCTCCAGGATCGCACAAACAACTGCTGCCCTGACAAGGTTGAAGCCCATTTGGAAAGACAGAACCATCAGTCTACATTCCAAAGTAAGACTGCTGCGATCTCTGGTCATCTCCATCTTCCTATATGCTTGCGAAGCATGGACCCTCACCGCAGATCTCCAACGTAGAATACAAAGCATGGAGATGAGGTGCTACAGAAGACTTCTGTGCATTTCCTATACCCAACACATCACCAACGTTGAAGTCCGACAGACCATCACACAAGCCATTGGACAACACGATGACCTGCTCACAGTGGTGAAGAAACGGAAACTCCGATGGTATGGCCACGTCACCAGATCATCAGGCCTTGCAAAGACCATTCTGCAAGGCACAGTGCAAGGAGGTAGAAGAAGGGGGAGACCGAAAAAGAGGTGGGAGGACAACATTCGAGAATGGACTGGTTTGACACTGAGCGAAGCCATGAGGGCTGCTGAGGACAGAGAAAGATGGAGTATGCTGGTTAAGCGATCATCTGTGGTGCCCCTACGACCTTCGGGTTATGGGACAGGATAGGATAGGATAGGATTCTCTCTCTCTCTCTCTCTCTCTCTCTCTCTCTCTCTCTCTCTGTCTCTCTCTCTCTCTGTCTCTCTCTCTCTCATACATCCACATCAACACACACACACACACACACACGCACACCTATACACGCACACATAAACGCATACCCACATACACACATGCGCACACACAGACACACGCACAAACACACCACATCACAGCTGAGCGAGCCATGCAGTTGAAATGCCTGTATTACAGAGCATATGAGACAGGGTTATAATACTAATACTGTCAACAGAAAACAAAATTCCCTATCCCAGTCAAGCCTTACCTTTAGTGCAAACAAGAAAAAGCGGATTAAAAACAAAAGTATTGAAAGTTGGATGCGATAGATGGATCAGAATACCAAACCTGTCTGAACCACCCGAATCAAGGTGAAAAGATCTGACATTTTCTCACATTAAAATATAAACAATAATGCTTGTGCATTATCTGATAAGATTTTTTTTTAAATCCAGCGACATATTCTAACATGATAATTAGAAAAAAACCAACTCTTGTGGTATTATCTGATATGAAATGTTTTTTAAAAATCCAGTGACATTTTCTGATATGAAAATTAAAACAAATCCTGTGACATTTTCTGATAAGAAAATTTAAAACAAATCCTGTGACATTTTCTCAGCTATGATCTCCACATTTGGAGATGCCTCAGTTCATTTTCAACGAAACATTACTAAGATAACTAAAACTTCCTTGCATCTTGAGTTGATCAGCCATATAATCGTTGATTCATTTGCTGCTTTATAATAGAACCCACATTAGGGACAGGACAACAAATCATATTCTGCTTCGTTTTCCTCCAAGAATATTCAGAAGTAAAATGGCAGAAAATTGCACACGAACGCCTATAAATACAAGGCGTATACATGTATATTAATTTTTGCACACATACACACATACCCACCCACATACATACACACATACACACATATATACACACATCCACTCCTCTTCTCCCTTCCCCCTCTCCACACACACACACACACACACACACACACACACACCTACGCACACACACACGCGCTTCTAAAGCATATTCAACAATTACGGACAAATAAGCTGAAATGATCAGCGGATCATAGAAATATCCAAACAAGTTGTTTGTTTTTCGGCAAAACTTAACAATTTTGATTGCAAAACCAAACCACATTGTGCTAGTTCATTCACATGACACTAACCTACATCAGATTGCACTTCAAATGAAGAGAAAAAAAATCAACAACAAATTAACTAACCAACTGTGTGAAAAAGTGAATTCACATGTGAAGCAATAAGCTTTTAAGCAGTTGTGTATATTTTCTCCGGTGAACATTTGACAAAACAGATTGCGAACGCATACGTACCAGAAAAAAAAATACACGTAGGCTTGACGACTGCCAGAAACCATGCAATAAACTTAATTTACACCTCTGTACACAAGCCACAAGCACTGTCAGATAAGATGGATTTCCTATTCACAATCTGCAGCTAAAACAGCAGGGCTGTGGCATATTCGATCTTGATTTAGCCGAGCCCAGAGGCGAAGGACGTGTTGCAATCGATATTCAAGCGGCTCGCGCATGACCCAGTGTCGACAAACAGACGCTAAAACGGTCATCGTCACACAAAAAGAAGGAACAGCGGAGTTGATAATACGACCCTGATTCGTTAGGGAAAGTTTGTTAATTTGTCTACTCACCGGAGTAATTTTAGAAACTAAAATCAAAATCGAGAAGAGGTGTTATTGATTGTTGAAAGAAAATGATTTTGCAAACTAAAGGACTTGATCAGAAGACTTTGTTGGACGTTTCGGATCCTAGAGCGTTCTTCTACTGGAAGAAAACACAATGTTATATATACATACGTTTTTTATTGAATGGTTTGTTATTTGAAGCATACACCCTAAAGTAAATGGATGAGTGATTTGGTGATTACAATTGCAAAACGAATGCATGATTAAAGACTGAACTGAATGAATGTTAATGAACAGGTTTCAAAATGTGGAATATACCTTTTGTTTACTTTTCTGATCGTGTTGGTTTCAAAAAGCGAAACCGCGAAACGGAGATTGGTATTTTAAAAATTATTTGTTGTTGTTGTTGTTGTTGCGCAACAAAACCCACTTCACTCTCTCTCTCTCTCTCTCTCTCTCTCTCTCTCTCTCTCTCTCTCTCTCTCTCTCTCTCTCTCTCTCTCTCTCTCTCTCTCTCTCTCTCTCTCTCTCTCTCTCTCCAGAACGACAATGCAGGCTATTCCATCATGCTTCCAGCACTCTCTAAAACAGGAGATGGAATTTCTCAACCGTCTGCTCAAGTCTCCAGTTTATTTCCACGCCCTCGTCCGTATTAAAATATAAATCGGTTCAACTTCGAGACACCCTATACTCCCCCACCCCTCTCCAACTCATTTCCTCTTCCCCTCCCCTCCACAAACACACATACACACAAACAATCTGGCCGGGATCAAGATTCAAGTTGATAGAAGATTCTGACATTATCCTAATTTAACGTCACACGACAAACAAACCAAAAACCTCCATTGTAATGAATTACATGAATTTTTTTGTTTGACTGCAAATCTTATTTCTTTTTTTTTTTCTAGCTAATACAACCATATCAAAGGCAAAATACGTTACATTTAAAATGTAAAGCTAATTGCAAGTAATATATGTAAATGAGTTTTATTCCTGAATCTTATTATTTTGTGTCATTTTGGCTTATTGGTGTCTAAGTTTATTTTATCATGTATACTGTAACGCCCTAAATACAGTTTCATAGTAAAAGCAATACAATCATTCAAATTTTGACGCTTGCATACCTCCAGAGAGGGTGCCGGGGGTTTCTGTATAAACAGTATCCAACTTTGTGAAAATGTAGTGATTTAAATTCCCACTTTTGCTGTCTTTCTCCTTTGTTTTTTCTCGTTCCTACTGTGTTCAATCAATCTACTATCTTCTTCGCTAGACCAGTTATCTACTTTTTTCTTCTTGAAAACTCTCCCAAAACTCCTCATTTGTGTATGGGGTCTGTTGGAGCAGCTTGGGGATATTGGACGCTTTCTGCCAAATGGGCACTAGTGCTTTCTATGGTATTATTATTTAGCAATATCGGCATTTTATATGAATGTGTTTTGTTATTATTTTATAATGATGTTTATATTCTATGTTGTTTTTGTAAACGGGCGTTCGGTAGATTAGAGTACAGCCTCAGCGTCCCCTACATGGGATGCCTTTATTGTAAAGGGACCGGCTGGTGGAATGCCTTCAGTGTTGCCATTAGGGTTGTTTCAGCAGATCTTTTAAACGGATCAGGGGGAGTCCTCTTTCAACCAAGTTGTGGTCTTGATTCGGCTCTTTGCAGTCCGCTGAACCCTATAAACATTGACTAACTAACTAAACCACACGTTTCCATAATTTTGAATGTCATCCCGTCTTGGGCTTTGTTCGCTTAATTTGACGTTTCATTTCATTTTTCACCTATCAATCCATTCAATTCAGTTCAATCAAGTTATTTAAAGTCTGTGTGATATTATGTGATTTTAGACTATTACAAATATAAAAATACATACATACATACATACATACATACATACATACATACATACATACATACATACATACACACATACATAAATCAATAAGATAAAAGCACAACATTCTTAAAATGAATACATACATACAAATAAATAAAAACAAACCAAACAAACAACAGCAGCAAAACGCACTCTAATTATCTAATGCAAATGTTACGCCAAATGCTAAAAGAACAACAAACAAGCAAACAAACTTAATAAAAACTATATAGTAGGAACGGGAATCAGAAATGTGAACGGGAATGTCAAGGATTGACAATGACAGGCAGCTGCTTAGTGCGGACAGGTCCAAGACAAGACAGATGAGGAAGCACCTACAAGGATAGACAAGGTACGATGGCCATTATCCACAATATGCGGGGTTTTACATTTCCTGTCATATTCGCATATTCACTCACTCACTCACTTATTCACACACACACACACACACACACACACACACACACACACACACACACACACACACACACACCTACGCACCTACACATACGCACACACATATACGCACACACATACAAACGCGCCCACGCAACCACGCAAAATCGGTTCAACTTATAGACGCCCTCACCCTCACCCTCACCCACACACACACACCCACACACACACACACACACACACACACACACACACACACACACACACACAACCACACACTAATGCCAGCCTTCCTACCAAAAGTACATCATTCAGCATTCCAAACCAATCTACTCTCATCAGCCCCAACGTTCGTTTTATTCCATTTAAAGTGCATGAGGCTTGCGCCTATTTACACTAAACGCTAAAAGCAGGATATGACAACACAATTATGACTATAAAATAACAATACAAGCACAATAATATGCACATACAACTGCATTCAACTCATCTTTCACGCCATGTACACAGTGTCAGTTTTATATCGCTCTTTGTAAAATTAAATATATGTACACACAGTTACTAATTAATAAAATTTATAAAATTCCGGTCTAATTGTTTTGTTATTTAAAAACAGACAAGTCAAATCACCCCAACATTCTTTGTCAGGACACACACGCAGCTCAATCACCTTGCTATTAATAAATTATTTTATGCAGTAGTTGGTGATACACAAATAATTTGTAAGTTCACGTTCAGGCTTTTACGTGGAAAATTATCTGGTTGAACGATCAATCCACCATATGTATATAGCTTTCGAAGTAGAGACCCTTTGCAAAACTCCTTAGCACCGTTCCACACGTATCAAAGCTCGCGCGAGAAGAGGCGTTGAGCAGCTTTACAACGTAGACGTCTGCCTGGCCGCAATTCGCGCTAACCAGAATTCAATAAGGTTAAACAGGCTGATAATAGTGGTTAGCAGTTTTAATTGCATCCCAGTTTAAAGACATTCAACGCAGGACCTTAGGTAAATGTGATTCGATATTCACTTCCAATTGTTCGGCGGTCTTTGTTCGTTAACGTCTGTGTTAACTATATATCATCCTCGCTAGTTACTTTAGTTATTTAACACCTGTAGGTTAGGGTGGATGATGTGTGGCCCTTATGCTTAGCATCAAGAGAATGGAATGTCGGGAAAGAGAAAAAATGACATACAGTTTTAAACAAACATGAATGTAACTGCAAATTATAGTCACTGTAAATTAAACTGACACGACATCGAAGCGTATAGGCGACTGGTCACCTTATTCTGACACCAGCGAATCAGTTGACGGTCGGGGGAAAATAATATGGTCACACGTTGACCAACCCGGGATTCGAACCAGGTACTTTTCGGTTACTAGTAAGCCGCTCTAACAACTGAGCTATCCGGTCCCTCCACCAAAAACATGATTTCTGTATTTTCAGCCTTTATATAGGCCTACACTCGGGGGTACTGGCTGCGTGAAAGAGAGAAGGAGGGGTGGGAAAAGGGCGCAAACAAACAAGCAAACAAGCAGAAAACAAACAAAACAACAACAACAACAACAACAACAACGACAACAACAACGACAATAACAACGACAATAACAACACAAAACACCGTCTATAAATAAGCACACACACAAAAACAAAGACCAAAACAGAACAACAGTTACAAATATCGTAAGGATTCTGGTAATTTGGCAGAGAATAATATTAAAAAGAAAAAGAAGTCGAAGATGAGGAGGAGGAGGAGAAGAAGAAAAAGAAAAAGAAGAAGAAGAAGAAGAAGAAGAAGAAGAAGAAGAAGAAGAAGAAGAACAACAACAACAACAACAAGATCAATAAGAAAATATAAGGAATTTTGTATATTACTTTGGTGAATAATGGACAATAAATGGGTACCACACAAGAAGAAACAAGAAAGAAAGATAGAAAATAGGAAGAAGACATTACGAAAGAAATGGGGATGGGTGGTAAAAAAAATAAAATCAACAGAAAAATAAAAAAAATTTAATTAAAAATATAGTACAAACAAAACAAACAAAAAAAAGCAATGTATCTGATATGACGGCAGAGAAGAAGTTAAAAAAAAAATAAAAAGTTGAAAAGATCAGCACACTGAATACAAAATAACTACAACGGAAAAACAACAGCTAGGCAATAAACCATATTCGGAACTGCTGATGTAGAGAAATCAAAACAGCGAACAATACCAAACCTAAATATATTTTGTTTGCCAAGATACACAATAATTTTGTATACAGTGGGATGGGAAAGCTACACATTAAATCTTACTTGGAATTCCCACAGGAACGTGAACTCTCTTCCTCCTTTTCTCTCTTCTCTCTATACTCTACTCAGACCTATTTTTCAACAAGGGACGTTACTTCCCAGAGCTTCTTTCAGCCACTGCTCCCCGAACAAACGTCTTTCCTTCATTTTCGTGTCCACTTGAAGTTAAAACGCAGTGTGCCGACATATCATAAATATCCATTCGTATCATTTCAAACAATGTCTGCTCCAAATTAAATGCGAATACTATCATATCCTATCCCGTAACTCGAAAGTCGTTGGGGCACCACAGATGATCGTTTAACCAGCGTACTCTATCTTTCTCTGTACTCAGCAACCCTCATGGTTTCGTTCAGTGTCAAGCCAGTCCATTCTCGAATGTTGTCCTCCCACCCTTTTTCTGTCTCACTCTTCTTGTGCCTCCTTGCACCGTGCCTTGCAGGATGCACTTTGCAAGGCCTGATGCTCTGGTGAGGTGTCCATATCATCGGAGTTTCCTTTTCTTCACCAATGTGAGCAGGTCATCATGTTGTCCAAAGGCTTGTGTGATGGTCTGTCAGACTTCGTTGTTGGTGGTGTGCTGGGTATAGGTAATGCCCAGAAGTCTCCTGTAGCATCTCATCTCTATGCTTTGTATTCTTCGTTGTAGATCTGCTGTGAGGGTCCATGTTTCGCAAGCGTTTAGGAAGATGGAGATGACAAGGGAGCGCAGCAGCCTTAACCTTGGAGAGTAGACTGATAGTCCTGTCTTTCCAAATGGGCTTCAACCTTGTCAGGGCAGCAGTTTTTTGTGCAATCCTGGAGAGGACTTCCTGTCGGGACCCATTGTCTGATACAATGGCTCCTAAATATTTAAAGCTATGCACCGTTTTGAAGGATTGGCCTTACTGTAGACCTTGATGTCTGTATTGATGCCACTGATGTTGTTGGTCATCATTTTGGTCTTCTCTGCACGTATTTCCATTTCAAATGCTCTGGAGGTGGTGCCAAGCCTCTGTGCCAGCTGTTCAAGTTCTTCTCCAGCCAATCCATCAATGTCATCTGCACATTGGAGGTTGGAGATAGTTCTTATCCCTATGTTGACAGTGCCTTCGTGATTTGCAAGGACATCTGACACGATGCTCTCCATGAAGATGTTCACGCCAAAAAAATGTTAATACATTCCAAGTAAAATACTATTCGGCGCGACCCGCTTGCTACAAAGATCTCTATTGGTACAAAACTACCTATCATCACCTCTGACAAGGGGAGGCTACTCTAACAATAAACAAATATTTCCTACAACGTGTATTTCCACCAATGAGCGCGCAGAATATGATTTAGCGATCTTTTAAAGAGAGAAAAGAGATTTCATGGGCCTGTTCGAATTCCATGTCTGGGTCCATCAAAGAGACTAAATAAAGTATATTTGAACATCGACAATGCAGTAAAGATTTTTTTTCTTGAAGAAGAAGAAGAAGAAGAAGAAGAAGAAGAAGAAGAAGAAGAAGAAGAAATTATACAGGACGGTGGAAACAAGCAAATAAAGAATACATCTTAATCGGAAATGCACATTGGAGAGAAACCTGCGAATAAAATCAGAATGCATCATATGCAATTCCTGGTTTAGGAATAGAAGGAGGAGGAGGATGAGGAAGAAGAAGAAGAAGAGGAAGAAGAAGAAGGAGAAGAAGAAGAAGAAGAAGAAGAAGAAGAAGAAGAAGAAGAAGAAGAAGAAGAAGAAGAAGAAGAAGAAGAAGAAGAAATTATACAGGACGGTGGAAACAAGCAAATGAAGAATACATCTTAATCGGAAATGCACATTGGAGAGAAACCTGCGAATAAAATCAGAATGCATCATATGCAATTCCTGGTTTAGGAATAGAAGGAGGAGGGAGAGGAGGAGGAGGAGGAAGAAGAAGAAGAAGAAGAAGAAGAAGAAGAAGAAGAAGAAGAAGAAGAAGAAGAAGAAGAAGAAGAAGAAGAAGAAGAAGAAGAAGAAGAAGAAGAAGAAGAAGACAACAACAAGAAGAACAATGTGACGAAGGAGAAGAAATTATACGGGATCGTGACAAAAGCAAATAAAGAATGCCTCTTATTCCTAAATGTAAAAACGGACAAAAAACGGTGAACAAAACATCTATATCAAATCAGGATGCATTTCCAAGCCAAGATAAGCTTATTCTTCTTTAATCCTTTTCTTTTTTTTCTAAGAAAAATAAAAAGTGAAAGCGGAATACAAATTAACAGGGCGAAGGAGGGATGGAGCAAAAAATATACAATAAATCTTATTTGGAACCCCTTGCTAGCTTAATGGTGAACAAAAACTGCGAAGAAAATCACATCAGAATGCATTTTCTTGCCACGACCCAGAATTCTTTGTCTTGTATTTGCGGTGCTAAATGCCCAAACGATCGATGGCGAAATAAATAACAGTTCGTTTTCTTGTCAAGCTCCAGATGACGCACAACGTCTCGGCGACCGAGACAGGCCTTTCTGTTTACGTCAGTTCTAGTTCCGGAATTGCCTCCCTTATAGAATATCGGTGTATCTCAGTGGATCTCGGTCGACCGAACTGGCCTCGTCCAGCTATGTCAGCCGAAAAATCGCGCAGTATTTATCAAAGTCCGTGTGCGGCCGTCTGTTAGAAGAATATTGAGAGTTGGACGGAAATAAAGTTTTCATGAAGGCTTCAGTAATTGTCGAGTTGGACAGATGGACACTACACAAAGATGAGGTAGAAGACGAAGAATAAGAAAAAGAAGAAGAAGAAGAAGAAGAAGAAGAAGAAGAAGAAGAAGAAGAAGAAGAAGAAGAAGAAGAAGAAGAAGAAGAAGAAGAAGAAGAAAAAGAAGTAGAAGAAGAACAAGAACAAGAAGAAGAAGAACAAGAAGAAGAAGAAGAAGATTGACACTTGGACGGAAATAAAGTTCTTCATGAGTGTTTCAGTACTTGTTGAGTAGGACAGATGGACACTACACAAAAATTAGGTACATGAAGAAGAGGGAGGAGGAGAAGAGGGAGGAGGAGAAGAAGGAAAGGAAAAATTAGCTTTTCATATCTACAAACTTGCAGGGATGTCGTTTGGGTCGGATCTTCGGCTTTTAGCCGAAATTTTTATAAAAAAGCCGATAAACTGTCCGTCATGTCGGCTCGCCTAGCCGAAGTTTTCACGGGTGAATCGGCTCAATTTTGTCCATTTTTGCGATATTCCTGTGCTGTACGCTTGCAGTTTAGGTGAGGATTCGATAATTACAAAGGTTAAACCCAGATAACAGTATTGTGGTCTGTCAAGGGACAGTCTAAACTTTTTATTGTTTTTGTGTGTCTAACATTTCAGAAAATAAAATTTCTTTTGAATGTTCTTATTCTACTCTTAAAATCATGTTTTATTACAAAGATAAGCATCCACAGAACATCTTTAATATATGGAGGTGGACGTAAACGTAGTGAATCTAGTTTAAAAAAAAAAAACCCTTATGAGACTGCTTTGGAAGAGAGAGCCGAAACTTTCTGAAAGTTTCACGGCTGTTTCGGCCAAATCGCCGAAGAAAAAATTTCCTAGCAACATCCCTGACTTGTAACAGTATTCAAGTGAAGAATTCCAAGAAATTAAGATTGTTGCAATAGGGTAAAT
Source organism: Oncomelania hupensis (assembly GCA_036898135.1). Classification (NCBI taxonomy): domain Eukaryota; kingdom Metazoa; phylum Mollusca; class Gastropoda; order Littorinimorpha; family Pomatiopsidae; genus Oncomelania; species Oncomelania hupensis. Next base: position 121,825,979 of record CM072511.1, on the reverse strand, counting down.
ACTGAGAGTGCAATGGATTGTGATCCATCAGAGACACCTTTTGTGGGTTAAAGTGTAAGCCAAACTATAGTCTAAACGCAAACCCCTTTTCTTTACAACCGTACTCGGGTCAGCAAATCAGTTTTTCTTTATCTCTTTCATTCTTTATTTCTTCTGTTTTCGTCAATCAGTCTGTTGCTCTGCTTTGTGCTTGTCTGTCTGTCAGTGTTTCTGTAATCTTTTCCGTATCACAGAAAAGAGGAAGATCTCAAACGTTGTTCTGTTTACTGTTGCGCTAAAATAGTTGAAGTTGCTGCCTTTTTGGGTAGTCTTATCAAAGATACAGACACACACACACCCACCCACACATATATATATACACACACACACACACACTCCAAAATCCGAAAGTCCAAATCCACACACTCAAGCACACACACACACACATACTTGTATTGATGGCTAAATGGGGTACTTTTAGAATGTAGGAGTCGGAAAGCACTTTTTTGACGGAAAGAACGCAAATTTCTTCTAGAAATGTAAGAATCTAAGTCAAAATTGGCTCTTTCCGTCAAAAAAGTTGACATAGTTCGTCTCCTAGGAGCGACGAAATAGGTCGATTTTTGCTTCAAAGTTTTCCGAAAATTGGCTGGATTTTCTCCGTCCCGGATAGTGCACTCCTGTGTACTTAAAACACTCTCATGCACTACAACTGCACTCCCAAGCACTAAAAGAGCACTCCCGCGCACTTAGAACAAAATGGGTTCATGAAACAAAATGAGGTCACAGCAAATAAACCCACTTTGTATTCAAAAAGACGGTTGTGGAACCCATTGTGTCCTCTTTACAGGTTCACACACACCCACACACACACACACCACACACACACATACCACACGCACACACACACATACAATACACGCACACACACATACCTAAACTACTATACACGCAATGTATCCAACTTCACACATTGCTACAACTTCCTCCACTCTCCTTCCAACCTCCACCCACGTCTACCCCTTCCACACCATTCCCCACCACCCCAACACAATCATACACTTTATCTTCCCTACAACTTTCAAACACTACTGGCACAATGGAAGGATTCAGCGTTAGGATTGTCTGCTTCATCCGTCTCATTACGGAGTTCAGGACTTCACAGAATCAACAATTTTATGTTTGTGTTTTTTTCCCCTCTCAGACCAGCGCCATAGTTAAGTCTGAAAATAAACACAGGAGCCTTTGTAACATACACACTTGAGAGAGGAGAGGGTCCATACAAAGTGTTTACAGCTTTATGGCCGATATTTCAGAGGCTTGACTGACAAGTAAAATCGCAATGTGGTACTTGCAATTCAGACGAGAGAGAGAGACGGAGAGAGAGAGAGAGAGAGAGAGAGAAAGCGAGAGAGAGAGAGAGAAAGAGAGAGAGAGAGAGAGAGAGAGAGAGAAAGAGAGAGAGAGAGAGAGAGAGAGAGAGAGAGAGAGAGAGAGAGAGAGAGAGAGAGAGAGAGAGAGAGACTGCCCTGCGGACTGTACTCACAGACTGCCAGACTCCCGTCACGTTCGAAGTCATTTCATCTTGTTACGGCAAAAGCACGTCAGATCTGTTTTTGTCTGGAAATACTGTGAAATGGTCG